>JAPKLX010000055.1:1426873-1568972 GCA_026898415.1 Leonotis leonurus
GGGGGGGCGGGGGGGATGACTGATGAGCATAAGCTAGCTGGTTTTACCTCTTAAAAAGGTAATTAAATGAAATAATCTATGCATGAGTGGCTCTCACTATCAGCTCCAGCTATGCAGATAATTTACCTGTAAAAGTGAATGGAAGAAAGGAAAGGACCACCACCCCTTTACTCATTTACCAACATGGAATTTTAATATTTTGCCCAATTAAGTAACTTGGCAGAATTCTGGCGTTTTCCATATTAAATTCCATACCTATCGAGTAAAATTCACGTTTGACCATGTAACTCAATAATTGTCTTTTCTTGCACGTTGATAATGCAACAGCTTAGGAGGAGGAGGAGTGATACCTACCTACTAATGTTATGGGCTGTATTATATATTCATGCATGTCCATATTGGCATCTTGGTTGCTGCTGTATATTTTGGGAGTTATTTAATTTGATTGATATGATTACCATATTTATCAACAATCCTTCATTTTTTTACCTCTCTCATGAATTCCAACCCTTCTTATGCCCCTTAATAGCTCAAATGAGTGATTGTATAATCACCTCAAAATTAAAGGAATTATATAATCATTCATTTGAGTGATTAATGGAGGATACGAATGAGTGAAAACACTCATTCCTAAGGATTAGAGATTAAAAAAAAATGAAAGATTGTTGATAAGAAGAAAGAAATTTAAACCCGAATCATATAAATCAAATCAAATGACTTCATAAATGATTGTTTAATCAAACTAAATATCTAAAACTAAAAGATCTAGACTTCAATAATAAGATATGCATGTAATAATTGAGAGTTATATTATGTGATGGTGGATGCCACAAATAGCTAGAATCTCGGAAACAAATTGTGGATTGAGATATTAATTGATGCGGCAGTGAATTATCACATACATATGTAGCACATCTAGATGAGAGACTACAGTATATCTCCACGACTATGGGTCCCTAACTTTATACATCTAAGTCGATAGCAATCCACTTCAAATTAAACGCACAACTACTGTAGTAACGATATTAAACACTAGGGCCAAATAAAATTAGAAATTCCTAGAAATAATTGTTAACTTCATTCTGCAGACTGGCTAGTTAGTGTTTACATGGCCCACAACCTAGCTAGCAGGGTTGCTGGTCATAAACTATAGTCGCACAACTTAAACACAGAATAACACCAAACTTCAATTCAATAACTTGTACAAATGCTGTGGGGTTTTATGTATTGTGTACCCACACAGACATAGTTCTTAATAGCTAAGGAGTTAGTTTCTGAAGATATAACAATAAAACCCGGAGAAAATCAGTTAAGACGAAGAAAACCTCAACTAGATATTTCCCTTTTGGCATATAAGTGACATCTACTGGTACAAGTTTGGTTCCATCCTTGCTTGGTGCGTCTTCCCATTCAAGTTCCATTTTGCGCTTTGCAAAGTGATTCACTCGGAAAGGAGGATTAGCATACCATACAGAAAGGATACCTATGGATATTACAAAACATATTAATCCATTAATTATGAGAGTATAGACATTCCAAGTGCTCACGGAGTTGAGTCCTAAAATAAATTACCAGGGATACTTTCACTCGTTGATATATGCTATTTTGCACAAACACAAGCAGCTGCAATGGCTGCGCTACGTGTAGCCGCATTGTGCACTTGCTCAGCTGATAACTCATTATCTTTATTAAAAAACAGATCGTCTTTATGCAACTCGATGAAATGTGTTTTGACTTCTCCATTTTCGAAAGCTTTGTGGTGTGCAAGCTTTGATAGAAAATCAATATTGGTTGGCAGACCTGCAACCTTTAAAGAACAACTAATCTTTTTAGTAAATTAAATAAAATGATTTGCAGCAATTCAAAACTTAGGAAAAAAATTATGCAGTCGTTCATATGATACAACATTCTTTGAGTCTCTGAGAGTCCAAATAAGGGTATCAATATTTTGCTAGTCACATTCTCTGCCCTATTGATGGACTTTGGGAAATAATAATTCAAACAACAATAAGATTTAGCAAATTTACTGAGTAAATTAAAGAACCCTTTATACCGAAAAAATGACTCTGTGCTTGGTCATTGAACCATCTCAAATTCCCTACGGTACATGCATCTTTAACAAAAGCTCATGCAAATGCGAACCTACTAACAAACACTTAAATTCACGTGCAACAACGACAAAGCTATTAAAATATTTCCCATTCATAGTACCTGAAACTTTGACAAGCTATCCCTCATTTTGATTAATGCACCTGTTCTATCTTCTCCCCACACAACAAGTTTAGCTATCATGGGATCATAATGCATACTAACTGTGTCTCCCTGATCTACTCCAGTCTCCACTCTAACTGGTAATTCGTATAAGATTCACTTCATCAGCCCTAATAGCTTCCGAGTGCATATTCAAACAGATCCCTTGAAGGGAAATTTTATGTTGTACCCTTTCATTTGACTTAGTCATCACTATGTACCTTCTGAGGAAGCTTGAACAGGATGATAATGATGAAGGATTCCAGTTGCTGGTAGAAAGCCTTTTGGGACATTCTCAGCATATATTCGGGCTTCAAAAGCATGGCCTGTCACAAGAAAAGTCATATTATAAATGAATCCTGAATAAAGCCAAGGAACAGGGAGTGTTGACATTCAAATTCAGTCCCAATGATTTGAATCAAAAAAAGATTTAATCATCAGCTTTAGGTAACTCTAAATTATAATCTAGACCTGATATTCAAAGAGCTGAACCAAAATATTTGAACTGCAAATAACACTCAAGGAATTATGTAGAAAAACTCAAAAAGGGTGAAAGATGGATGCTATATAAAAAGTTTAAGATCAACTTCAAAACATGCTAGTCCATTTAGAGACAGAGAAGCCAAAGCTTCCACATAGAAGAGACCCTACCTAACAAGACGCTATCGGGCCTAGGCGGCTGACTCAAGTGCCCCCCGAACCACGGAAACATCCGACCTATACGTCGTTCGCGTATCTTTCTGATCTCCTTTCCTTCTATTCATCAGATTTTTTGCTTTTACGACCCATTCAAGGTGAAAAATGGGGTCGGTCGAGGCGGAACACGAAGTAAATCACTCATGGCAGACTGGATCAATTTCCCTCTTTGTGGAGGGTTTACTTCGATCTATTCCTCAGGTCTCTTTCGACGAGTTGACACGCACTCTGAACTTGCTGATCTCTCGGGCAATGAATATACTTGCGGGGTTCCTCCTTCATAGTCAAAGTGGAAAAGCTTTGATCGGCGAAGCAACCTGTGATTGACTGATTGGAAGAGGTTCTCCATTAGCCACACGTATTTGCCACTCCACAAGATCTTAACCAACAATCATCTCAGTAACCGGATGCTCAACCTAGAAGTAATGCGCGTACCCTCGCATTTAGAGGAAATAGACATAGACTAAAAAGGGACGGAGCGATCAATCACCTGGAGACGGGTGTTCATCTCCATAAAATAAAATTCTCCAGAGACAGTATCAACTATAAACTCAACGGTACCAGCACTGAAATAATTGACTACCTACAAAAAGAAAGCATAGAAGAATTACTGTGAGGAAATACAATAAAGTTATCTAAATATAGCACAAACTTATATAAAAATATTCTAACAACTAAAGTTTCCATTACATCTGAAGAAACTTGATTAAGGAATAGCATATACATAAAACTCAGCTTTTTTCTGGTGCAAAAGCCTGCTTTATCCTAGAGGAAAATATCTTCACATCTCATTTCCATAATTCAATAGTTCTATTAAGGATGGAATATGTTCCCTTCTTAAAGATCAATTATCACATGGCATTATTGCAAAAGCATCTTTTCTGGTTGAGTAATGGTTATTAGTTATTACACAATATTCTATAATAGTATAATCTAGTAGTAGCAGACTAGTTCATCTTCCAGAATATCTCTGTACTGATAATACAGGTACAGTAAACAAAAATAGTCAAAAAAGTGTTGTATGAAGTGCAATAATGGACAAAATGGATGAACAGAGATCACCTTGGCTGCAGAAACAGCTGCTTGTCCCAAGTGTGACCGAAAATCATTGGTGATGTTTGGCTGCATATATGTAATTTTTGGAGATTAGGAAGAAATCGTTAAGGACAACCACCAATTTGAAATGATGGAGCAAAGCTTGAAAGAAGATTACAGCAGGAGCTTCTTCAATAATCTTTTGGCGTCTCCTCTGGACACTACAATCTCTCTCATTTAGATGTATGATATTGCCATGTTTGTCTCCAAATATCTACAATTATAAACTTGGGTAAGTGCTCTACATTTTTCCAATACCATGGCATGAAATGGAGAGCTTCTTACCATTTCTTTTTTACATTGAGTTACTTGTGCTAAATTTGAAATTACAAATAGTGAATTGCAAGAATCACTAAAACAAAAGGGAATGTGTAACATAATACCGGTTATAATCAATAAATACATAGGTGAGCAATCTGATCAATAATCAAGGCCAAATTAGTACCTGTAATTCTATGTGCCATGGTTTTGTGATATATTTCTCCAGCAGGATTGTGTTTATTCCAAAGGATGCAGCAGCTTCTCGTTGTGCCCCAACAAATGAATCAACAAAATCTTTCGGACTCTCCACAATCCTCATACCCTAATGTAGGCAATAATCATGTAATGCTTCAAGGATATCAGTAACCTCATCCAAGTTATACATAGAAGGAACAACAAAAGGACAAAAAGAAGAGGAATTGGAAAGAAGAAGAAAAAGTTATACCTTGGTCAAAAAAACCTTAAGGAAATGGATTAGTGAGGCATAACAAGGAGCAACTACCAAAAGTTTGACAAGTTTGCTCAATCTCATTTTCATGCAAAACACAAACTTCCAATTTTAGACGTGGGCATACCAAAAACTTATCCCTATCATCTTTCAAACTTATCAACCCTTTTCCTGAGGTCTACTTTTCCCATTTGTGAAATTTCAGAATTATTTATGGTCACATATTTCTATTTTCACAAGAAAGAAAAGAACCAACACAAACTCATAAACAACATCAGTAAGCATTGAAATTAATAATGAAAATGAATGCAACAAACAACTTAATTAGGTTAAGGTATCCACCTTTCCTCCACCTCCATGAGTTGGCTTTATTAATATAGGATATCCAATCTTCTCGGCTTCTATCTTCATCAAATAAATATCTTGCTCTTTGCCATGATATCCTGGCACAAGAGGTACTCCAGCTGCACCCATTATTCTTTTTGAAGCACTAACACAAAATAAGAAAAAGATCAAGACCACATTACTATACAACTTTAGGACAAGATCATAAAATTAGCTAATTGCTAAGTTGTTTTACCTTTTATCACCCATGTCTCGAATTGCAGAAGCAGGAGGTCCAATAAATGTTAGTCCTTCATCTTCACAAAGTTGAGCAAACTCGGCGCTTTCCGATAAGAAACCATACCCTGGATGGATAGCCTAACTATCACAAAAAAACACATCACATTCCAAAATGTGTATCTCAGAAGTTCCCGTGCAAGCATATGCAAGTTGCTCCATAATTTCATTATAATGAAATATATAGTAAACGTTCATTGTTGCTCCATTCAAATTTAGCTTTTCCAATATTACTCATCAAATTCAATGCTTTCTGCAACCAAAAATGTCATCCTTCGAAATTCTAGAATATGGCCCTTCTAGAGGACTTGCACAAACCTACAACTTTCCCATTAATTAATTGAACATAGTTTTATCGATTATGAATCAACTAGTTTTAAATTGAAGTCGGGGTCTAAAGAGCTCCTATGTCTAGAATGCTCAAACATGAAAGAAGAAGCCATCCAGAATATAGCAGCAAATCTCAATGTTGGTTTGATTTTGTTTGATCCGAAATTACACAGAATTTTAAATAAACCAAAGCTGAGACGATCCTTAATCATTATGTTAGCTTTAGTCTATAAGCAAATATGATGAATTCATAAACAAAAAATATGCTAATATCTAAACTGGAATTAATTGAAGCATTCAACTAATCCCCGTCCCTCACATATTTGTTTAGCATCAATTGGTGAATATCCTAAGTCAAGTATAATAGCGGAGAATAAAAACAAGCACCACAACATACAACCTGCGCTCCAGTTTTTGAAGCGGCTTGGATGATCGAATCAACTCTCAAGTAGCTGACCCGAGCCGGCGGCGGTCCAATGCGAACGGCTTCGTCGGCCAATTTGACATGCAAACTACGCTCGTCGGCGTTTTGAAGAAAACTAAGTTCATATTCATGGAAGAAGGAGTGAAAGTCAGAATTGAACGAAGATGAAGAAGTTGCAGTCAGAAGAGAGAGAATAAATGTGGAAAGATAAGAATCTCATTTCTGTTATATGTAACCAACTCTGTCTGATGTGTATTTATAATATTCGCCCAAGTAACCAACTAATAAAAACGTAAAATGAAAGAAACACGTTTTATTCTAGCACAACCAAGAACAAAGCAAAAACAACTAGCTACTTCGCGATCTTCTTCTCTTTGATGCCAACGGTCACATTAACCTCCAAACTCTATACTCTCCCTTAAGATGAAGCTGTCAACACATTGGAAAAGCTCATCTTGCTAAGAATACTTGAAAAAGCTGGAGAACTCAAAGGCTTAGTAAGGATGTCATCAAGTTGATGGATTCCTTTAATATGCAACGGCTTGATAGCCCCTTTCAAGTATTTCTTCCCTAACAGTGTGACAATCGATTTCAATATGCTTAGTTCACTCATGGAAGACATGATTAGAACTAATGTGTATTGCAGCTTGATTGTCACAGTACAAAGGTGTAGCTTTGCAACGCTTAAAACTAAGATCTCCAACCAAACCTGTCATCCATACTATCTCACATGTTGCTAATGCCATAGAACAGTACTCTGCCTCAGCTAAAGATCTAGATACAGTACTTTGTTTCTTGGATCTCCAAGAGATTAAAGAAGACCCTAGAAAGAAACAAAAACCTGAGATTGATCTTCGGGTATCCGGGCAAGCTGCCCAATCTGCATCACAAAACATACTCATCTCCAATGTAGAAGTATTATAATAAAAACAAACCATGACCAAGTGTGCCTTTAACATATCTTAACACTCTCTCTGCAGCATGAAGATGAACTTCACAAGGACTAGACAAATACTAACTGAGTTTATGTACAGCAAAGGTCAGATCAGGTCTAGTAATGCATAGGTATAACAAGCTGCCAATCAATCTATGGTACACTGATGGATCTTGTAACTTCTTTCCCTCATTTACTTTCATTTGTTTTCCTGTATCTATAGGAGTGTTGCAAGGTTTGCAACCAAGTAATCCAGCATCAGTGACCAAATCCACAGCATACTTCCGCTGTGATATAAAGAATCCTGAAGAGTTTCTAGCAATCTCAATGCCTAAGAAGTACTTTGGCTTACCAAGGTCTTAATACTTAAACACTGCCCCAAAAACTTCTTAAAATCAAGTATAGTCTGTGGACAATTGCTAGCTAACAACATATCATCAACATAGACAACCAATGCAAGAAACTCACCATTTGCAGTCTTCTTAGTAAATAGAGAATGATCATAAGCTAATTGAACCATTCCAAAGACAGCCAAAGTTTGAGACAACTTCAAGTACCACTGCCTACTAGCTTGCTTCAAACCATATAAAGAACGTGTGAGTTTGCAAACAGTACCTTTTGGAACAATCTCCCCTTTACTAAAAAGTCCAGGTGGTACATTCATGTAAATGTCCTCCTTAAGTTCTCCATATAAGAAGGCATTGTTAATGTCCAAGTGACATAAGTTCCATCCTTGAACTGCATACACAGCAAGTAACAACTTTACAGTTGCAAGTTTAGCAACAGGAGAAAAAGTGTCAATGTAATCAACCCCTTCTTGTTGTGTATAACCATTTGCAACAAGACGTGCCTTGTACCTTTCTATGCTCCCATCAGCCTTAAACTTAACCCTGTACACCCATTTACACCCTATGGTGCTTTTATTGTCAGGCAATGTAGTGAGACTCCAAGTTTTATTTTTAATTAAAGCATCCAACTCCTCTTTCATAGCCCTTTGTCATTCCACAAACTAAGAAGCTTGTGAATAAGAAGTAGGTTCAGGTACAACAGCAATAGAAGCAATGAATGATAGGTAAGGTTTAGAAATTTTATTATAGGACAGGTTTGAATCAAAAGGATAAGGAGAAGAAGCAATAAATGAGTTACAATGATAATCTTTTAGGTAGTGAGGTTTATAAAGGGTTCTTCCTTTTCTAGTAGAAGGTTGAGTGGAAATAGAACTATTTGGCTGAAGTATAGGAATGATATGCTGTGGTGGTGGAGGTAAAGCAGGTTCAGTATGTGAAGATAAGACAGGTTCAGTGGTGGTTATGATGTTGGAAGGAAAGAAATCAGAGGTAGGAAGATGATGTGAGAATGGAAAAATGTGTTCATAAAAAACAACATTTCGACTTATATGAACAAAATTGTCCTCTAACTTTAAGACTTTGTACCCTTTGTACCCAGTAGGATAACCCAAAAACACACACTTAGAAGATCTTGGGGAAAATTTATCTCTATCCCGTGTTAAAGTAGACATATAACAAAGGCAACCTATTATTCTCAAATGATCATATGAAGGTTTCTTGTTGAACATGAGAGAAAATGGTGTGGTTTTGTTAGGAAGAACATATGATGGTGTTCTATTTATGAGGTAAGAAGCAACCAAAATACAATCACCCCAGTACACCAAAGGTAAGTGAGATTGGAACATCAAACTTCTAACAACATTGAGTAAGTGTTGATGTTTCCTTTCAACTCGGGCATTTTGTTGTGGTGTCTCAACACAAGAGTGTTGCACCACAATGCCATATTTTGAGAATAAATCATTCAGAGAAAACTCAGATCCATTGTCACAACGAAGGACTTTAACCCTTTTATTAAACTGAGTAAGGATTGTGGAAAAGAATTGAGTGAGGACAACTTTGGTATCATATTTGTATTTTAGGAGAAAAGTCCATACAAAGCGTGAAAAATCATCAACAATAGTGAGAAAGTATAAGTATCCTTGAGGAGTAGGGGTATGGAAAGGACCCCAAATGTCACAATGAATCATATCAAACACAGCATGTGATATGGATTCAGAATAAGAAAAAGGAAGCTTCTTCTGTTTAGCTAAATGACAAACATCACATGAACTACTAACTGAACCTTTAAAAGGTAATATAGAAGATAGTACATTCATGTGTTTGCTAGATAAATGTCCTAAGCGTGCATGTCATACATCAGCTACTACACATGCAAGCACAGTAGGGTTTTTCTCACAGACATCCAAGAGATAGAGATTTCCTTCTCTTCTACCCTTCTCAATCACAGTCCCCAGTAAAGCTTCCTGGATATCACATGAAACGTCATTAAACTTCACAGTGCATTTAGAAGAAGTTAATGCACTGACAGACAAAAGATTATATTTAAAACTGGGAACAAGAAGGATAGATTTCAGTTCTATGAGAGGTGATATTTTGACATTCTCAATCTTAGTAACCTTAGCTCGACCACCATTAGGTAAGGCTACAGAAACATGAACAACATCCTTGACAAGAGAGAGTAAAAATTCATTGCAACACACATGATGTGTTGCACCTGTGTCAAGTATCCAAGCAGAAGAGGCACTTTGTATGGACAAGGATAAAGGATAACAAACTGATATGGTTATATTACCTGAAAAAGGAGGTGATGGAATGTTATATTGAGGATTATGAGTGGCAGAAGAAGGAGTAGAGGTATGTGTTGTTGTTGGACCTGTCCCTTTCACACTCATTTTGTTTTGAATAAAGGAGAGAAGCTTCATAAGATGTTAATCTGAAAAATCAACATCAGAATTGTTGTTGTCATTTAATTCATCATCAACATAATTTGCAGACCTTTGAGTAAATCTTTCATTAGACTTTTCATTTGAAGATTGAGCTTTTCCTTTTCCACGACCAAAACCTGGAGGATATCCATGCAGCTCAAAGCATCGATCCACAGTATGGCTTGTTTTGCCGCAATGAGTGCAAAGAAAACGACATTTTCCTCTTCCTGGAACAACATTAGCTAATGCACTTGGAAGTTCACTCAACATAGGAGCATCATCATTTGTAACTCCTATGTCCATCTTCTTTTGGCGTTCTTCCTGAGAAGCAAGAGAGAATACACGAGATACATGAGGTAAAGGCACAACCGAGAGAAGTTGAGTGCGCATCTGTGAAAAGCTTGAATTCAATCTGTTCGATCGTCGGTTTTTAGAGTGTTTGCGCGATGGAAAAATATAAAGTAAGATGGACACAAGATTTACGTGGTTCGATCTTTTATTAGATCTACGTCCACGGGATAAAAAGATCCTTTGTATTAATATTTTCGAGTTCTTTTGAGAGAAAAAATCTGCCCTTCAATCTAGCTTAGAAGCACTATTTATAGGTAACAAGTTACAGTTATGGCTGGGGTTGAGTGCTCCGAGATCGTGGGGTGCTGCGTCAGGGATCGTGGGTAGCGTGGGTAGGATGGGCCGAGCTCCTGGGCCGAAGTGACTTCTGGGCTTCTTAATGGGCCGAGCTCGCTTAGGCTTAGGTTTACTTGTCGAGGTCCAATTAAGTCCAGTTATATTGGGCCAGCATTCAAGCCTAGTAGTAGGGCCACATCCTATCACATCCCCCCCCCCTAAAAAGGGTAGAAGCGAGGATACGATTTTTAACCGAGCTTCTTTCTGTAGACGAGGTCGAAGTTTGGCCGAGCTTCTTTCTGTAGACGAGGTCGAAGTTTGGCCGAGCTCTTTTCTGTGAACGAGGTCGAGCTCGAACTGTGTGGAAGCGTAAAGGATACAGCTGTTGCGGAAAAGGTCACGTGGGACACGCGTCGACTTTTTATTGGGCATATGAAGAGGCGGGATTTTGAAAAGGCAGAAATTTTGCTTTTAAAAGCTTGCTTTGTACGCATACAAAACACTTTCTGCTATTTCTTAAACCCTAGCTCCAACTTTCTGCAAATCTTTTTCTCAAAAGTTTTCTGCATTTTGCCGCCGTCGTTTCTCCGTACCAGCACACTAGTCGGAATTTTTGCGACAAGTAAGTACTCTTCTTTTCACCATGGCTTCTTCTTCATCTTTTTCCCCAATAGACGTGGATATGGAAAACGTAGAACTTCCGCCTTCGCCGTCTAGGGTTTTTTTGGCGAAGGTTACTGTGAGGGCGTTTACCCAGGCTGCTGTTCCTCCTACTCTTCAGTTGGTTGAATTTTTACCTTTGGTTGGGTCGGATGCTGCCCTTAAATATTCCTCAACTATGAGTGAGTCGCATATGTTAAATCTGGCTCGAAAATTCTTGTTTCCAGAGTCAATGGAGATGATTTTGCCTCGTGTTGAGGATAGGGGTAGTTCTCCGCCAGTAGGTTTTTTTACCGTATACAAAGATTATCTTCATTTTGGTCTTCGTTTTCCTTTGCATCCATTTTTTGTCGAGTTTTTAGAAAAATTCCACTTGCCTCTAGGCCAGTTAGCGCGGTCCTCCATAAAACAGGTAGTAGGGTTTTGTATGGAGGTCGGCCTCCGGGGTGGTTCGGCCTCTATAGAGGCACTGCTTAGATTTTTCCGAGCTAAGCGTGGGCCTACGGGGTGGGTATATCTTTCGCCCGTAAATAGGTTTAAGTTAGAGACTCCGTCCAAGGTGACGAACTGGCAGAAATTGTTTTTCTTATGTCGGGCTGAGGGGGTGCCCTTGAATGCTTGGTCGAAGGCCAAGTTCGGGCCTCAAGTCACTTAGGAGCCTGTCAGTGGGCTCGAGATGAGCTTGGTGGACCTCGGCTCGATTAAGAGGGATTATACCGAGGCCGAGCTATCGAGGTATGGGCTGAGCCCATACGGCGCTACTGCCGACGTGGATTTGGGTGAAGTCCCGCTTCATGCTGCATGACGGTGTTAACCGAGCTGAATTCTAATGTGATTCTCTTTGTATTTTGTAGTGAATCCCGAAGCGCTCCAGGCAGTTCTTCAGAGGAAGAAGAAGAGGGCAAGGCCTTCTTCTTCGGCAGTTCGCCGCCTCAGGCTTCAGCGGAGAGGGGGTCAGACCTGCCTATGGCGGGTGGGGAGAGCTCGCAGCTCGTCTCGCCTGTCATAGATCTGTCTCCACCTAGGAGGGAGGTAGTGAGCAGTTCGGGTGGCCAACCCTCCGGCCCGAAGGCATCTCGGGAGATGTCGTTTCCCGAGGTATGGGCTACTTTCTTCTTTCTCTTTCTTTCTTCCTTTTTTTTTGCGATGTATTGATATATATTAATGTATCCTTGTGCAGGAGGCCGACGTGGCATTGGCCGGGCTGAAGGGCTTGGCGAACTTCGTAGCTGGCGGAGTCGCCCAGTTTCAAAGTCTGTCCGCCGAGCTGAAGGCGGCGAGGGCGGGGGTGGCAGCGGCCGAGGCAAATGCGGACGAGGCGGCAGAACGGGAGGCTAAGGCCCTTGGTGCTGCCGACGAGGCGACGAAGAAGGCGGCCGACCTGGAGGCCGAGGTGGCAGGGCTGAGGGCCGAACTCGCCGGGGAGAAGGAGAAGGTTGCCTCCGCAGTTGCTGGCCAGGGTGGTATGCTCCGGGCCTTTGCCGAGCGGATATTCCGATCCCAACACTTCGGTGGGACGGTGACGCAGTTGGTGGGCGCCATGAGTTCCTCTATTTCCGCAGCAACCATCGACCTTATCGCCCAGGACTACCCGGACCTTGATAAGGCCAAGTACGGGTATGAGGCGATGTCAGAGGAAGATATGCTGCGGGAATACGCTGAGGTGCTCGTGGAGTGCACTTCGGAAGTGCCGGTGGTGGAGAGGTTGGCCCGGCATAAGTCCCTTCTGTCGGAGAGGGCAGTTCGACATTGCCCTGTCGACAGGGATGACAAGCTGGAGGCCGTCATCGCCGAGTTCTCGAAGAATGCTGCTGCCGACACCATTGGAGGGGGCCCGGAGGAGAACGTCGACGAACAAGAGGTCGGCAGGGATTTGTGACTCCTTACTTCATTTTTTTTTTTAGCCTTGTACCTCGTCACTATTAGAGTGGCGCTTCTTTTGGCAATTTATAAAAGCACCTTTTGTTGAATCATGCTTGTTTCTGCTTTGTAGTATGCTCCTGATGTTAACGACGCCTCTCATTTCGTAAAAGAAATATCCAAACTTCGACGAGCTGTTGAGGTAGCCGAAGTCAATGCTTCGTCTTGGAGAAGCCGAGCTGATAATATTGAGATCGAGGCTGACGCGAAGCTTCGAGTAGCCGAAGAAAAGCTTGACGAAGTGCATGCCAAGTATCTGGAGCTCGAGGACAAGTATAAACAAGCTGTGGATGACATCCAAACTTTCAAGGCCATGGTTGAAGAGCATACCGAATACGAAGATCTCATTCACAAGAGCGGACGGTTGACTATTTACGAAACTCATATGAAGATCAAAGAAGTTCGTGCTCGGGTGAAGAAGTACATTGAGAAGTACGGCGAGGATTCCTGGCAGGTTCGCGAGCAGGAAGACGAACTCCTCAAGCTGGGATCCTTGTATAGGACGGTACAGAGCAGAAATCCGAAGTTGAAAAAGTGGGTATTGTCCAAGCAGGCTCCGCTCGATTCCTCCTCCCAGGGCTGGTTGGATGGGAACTTGGCCGGAGTGCACCCCCCCAGCGCGGCTTTGACCCCGGAGCAGACATATGCTATAATGTCTCGAGGTGGTGGCCAGCGGGCTTTAGGAGGCCGAGGTCGAGCTATTCCGGCTGGTCGAGCTCGTGGTGTGCCGAGGCAAGAAACCCGAGGGCAGGGCTTTGGCCGCGGTCAAGGGATGACTTTTTTAGATTCGGTGCTCAGCCATGGTTCCAGTTCGAGCTCGGGTCCGGGCTTTGTAGAGAAGTATCTTAGCTTTAGTAAACCCTCGAGCTCGGACCCTTCCCCTTGATGTAAATGTTTGATTAATGAAATGAAGTTTTCTTCGTGTAGCGCTATTACTCTTTAGAAGCTTGTCTCGATCGTATAATCAAGTTTGCTTCGAGGTTACTTGTAATGGCTAACGTGAACTTGAAATTACTTCGTCTAAAGACGAAGTTAAAACCTTAAGCAGCCACTTTGTTCGAAGACGAAGTTAAGGCTTTCAGGTGGCTACTTCGTCTAAAGACGAAGTTAAAGCCTTAAATAGCCACTTCGTCTGAAGACGAAGTTTGGGCTTTCAAGTGGCTACTTCGTCTAGGAACGAAGTTAAAGCCTTAAGTAGCCACTTCGTTTGAAGACGAAGTTTGGGCTTTCAAGTGGCTACTTCGTCTAGGGACGAAGTTAAAGCCTTAAGTAGCCACTTCGTCTGAAGACGAAGTTTGGGCTTTTTGAATAGTCATTTTTTGTCGAATTTATCGATAGGAGTGGTCCCCTTACGCGCGTTTGGATTTAGTTTAAATTGACTCTAAAATGTATAAATGGAAGGAACATATACTAGCTGAAATATGCAAATGTTCAACACGGAAAGGAAATGGAAAATCTAAACAAACTACCTATCTTTATTTATAAATAATATCTTTTCAAGTGAGAAATGTGCCAAGTTCGTGGTACTGGTTCACCGGACAAATGGGCGAGCTTGTACGACCCTTTGCCGATGACTTCTTGAATTTGATATGGTCCTTCCCAAGTGGCTTCCAACTTGCCGAGCTTCTCTGCCTTGCTAACTTCATTATTTCTAAGCACGAGGTTGCCAACTTGAAATTGCCGATGTTTCACTTGGTTATTGTAATACCGAGCTACTTGTTGTTTATACCGAGCTTCTTGTATATAGGATTGTTCCCGCTTTTCTTCCAGCAAATCCAAGTTAGTTCGAAGTCTTTCTTCGTTATCTTGGGCAGCGAAGTTAAGCGTTCGAGGGCTCAGCAGGCCAATTTCCACCGGAATCACCGCTTCGGTTCCGTAGACCAGACTGTACGGCGTTTCACCATGTGATGTCCGGGGAGTAGTTCGGTAGGACCATAGGACTTGGGGCAAGTTTTCCGCCCAATCTCCCTTGGCCTTGTCGAGGCGGGTTTTTAACCCTTTGACTATCGTTCGGTTTGTAACTTCGGTTTGACCATTCGCTTGAGGGTGAGCCACCGAAGTGAACTTTTGTTGGATATTAAGCTCGTCGCACCATTCTCTGAATTTCTTGTCTGTGAATTGGGTTCCATTATCTGAGACGAGGACATGAGGTATGCCGAAGCGACAGACTATGTTTTTCCAAACAAAGTTTAGGGCTTTTTTGCTTGTAATCCTTGCTAAAGGTTCGGCTTCTACCCACTTCGTAAAATAGTCAATGGCTACTATAAGGAACCGTTGCTGGCTGGGAGCTTTCTCAAATGGGCCAACGATGTCTATCCCCCATTGCATGAACGGCTAAGAACTTTGCATGTTTGTCAGTTCGGTCTGCGGCACTCTTGGTATAGTTGCATGGAGCTGGCACTTCGGACATCGCTTGACAAGGTTAATTGCGTCTTGAAACATGGTTGGCCAATAGTATCCCCATCTCATGACTTTTTTGGCTAAAGCACGAGCTCCGATGTGACTGCCACAGGATCCTTCATGCACTTCGCGTAGTACATAGTTTGCTTGATTGGGTCCTACGCATCTCAGAAGAGGTTGAAGGTACGATTTTTTATACAATGTTCCCTGCTCTAGAACGTATTTGGCGGACTTACCCTGAAGCTTCCTAGCTTCGACCTTATCAGTAGGGAGTTCGTCTTTTTCAAAGTATTTATGAAGTGGTGTCATCCAGTTCGGTTCGTCATCGGTTACCATACTCACTTCGGCCTCTTCTATACTTCGAGTTTGTACTTCTTCCACAGGATAGGTCATGGATGATGATGCGAGTTTGCTCAGTGCGTCAGCTCGGTCATTGTCACCTCTCGGGATTCGTATTAACTCGAAGTATGAAAAACCTTGTTGTAAGGTTTTGGCTTTGTGGAGATACTTCTTCATCCGTTCATCTTTGGCCTCATATCCGCCTAACATGTGATTCACTATAACTTGGGAATCACTATGGACTTGAACAGCTCGTAGCTGGAGAGTTTGCGCTAGGCGGAGTCCGGCGATTAGGGCTTCGTATTCCACTTCGTTATTTGTTGTCGGGAAGTTAAACCGTAGAGCATAAGTAGTTTCTTTCCCTTCTGGACTGATGAGCAAAATCCCAGCTCCGCTTCCTTTATGGCCTGATGCTCCATCCACGTAGATCTTCCAACAATCGTTTGGTGGTACCTTTGGTGCCTCGGTTTGAAGCTTATCTTTGACAAGTTCGGGGGACTTCGGAGGTTCCGTAAATACAGTTTCTACTAAGAAATCTGCTAGAGCCTGTCCCTTGATGGCCTGACGAGGTGCAAAGGAGATCGTGTGTTCGCCGAGCTCTACTGCCCACTTGGTGATTCGTCCTGAAGCCTCGGGCTTGGTGAGTACTTGCCGGAGTGGGAGGTCGGTCAAGACTTGTATCGGATGGGCGTGGAAATATGGTCGAAGTCTTCTTGCGGCGTTCACTAGTGCAAGTGCGACCTTCTCCAAGGGTTGGTACCTCGTTTCAGGTCCTTTTAGGGCTCGGCTTATGAAGTAGATGGGTAATTTCCGAGGTCCTTCTCGTACTAGGACTGCACTTATTGATTCGTCCGAGGCGGCGAGGTATAGAGAGAGAATTTCGCCTTCCCTTGGGACGGATAAGGTGGGTAGATTTGCAAGATACTTCTTCAGGTTTTCAAACGCCAACTTATGCTCGTCGTTCCATGCAAAATCTGGTGCCTTCTTTAGTATCTTAAAGAACGGGAGTTGCTTCTCGGCGGCCTTAGATAGAAAACGATTCAGCGCGGCTAGGCAGCCCGTCAGTCTATGCACGTCATGAATGGACTTCGGTGTCTGCATCTCCTGAACAACCTTGATTTTTGCCGGGTTGGCTTTTAACCCTTCGCGAGAAACCCAACATCCTAGAAATTTCCCAGATCGGACTATGAAAGTGCATTTTCCTGGATTTAACTTCAAGTTTGCTTTACGAAGTAAGTCAAAGACGACTTGAAGGTCGTTTACACAAGTTGTGATCTCTTTACTTTTGACGACTATGTCGTCTACATATACCTCGACAATTTGACCGATGTGTGGCTCAAATATCTTGTCGACCATCCTTTGGTATGTAGCTCCAGCGTTTTTTAGTCCGAAAGGCATCTTCTTATACGCATAGATACCGAAGTCCGTGATGAAGGCTGTTTTTGGAGCGTCTTCATCGCTCATGAGAACTTGGTGATACCCTTTGTATAGGTCTAGGAAGCTGAATACTTCGTGACCGACAAGAGCGTCAACCTTCTTGTCAATGTTGGGAAGAGGGTAGCAATCCTTCGGGCAATACTTGTTGAGGTCGGTATAGTCAATACACATTCGCCATCCTCCTCCTTGTTTTTTTACCATTACGGGGTTAGCCAGCCAGGTCGGATATTTTACCTCGAATAAAATATCCGCTTTCTGTAACTGGCGTACTTCGTCATGGATCACTTGATTTCTTTTGGCTGCAAAGGTTCGTTGCTTCTGCCGAACTGGTTTTACCTCAGGATCAATGTTGAGATGGTGAGTGATGACACTCGGTGACACTCCGGTCATGTCTAGGGGTGACCAGGAGAAAATATCTCTATACTCCCGAAGTAACTGAGCGATTTGACTTCGGATTTCGCTTCCCCCGACGAACCCTACTTTGACGAACTTAGACAAGTCGTCTTCGTACAGCATGACGTCTTCAATTGGCTCTACAGGTGATGGTGACATCGACTCCATCACCTCGGGTTCTGTAATTGCTATGCTTGGGGATGTTGCATCCCAGAACCTCGGAGTGCGACCTGCATGCATTCCTTGGCTTGCGCTTGGTTTCCCCTGAGCGTGATCACCCCGTTCTTAGATGGGATTTTAACTGTTAAGTGGTAGGCTGAGCAGATCGCCTTTGTTGCTATTAGCCAATCTCTTCCTAAGATGATGTTATAGGGGGAGTTGTCTTTAACAACAAAGAAGTGGATTATCTTTGTGGAAGATAACGGGCTCCTCCCAACAGTCACGGGGAGTGAAATGATACCCTCCGTCGTGGTCTCTTGTTGTGTGAAGTTTCTCAGTGGGATGGGTGCCGATCTTAAACGTGCTTCTTCGATATCGAGTTTATCGAAGCAGTTTTTGAAAAGCACGCTCACCGAAGCTCCATTGTCGATGAACACTCGACGAACCAATTTATTGGCTACCATGGCTTCGATAATGGTAGCGTCCTGATGAGGTAAAGCATGGGGAACCGGGTCGTCGCTAGAAAAGGTGACGACCTCATCCTTTTTGAACCTTTTCTGTGAAGGTTCGTTCCTTTGCTGACTTCGGGCCTCGGTTTTCAATGAGGACTTCGTCGCGCCTTGAGGCAGCCCGGTAATGGCAGCGATGACTCCGTCATATTGGGGCTGGTCTTCGTCTTCGTCCTCGTCGTCATGTCTTGGCTTCTTATTTTGGTGGGGGTAGCAGTTTTCCCCTCCCCTATTCTTACTTCTCTTGTCTTTTCCTTGAGATCGGGCATCTTGTTGGCTACGACCTCGGTATTTACCAAGGGTACCCTCACGTACCAGGTGTTCTATATCCGAGGCGAGATTTCGGCATTCCTCGGTGTCATGACCATGATCATCATGAAATTTGCAGTATTTATCTTTGGACCGTCGCTTCGACCCACTTCGGGACAAGGGTGGTGGCTTCTGGAATAAGTCCACATGGAGCTCGTATATTTCGGCTCGGGGCTTTGTAAGCGGAGTGAATTGACTTCGCTCTTGATTGGAACGAGGTCCGAGGCGGGATTCCAGTGGTCCCCGCTGTATTCTCTCAAGACCTCGTCGATTTTGCCCATGATCCGTACGCTCCTCTTTTTTTCTCTTGTCGTGATTTTCAGGTCGGTCTGCTGCTCTCTTCCTCCTATCAGCCTCGTCTGCCTCAGCAAACGTGTCAGCAATCCTCCATAGTTGTTTGGAGGTTTGAGGGCGTTCTTTTACGAGCTCCCTAAAGAGAGTGCCGGACTGGATGGCATTTTGGAACGCCGAGATAAGGACATCGTCAGACAGACGGTCGACTTTAAGGCTCTCGTTGTAAAACCTAGCTAGAAAGTCACTGATTGTTTCTCCTCGTCCTTGCCTTAGTGTAAGGAGTTGGGCCGGACTGATTTTGACTTCGGCTTTCTGAAAGAAACGACGTTCGAAGGCGTCTAGTAGGTCGGTGTACGATCTGATGCTGCAGCGAGGTAGGTTATCGAACCATTTTCTAGCATTGTCTACCAGCAGTTCGGGGAAGACTTTACACATGTAAACATCTTCGGCGAGCCCTTGGTTTAACATATTGTATTAGTACTACGACAAGAAGTTGCTGGGGTCACAAGATCCATTATAGGGTTTAATGGGTGGTACCCTATATGTCGACGGGAGCGGAGTGTAGAGTATTTTATTGGTGAAAGGAGTAGTGATTCGACTGTAAATAGTGAATCTTCCTTGTCTGTGGTCATCTTCATCACGTCGGGATAGCCCGACGTTTTGACGAGGTGACGTTTAACCACGCCGAGGTGAAACACGGTTATTGTTTCCCCGACGATCGCGTTGCTTTTGGGGAAGTTCGTCATTTTCGTCCCCGACAATTTGGAGACTCGGGGGTCGTTGTCGAGGTGGTTCGGTCTTATCTCCTCCGTCTTGACTTCATTGCCGATGTTGATCGGCGAACTTGAGGAAATCTTGTTCATGGAGATCTAAGTACGCCTTAAGTGCATCTCCGAGCTGAGGCTGGAGTGCGGCGTTCTCTCGTCGGCGTTCTCCTTGATTCGGCTCCCTGCTGCTAATTGAATCCTTAGATCGTCCTGAGTACACATCTTCCACATGACCGTCAGGAGTTCAGCGGGTTATGAGCTGCCTGTCGTGTTGGACTTGGCGTACATCCTCTTCATTGGTTGATGTGCGAGGGGGGTTGGTGGGCGGATCAGCTTGGTTCTGTTTTCCTTTAGCAGCAGCAGCTACAGAGGTAGAGCGGGTTGATTTTACCATCGTGTCTTCACTCAAAACGTTGATTGTTTTCACAGAATTTATTAAGCAGTTCCCACAGACGGCGCCAGTGTTCGATCGTCGGTTTTTAGAGTGTTTGCGCGATGGAAAAATATAAAGTAAGATGGACACAAGATTTACGTGGTTCGATCTTTTATTAGATCTACGTCCACGGGATAAAAAGATCCTTTGTATTAATATTTTCGAGTTCTTTTGAGAGAAAAAATCTGCCCTTCAATCTAGCTTAGAAGCACTATTTATAGGTAACAAGTTACAGTTATGGCTGGGGTTGAGTGCTCCGAGATCGTGGGGCGCTGCGTCAGGGATCGTGGGTAGGATGGGCCGAGCTCCTGGGCCGAAGTGACTTCTGGGCTTCTTAATGGGCCGAGCTCGCTTAGGCTTAGGTTTACTTGTCGAGGTCCAATTAAGTCCAGTTATATTGGGCCAGCATTCAAGCCTAGTAGTAGGGCCACATCCTATCACAATCCTTCAAGAAAATAAAGTTCACAATCACGTGACTGATGTTCATTCTACTTCTTAGCTCCATCACATTGGCACAAACCACAACTACACCAACTAGTAGGTTGCAAATCTCTATACTCATCCCAAAGTGCACGCAAACTGGTATAATATGCACTGACATCCATTGAACCTTGCTTATGAATAGCAAGCTTTTGTCTCAGTTGAGAAAAATGAGTCAAGTCTTCTTGAGAAAAACGATCATGCAGATCAGACCATACATGAGAGCCATTGCTCATATACATGATGCTAGAAGCAATTTCTGGAACCACCGAATTCCTCAGCCATGAGATCACTATACCATTACATCTTATCCACGCAGCAAAATGTGGATCTTGTTGAGATGGTTTAACAATGGATCCATCCACGAATCCTAGCTTATTTTTAACTTCGAGAGCAGTAACGAAGCATCTCGACCAATTTTTAAAATTGGATGAGTTTAGCTGTTGATTGACAATCATAAAGCCTGGATTGTCGCTCAGATAAAGATAATAAGGACTATTGCTATCATCATTGAATGTAACAACTTCCTTCCCGTTTTGTTTCACCATTTTTATAGCAAAAGGAAGAAAAATATAGCGGAAGATAATAGAAAGTGTGAGATATACAGAGATGTGTGGGCATCAACCCTACACGCTCTGATACCATATGAAGAAAACTAAGTTCGTATTAATGGAAGGAGTGAAAGTCATAATGGAACGAAGAAGAAGAAGTTGTTGCAGTCAAAGAGAGAGAAAATAAATGTGGAAAGAGAAGAATCTCATTTCTGTTATATGTAACCAACTCTGATACATGTGTATTTATAATATTCGCACGAGTAAGCGTTGAGCTGGCAAATAACAACCTAACCAACTAATAAAAACGTAAAATGAAAGAAACACGTTTTATTCTAGCACAACCAAACACAAAACAAAAACAACTAGCTACTTCGCGATCTTCTTCTCCTTGATGCCAACGGTCACATTAACCTCCAAACTCTATAGGCGTCACTATAGACGGCTACAGTTGGAATCCCCAATCGCTTGGCAGTACGCATGATTCTGCAAGCAATTTCGCTTCTATTGGCAATTAATATCTTGTCGATCTTCCAGTCGTCGGAGATCGGTGGATTGAAGTCGACGAGAATCCTCTGATTATCTTGTAGTACTTGATAATATTTTTGTCGTTGGATACAATTTCGTATCTCAGTGATTAGGATTTAGGGATAGGGGCCATGTTTGTTAATAATGTAATTATTGAAATTCAAATCATATGTAACACGACTATGTATAAATAAATGAATATAAAAATATAACCCCACAAGTGGATAGGATAGCGGAAATATGTGATTACCCAGTAAGGAGTCAAGACTAAGGAGAAGAAAAAGAATCCCCACAAGCACAAGGTAATGTTTGATTCGCAGATGTCGTCTCTAGGGTCTTGCAATTCACAATTCTATTTCACTGTCCATTTCTCATTACAATTACATAGTCCACAATGAAATCATTTTACAATTTATTTATATCTTAAAAATATAATTTAACATAGAATTGCACCCATCTGATTACACTTACATAGTCCACAGTAAAATAATAATAATAATAATAATAATAATAATAATAATAATTAATACATGGGTGCTGCAATGAGGATAAAAGTATATTATTATTATTTTACTTTTTAAAAATAATCGTAGATAAATACAAGCCCAAACACATGGCCCATTA
Source organism: Leonotis leonurus (assembly GCA_026898415.1). Taxonomy (NCBI): domain Eukaryota; kingdom Viridiplantae; phylum Streptophyta; class Magnoliopsida; order Lamiales; family Lamiaceae; genus Leonotis; species Leonotis leonurus. The sequence goes on from JAPKLX010000055.1 coordinate 1,449,136, forward strand.
AGGGATTCATGCTCGAGTCTGGCCTCGCTTAATAAATGGTCGTGTCACGTGTGTATTCCATATACTAGCTCAGTTCCATAAAAACATACATATTTTATTATTTTGGTCAGTTTATGATAAATATGTACCTTCTATTTTTGAATATTTATTAGGTCTCAATATCCACTACAATTTATATCAACTATATTTTAATATTTAATAATATCTTTTTGTGGGTCTCAATCTCTAAATTAATTATATTTAACAATTAATAATATTTTTACCACTCAAGTCAACTACATTTTAGAGCATCCACAACGGCAGACTCTCCAAGAGAGACTTTCAGTGGCATTTCGGTAATAAAATGGAACTTTTTGTGTGGGGTCCACGGATTTTAGAGAGGTTATGTTAGATTTTCTGCGGTGGGAAGCTCTCTAACTTGGGACTCTCTACTTTAATTTATAATTATTTGATATTTAATTTGAGAAAAATAATATTAATTTAATTTATTATTTAATATTTATAATATAAAATAAATAAATACGAAAATAAATTAAATATTAATTTTTAATTCATATATTAATTAATTTAAATAAAAGTGTATGAAGATGTATCAAGAATGAATGTAGTATGGTATTTATAGATGTATGTAATTTAAATAATTAATAATTAAAATTTTTAATTTAAAAAAAAGGGGAAAATCGGTGGGGGCTCCGGAGTCTCCACCCGCAACGCCGAATACACCATGGACTCCGGAGGTCGAGTCCAGCCTCTCACCTCCGGAGTCTCTCCTGCCCGTGAGTCTTCCGAGTAGCACCATTGTTGATGCTCTTATTAAAACTCGCGGCGGGTTAAATGGTGCATGTTTGAAGGAAGTGAGTATAATTTAACATGTTAAAAATTTGGTAGGTAGAGGCTTAGAGCATAGAGATGATTGTGATTAGATACCATGAGATTTTTATTTGTTTTTCTTTAAATTGGATTACAATTATATAGTAATGGTGACGGATGATTCGAACCAAAAATTTATTATATTGGGTATTAACTTCACTACTGATAGATCAATACACGGACGCTAAATAGCATGAGATTTTATTTCGTTAATAGCCTCCCTCAAATTGCAGAAAACAAGAAAAGCTTTAAGCTTTACGAGAAAGGTAAGATTTCAATAGTCACAACGAACGCTAGCTTTAGGTTCACCCAAAAGCCAAACCTCCACCAACCCCGCTTTCAGCTTCTAATTTAATTGGCCATTTATCTCCAATAACGACTTTAATTAATTGCTAACTCAACTCTTAATTCCATCTTAACTTTTAACCAATCCCACAGTCAATCAGTGACAAGACTTATTAGGAATTTCCGAAGATGACATTTTTCTTACCAAACTTCTATTATTTGAGGACTTCATTTAACTTCTTTTGGCGGATTCTCCCTCCGTCGCTGCTAAGTTGAGACATTTTTTTTTAGTACAGTAATTAAGGAGTATATGTTTAGAGTTGAAAAGTGTATAAAGTGATGATAAGAATATATATTATTTAAACTTGTGTGTGATAATGGTATCTAAAAAGGAAACGACTCAAATTAGTTGGGACGGCCCAAAATGATATACGCTCCAATTTAGTTGTGATGGAGGGAGTATTATCTAATTATCAGTACCCAAGTTTCATTTTCCTGGTTCTGCTAAATTCCAAAGAATAAAAATGTCAATGTTTTAGTGCTGCTTTATTGTATTCAAATAGAGGATGAGTAGGAGTATGTGACTAGACGTTAGTCTCTTTCGGCACATAAGCCAAAATAATATATTTCCTTTCTTTAGAATGATCGTTACGTATATGTAATTCTGGATTTGTATTTTTGTTCTATATATATCAACTCTTTCCTGAATTCTTATTGTTTCGTATTATGAAAACTAATTAAATTGAAGAAGAAAGCAAAAATTATCAAGCTCGAGCATGTGTAATTCTCTTCGAGTATTTCGTTTCAGAAAATTATGCTAATTAATTGATTTATACTAAACCATCAGGGTTTAATAATGTAGTTTTGCCTATATATTAGAGCCAATACTAAAGGAATAGTCAAGTGATTTGAAAATCCTCATATCACATCATTTTTTTTATACTCCTCACACATAAATTTCTTCCTCTGGCTGGCTACAAACTCTATCATGTCACCAACCTCACCCACCGTTCTGGACTCATGATTAGGAACCAATTTATTTTCATTACTACATTATCATCATTATTTTCTTTCGCCCATGTCACATATAATTATAACGCGTGGATAAATAAATTTCATATTTCATCTATTCCACTATTTATGTTATATTTTTACCAACGGCCAGAATTTTTTAGTCAAATAAAATATAAATGCCGAAACAAAATGACTATTGTTTAATTAGGAATTCGTATGTGGCAAAAACTTTTTAGTAGTATTTATTTTTGGCATTAAACTTGTAATTTTATCATGTTCTAATAATTTGTTTTAAAATTTATTTTATTAAGTAACATATTATTTGACAGGCATAATTAGAAAGTTATTTATACTCCCTCTTTTTCACTATTTTAGACACGCTTCATAAAACTCTTACAATTTTGGTCAAAAATGTGTCTAAATTAATGGGAAGTATCTATATATATATAAAAGCAAAACCATTTTGCCACTTTTTTTCCCATTTTACCCTTCATCTTTTATTTTATTTAGATTGTTTTTTAACTATTCATTTTTATTTTTTCTCATATTAACAATAATTAATTTTATTTAATTTCATAATAAAATTATATTTATTAATTTATATATTTTATGAAATAAATTTGTTTGCTCTTTTTTATTATATTTACATTATTATCTTTTGACTTCATATTTTTATTTTCTCTTTTATTAATATTATCAGTAATGAATTTTTTTTAATTTTATTATAAAATCATATTTCTTATTTTATTAATTTACATATTTTATGAAATTATATAATTAATATTTTTATTATATTTACCTTATTGTCTTTTCACTTCTCATTTTTATTTTTATTAAGTTATGACATTACAAATGAATAAAAATGTGGATACAAATATAGTTATATCTATATTTCTTAATTTTTCTTTTATTCATATCATCAATAATTAATTTTTTTTAAATTCCATTTATAAAATTATATTCATTATTTTATTATTTTGATTATAAATATATAATTTATTATCATTCAATATAAGTTAGTATTACATATAGTTAATTAGAAATAATACAAATTCATTAATTCATTAAAGAGATAATGATTAGGTAGTGGGGGTGGGGAAATGAATAGTCTCAATAAATCATTAAATAAATTTGTATTAAATAAATCATTATACACTTAATAAAATGTAAATAAGAAATATATTTCACATATGTGCAAAAAAAAAACTAATTAAATATTTTGAAGTCTAATTGCAACTTAAAAAAATTAGAAAATACGCACCCTAAATTAATTAGGTAATCTTCAAATCGAATAATATGTAATAAGCAATTTTTTATGTTTTTGTTACATTAAAAAGAGAAACTAATACTCATTTCGTTTTTTAAAAAGATACATCTTTTGCAAATTTATTACCTTCCACATAAACATCCACTTTCTATTTTTGGATATGGTTTAACGTTTAATAACATTTTTTGTGGGTCTCAATCTCCATTATCATTCAAATCAATTATATTTTAACATTTAATAACACATTTTTGTGGGTCCTAACACACTACCATTTAAATTAACTATATTTTAATACTTAATAATATTTTTTTGTGAGTCTCGGTTTTAATATCACTCAATTCAACTACATTTTGTTAAAATTTGTATCGTATCAAAGATTCAAATGGTATATGTTTTTATAAAACGGATGGAGTATATAATACCCTATTTATAATCTTTAAAAATATAATATGTAGGCATAATACTTATCATATATAATAAGATAACTTTTATTTGGATTGTTTGATTCATGAAACATTATTAAAATTATCTATATTTAAAAATGATGAAATTATATACTACAAAAATAATTTCCCGTGCAACTGCACGGGTAAAAATACTAGTTTAATTAATGATAAAATTATTTTGCCACGTAAAGTTAACAATTAATTCACGTGTACTGAATTACATATACCTACATGCAATGTGTTTATGTTTACACAATCCTCTCTCAATATTCACACATATTATTTGAGTAAAAGTAATAATATTTATGATATAATAGGTCAGTAACATTAAATTTGAAAAAAAGAGAACAAAAAGATACTCTCTGTCCCATTAAACTTGATACATTTTTCTTATTGGGACGTTCACTAAACTTGACACATTCTAAAAATAGTAAAAATTATCACTTCAAAAAGGTGTGGACCCTACTATATTTATCACTCTTACACTACTTTATACACTCTCCTTAATAACCATGCCGGAAAAAAAAGGTGACATACTTAGTGAGACGAGAGAGTATTAGTAATCGAGTAAAGCATAAACTTGAAAGATAGTATTGAACTATTTCAGTAAAATGTGTCACTGGCGAAATCTAGCGCTAATATAAGTGAATTTGTGATTATAAAGAGGCATTTCAAACACACACACTAAAAATTTCATCATAATGATTATTGTCTAATCAAAATTCAAATGTATAGTGTAATGAATATCATGATTATATCATCACTTCATAGGCATGGTTTTTAGTATACAAAAAGTAAGAAATTAAAAAGACTTGAGAAAGTTTACACACGCAGGTTTTAGGAATAGGCATCATCACATTCTCTATTATTAGAACAAGAATATAAGCATTACTCCTACTTTATCAAAACACCGTTCAACAAAATAATAAGCCAACAGTGACTTCACATGAGATGAGAACGAACGATATTATTCATGCGCCACCCCTAGTGGGCCCCTACTTGTCTAAAGGCCCGAAACGACAGCGTGTTCGTAAGAGCAAAGCATCAATTGCTGAATTACAAATACACCCCTCTAACGAACTTTTCTAAGGCTGCTAAAGCGGTAACCAGTAACCACTAATGAATGAATTCTTTTCTCCTTTCCTTTCCTTTACCCCTCACTTTCTTATTTTTAATTTGGCTAATTAATAATATTATTAAAAGGTTGAATTAAGTAGCTAAAATTTATAACAAAAGTACAACAGATTTACTCATTAGGATAATACCCAACAGATTTGCAGCCTTAAAAGCTAAAAGTGATAAATTACTGAATGCAAGATTTATGCGATTTAGTAATTTTGGAATACTTAAGTTATAGTACTTTAAAATAATTTAGATCTCGTATCTATATTATAATACAAATTTGGCTCAAGTTGTCCACCTCAGCCTTAAAATTTTCTCAGCCTCCCATTTAATTTTTCTTATTTTTTTAGATTTTTGTAATTTTATCTATATATTAATCATATAATATTATATTATTCTTATTTCCATGTAGGCATATGCTATTTATGTTATGTATTTATTTCCATGTAATTTTAATAAATATAATATATATAGAGATATATTAATTTGATATTTATATTTTAATAACTAATTTAATAATAATTTATATAGATTATGTACAATCTTTTAAAATCTAATGAAAATTAATAAATTATATAAAAATGTCTAAATTTCTATATTAGATTATATGTTTTCAAATCTAATAAAATTAAATTATATAAAAAATTTAAAAACTCATATTATTTGAAAATATATTTTTTAATATATATAATTTATTACATATGATTATTATAACATACTTTTAATTATATTATCAAGTTATCTAATAATATATTACGTGTAATGCATCAAAATAATGCGTAATATTCAAATATTTTAGTTATTATATAAGATTTAGTTCTCACCGAATCTCTTTAAACATTATCAACTATATTTGTTTGAATTATATAGTTTCCTTTAGCAATTACCATTATCAACTTTATAAGATTATATTATGTTTTTTTATTTTTGACCTGATATTATGTATTTGAATTTGGCTATCTTTTGATTATGCAATTTTGAGCTTATACGCATCCTATATTCATTAAATAATATTTAAATAAAATAATACTCCATCCGTTCATCAAGTATTGACATACTTGGGTTCGACACGAATTTTAATGAATGATATGAATGTGTTGTGAGTGGAGTAAGGGTTTCATAATATTTATTAATTAAATATGGATATGTGAGTGAAAGAAAAATTATGAGTGAAATGAGAGTCTCACATTATTTATAGTTAAATATGTAATGTGAGTGATGAAAAATGTAATGGTGAGTCCAATAATATAGATATAATTATTAAAAATAGAAGTGTGGAAGTTTTTCATGACGCAATAAAGTGACCAAATGTGCAAGTTTTTCGTGGACAGAGAGAGTATGTGAAAAAGAATTTTTTTTTTTAAAAAAACAACATAATATTTATAATATTTAAAAATATAATATTTAGGCTTTACACTTATCACATTTAATAAAAAAAAATATTTTAATTTTAATTTTGAAAATATTACTACCTCCATCCACCAAAGATGTTCTCACTTTGACCCGACACGGGTTTTAATAATTGTTTGACTTAGTAGATAATGTGTAAAGTGTATTGAGTGTTGTGTTGTGTAGTTAGTGGAGAATGGAGTCCACTTTATTGATGATGTGTAAAGTGTATTGAGTAGTGAGTGGATTAAGGGGCCCACATTAATGATAATATATATGTTGTTAGTGGAGAATGAAACTCACATTATTAATGATGTGTTGAGTTGTGAGTGGAGTAAAGAGTTGCCAAAAATAGAAAGAAAGTGAAAAAAGACTTAGTGGACGGATTATGAAATATGGGAAGAAACTTGGTGAACGGAGATAGTATTAATTTAATTTTTATTTTAAAATAATAAAAAATATATTATAAAAAATAATTACCTGACAAACACTAGTTATTTATAAAAACAAAGTACTCATTCATTCTTTTATCCTATTAAAAACGATTTTTATTTTCTTTTTTGACTGTACTAAAACTAATTTATTTTAAAAATTTATAAAAAGTAAAATGTGTAAACCCCATCAGTCCATCACTCTTTCATCTTCTATATTATTCCTCATTTTATACAAACAAAATCAAACCGCTTACAATGTATGGAATAATAAATTCACTTTGATTTGGTTGAACATTAGAAGATTGGGTCCATTTGCAGAAATATAGTGCAATAAAAGCAATGACTTACCATTAATCACTAATTAATGATTTGACGAAAGTGGCGAATATTTGACCAAACACGTATGTAATTTATTATATAAACTCAAGAGAGTCGTGATGTCTTTACACTCCTCATCCACATTAAATATGATTAACTAGTGACGTCGAGTTGATTTGATTGTCCTTTTACTTAATTTTTTCTTTTATTTTCTGATGATCAATTCAATTTAATTTGGACCACATCTGGTCACGCTCGCAACAGTTCATTCTCTATATATAAACCCTCAATAGTTTATCATTTTATTCATCAATTATAATACTTTAATTTGTATTGTAGATAGAAAAAAAAATGTTTTTTCCATCTTAAACACAATAAAACGAGACTCATATTTTACCGTTCCGCTTAGCTTGATAGAGATAGTACACATTGCATGTTCTCAATGTTTTAATATTAGCACTGGAATCTAATGCACAGTAAGTTCAATCGTTCAATAAACATCATTTATGATCAATATATCAAATTCACATTCATCAAGTAAGGGTGGAGATCTTGCCATATCATTAACATTTTAAATTAAATAATTTCATAAATTTCATATTTTTTTTATTAAAAAAGAATAAAATTTTAACTATTATTAACAATATAAAATTATATAATATTTTAATTTTCATTTAAATTAAATAATATTTATAAATTTAATTTATTTTTTTAAAATTAGCATAAAAATGTTGATGATGTGGCTTGTTGGGAAATATTTATAAGTGTTTTGATTCAGATTCAATACCTCCCCTGAAAGATGTAATAAGACCAGTACTGAATCTTAGTGCTTTGTCTATGAATTCATATGTTAGGGAGTTCTAACTTTTCAGGTACACTGAAGGACATCCACACTCAAGATTCGAGTTATTCAAAAACTGAAGGACCTTCTCCACTGAAGTCTGTCCTGAAATTTTGAAGCTGAAGTTAGAAGCTTAGTCCACGCCAAACTGAAGTCCAGTACTGAAAGTCCATACTGATGATCTAAACTGAAGTTCAGTACTGATTGTCTACACTGAAGTTCTCCACTGAAGTCTGCACTGAAGCCCTTTTACTGAAGTTCTCTACTTAGTGACAGCCTAGCCCGTAGGCATTTCCTTTTATGGCAAAAATCTCAGTAGGTGAAACACAATCTTTCTGCAGACACCAAAAATGGCAAAAAGGACGAAGACTCCAACGGGAAGAATTCAAATTAAAGCTCTATCTCACAACGGCTATATCTTTGAGAGAGCACTATAAATACCCCGCTGCTTTAACACTTCAAGATACCGGTTACCCTGCTATCAAATCTCTATTGCTTTCTCTGCTTCAAAAGCTCTCAATCTTTCAGATTAGAACACTCTAAGCTTTCAGTATTCAATACTTAGTGTTCTTAAGCGATAACATTTTGTAACCGAAGAGTGATTAGACTTATCTAAGTCAACTGTAAAATCACTGTAAGATCATATCCATTAAGTTGGAAACCCTCGACTAACATCGAGAACTCGTGGACGTAGGAGTTGAAAAGAGAAACATTGCATTAAGTTTTCTGAAGCAAACGAGTAAGATTTAAAACCACCACTTTCCGCACACTTAAGATATTAGTCCATCAGTCAAACACTCAGTGTAGACTGAAGGATTCCTATCTATAAGTCATCACTCTAACTGAAACACCTCCCTTCAGTTCAGGAGACACAAAAAATTTTAAACTTGAAAAATCTGACTGGTGTATTCCCCCCCATACACTCAGTTCACTCGTTTCGAGACCAACATGGCTTAAAGTCAAACTTTAATTTAATGCATATGTTGATGATGTGGCTTAAACTAAACTCAAATTATGATTTTTAAACTAAACGCCGAAAAGTAGGAAGTTCGGCAATCCAGACATCGGTCGCTGAACTCAAGAGGAAAAGTACGTCGATCGCGTTGGGCTCGCTGAGGGATTACCGTAAGAACGGCGACTCGGGTGGCGATCGCTGCTCTTGCAGAATTTCAGGCGTGAACTCGGCGATCCCAGCCGGCGATCGTCGAGTTCGCCCACTTTTCTCGTCTTTCGGTTATTTCGACGGGATTTCAACCTTATCTCTCCTTCACGCCCAAAACACTATATAAGGGCTTCATTCTAAAGCCTTAGATTTCTCCATTTTCATTCCATACAATTGTTTTTGCTTAGATTTAAATTCTAGATTAGTTTTCAACATTTTGGATGAGGAATCGTGATCAAGGGTTGACAACCCGAATATCAAGAGTTCTGCAAAGGGGTTTTTGATGTTCTCTTCTTTTTTTTTTCTTTTTTTTATCCAACACACGCACGTCAAAATATTATAATATTATGTTCTCTTATTTCTTTATTGTTCTTAGTTTCATTATTTGACTAATTACCTTGAGATTCTAGGGATTTTGTAAGACCTATTTTGATTAATTGATTCGTTTTAATTCCTAATTTATCTTCCTATGCTTGTTTGTGATTTATAATTTTAATTCTCATACTTTGATAATTGACCATTATTATTGTATGCAAGTTATGATTTTGATGTCTTATCCAAAATTGAATTCATAGCCGATCCCATAGATCACAATACATGTTTCCCCTTGAGACCTAGCGGAGATAGGTGAACTGTAGGAGGATATTTTTTGTGTGCTTTTTGTAACTGATTTAATTCTCTTGAGACCTAGCGGAGATAAGAATTAAATTAGCCTCACTATCATAAACTGCCATATCCAAGAGTATGTAGTTGTTTATGCGAACCTTCACATGCATTAGGATTAAAATATGATAATTATATTTAATTGTTGAATCCGTTAATTGATTTAGTGTCGATACATGATCTCTAAAATCCTTTCTTCATTACTTGTTTATTCTATTATTGTTTCGTGTTGCTTCGATCACATCTTTATTATTGTTTGCATATATAATAATTGGATCTCTAAGTGAATTATTCAGTGTGTTTTCGTTTATCAGTCTTCGTGGATACGATACTCTACTTGCTCTATTCTATACTTATTTTTGTGTTTAAGATAGTGCGATCAGAAATCAATTTAAAATCTTTATTCTAACCGACAAAAAATAAAGTGGACAGTTTTACCCTAATGCATTGTTCAATAACAATGCAACGCGTCTATTTGCATAAAATTCGACTTTTAAGGAATCATTATCATCTGTTGGATCAATTAAAATGGGTGGACGAGATCACTTCCTGTTTCCTACCAAATACCCAATTTTTACCTTAAACCACCCATATATATATATTTTCCAAGATTACCAAAAAGGCTCAAGGAAAATACTAAGAGATTTTAAATAATAAAATTAACATATACTCATATACTCTCTCGTCCACGAAACTTCTTCCTAATTTACTATTTTCGTCCGTCCACAAAATTTCTTCCTACTTTAAACTTTCCATTTATAGTAAGTGGACCCACCACACTCTTTACACACAACTCAATTTAATATAATACATTAAGACCTTGTTTGGTAGACAAGATATGATAGGATTAGATTAAATTATCTTATCTAATCATGTGTTTGGTAGCAAATATAATTAATATGTCGGCCCGCTATTAAGGGCTAGGCCCGTGCCAAAATCACAATTTTCCTCTATATTTTAATCATAAGGAAGGGGTGAGATTAAAATAATCCTTATACACCATACAAATTTAATCTTATGATGCTGTATCCTATCATAGTTACCAAACATGCCCTAAGTGGGAGCCAAAATTCACTAACTACACACAACACAATTTAAAACAATATATCAAGTGAGACCCTCATTCCACTCGCTACATATCATCATTAAAGTCAAAAGCACTAAACCCACACCGTGTCAAATTAGAAACATATTTCATGGACGGAGGGAGTATTTTGTAATTTGATCCCAATAAAACTCAGTTAAACCTTGTCGGAGTTAACCTCGTTTTTTTTTTGTGAAAGGAAACTTTTAATCAGTTATGGAATGTAGTACAAGTTTATTAAACAAATGAAAAATTATATAAAGTTTTCGTAATAGGAGAGAATATATCATTTTAACAGTCATGCTTAAATCTTGCTCACAAAATTATATGAATATCATTAAACTCAAAAGATTGTGCAATTTTTTTTTTTGTGATTGAAGATATTTAATTATGTGCAAAACAGAATATCACAAGAATCTGCCTCTTATTATTATACTACCTCCTATATCCGTCTATCAATATTCTTCCCATTTTGATTCGACATGAATTTTAATAAAATAAGTTGAATTTAGTTGGTAAAGGGTAAGATGAAGTAAATGAAAAATGAGATTTATAAAAAAATAGATTATATATAATATATTGTAAGTGGATAATAAAATTCACATTAAAGTGTAATGAATGGAGAAGAGATTGAAAAAAATAGAAAGAAAAATAGAAAAGATTTGGTGGGAAGTTGTAAATTTTTTTTAATTTTGTTCATAAAGAATCTTAAGAAAAAAAAGAGTTACTAATTCTTTAATCATGAAAGAATGAAAAAGAATGGCCGCAACAATGCTTTGCTGTCAGTGTTCCAGAACCCACACGAGTAAAACGGAAAGAAGAATCAATCGCAATTCGCGAACCCGAGAAAAAACACCCCCGACAATTCCCAAGGATAAAATCGTAATTGGCCATAAACATATAGTAAATCGTAAAGGACCACCTTATTTTATATACGTAAAGTAAATACCCACTTTCTCCTCAATAAATAAATATTTTAGAGCACCACCATCCAATTATTTAGCAAGGACTACCAGTATTTGTTACACATTCTTTTATCATAAAAAGTATTTTCACTCAAATAAAATGTACATGTGTATTTCCATTTATTTACAAATATATTTTAGTTGGACAGATTTTAATTATTATATATATTTATCTGAAAAAATATACGGAAAGAGTATAATATGCGACTAGTCGATGGATGGCGGAGTCAGCAAATCACAGCGCAGATGACATTGATATACATACAATGAAATATACGTATAGGCGCAAAGAACAGCGGCAAACAGAATTTATTTCCAAGAGAGGAGAGCGTGTTAGAGAGAGAGAGATAGAGATAGAGATAGAGAGAGAGAGACAAAGTGAAGGATCTGAAAAAGTTAATGGGAGAGAAAAACTGAAAAGCAGCTCTACTGTCCTTGTTCTTTTATTTTCTCACACCACCCAATCAATTACACATCCATTTTTTCCGTTTCGTTTTGCCTTATGCAGTAAGTTTTTTCTACTTTCCTTCTTTCTTCGTTCATGTAAATTCTTATTCACAATTCAGTAAGAATTTTGGTGTATGTGTGCTTTAAAGTATTGTTCCTGTACGTAGATGCAGCATTTATTTTTGGTTGAATATGTCTCGCGAATTCTATGTTCCAGTGGTTTTTGGAAGATTTTTTTTTTTTTTTTGTGATCACGGTGTTGATTTCATGATCTGGACTTTTAGTTTTTTTCCTCGATCAATATCAGATCCTGTTTTAGCGAACTCTAAGTTTTTCTGTTGTGTTCATTTGTGTTAATATGATGGCGCAGTCGTTGTTTTAGAACAATTTGGGGGCGGTTATTATTTTCTGTATTGTTTCTGGATTTTTTGTCTTAATTTATGATATTGAACAGGTGAAGGACGCTTTTTGATGAATTTCTCTGTTGAAGGAGGCTACTGTTTTTCTTGAATTACGGCAGAGTTTGATTTCAGAAGGTACTTTAGTGCTCCTGGTTTGATATCTTAGTTCTCTGATTTAGTTGTAAACTTATTTTAACTCATTGTTTGGATAATTTATCTTTGGCTAGGTGCAAGTCTCAAGAGAAACTAAACTCAATTCTGCACATTTACTCTTGGATTGAGAGCTCGCAATATTTTTGTTTAGATTTTTTCACCAGTAAATCTATTACCTTAGCTTTGGCGTCAACTTGGAAAACTCAGTGAAAAGTCTGCAACTAGTCGGCATCAATATTAAAGGATGGCCAAGTTGTCGCAAGCAAATTCGAGAAAAATGTATTCCTGGTGGTGGGATAGTCATATTAGCCCCAAAAATTCAAAATGGCTCCAGGAAAATCTTACAGGTATAACTTTTCTTATATGGTGATTTAAATTTTTGTAATATGCTGGAAATTTATGCAGATTTTCATCGTTCAAGTTATGTGTTCGTTCTATGCAAGAAGTTTTAGATTTACATCCTTTGCTTGTATGATTGGCCAATAATTTCTCAAATATGTTCCTACTTAGTTCAGAAACATAAAGAGTTTCTAGAAGAACGTTTACCAATGCCTTGATATTAGATGATTTTATGGGGTTGTAAAATTTTCTCTGTTCTCGACACGCTCCACACTCCACAGCATTGGTGTAATTTGCATTTCCATATCAATATGTGTTCTGTATTAAGCTCAGAGTATTGTCAATCCCCACAGATCATTAATGGATGGTTTTGTACCAATCAGATCTTCTTCACCATCAGATTTTCCTACATCACTCTCTAGTTGATTATCAGAAAATCAAATTAAAACCCTTCCTTTTTTTCTTGGTCAGAGCATGATGAGATGTCTGTGCATTTATAGCCATTAGAAATGATCCGTTTAAATCTTATCTTTTGATGAATCTAATGTTCTCACATCTAGGCAGTGCCTGTGGCTGTTCCCTGTAATATTCAACATCAGATAGTTTTGTGAAGTTTGTTTAGCTCTTTGTTGTCACTAATGCATGTGAATATAATGAAAAATCTTTGTGCTTTTATAGATATGGATGTCAAAGTTAAATCAATGATAAAGCTCATTGAAGTGGATGAGGACACCTTTGCGAGAAGGGCAGAGATGTACTACAAGAAAAGGCCAGAGCTTATGAAAATGGTTGAGGAGTTTTATAGAGCATATCGTGCATTGGCTGAAAGATATGATAATGCTACTGGTGTGATTCGGCATGCCCATCGAACTATGACAGAAGCTCAAGTTCCTATGATGTTTCCTGATGATTCACCTGCTAGTTCTGTTTCTGGAGGTGATCTTAGAACACCAGACTTGCCAACCCGGGTAAGTTATTATGTCAAATTGATTAGATACAATTGTATCTCTAGGATTCTGTTTGGTCTGATTCTTGTGTTGTCAAACAGATTGGCGAGTTCACTGATGAGTCTGCTAGTGGGACTAGAAAAAGGACTTCAAAACCATTCACTGATTCATTTGGGCCAGTTGAGCAGGTGAGGAGAGGTCTTAATTTTGATGAGGCAGAAGATAAAGAGGAACACATGTCTAGCAATGGGAATGACCGTGTGAATGGTAACAAATCATTAAAAGACCGAGAAAGTAATTCTAAGGAAATTGTAGCATTGAAGGAAGCCATTGCCAAACTTGAAGCTGAGAAAGAAGCTGGCTTTGCTCAGCATCAACAAACTTTGGATAAATTGTCACAGCTGGAGGCAGAAATCTCTAAAACCAGGGAGGATTTCAGTATGCTTCGTGATCATGCAAATAAAGCTGATATTGTAGCTGCTGCGCTGAAGGAATCTCTAGCGAAATTAGAGGCTGAAAAGGAATCTAAGCTTCAAGACTACCAAAAATGCTTGGACAAGATATCTGAGTTACAGACTACGGTATCTACTGCCCAAGATGATGCTCAGAAACTTAATGAAAGAGCTAATAGTGCTGAAGTGGAAGCACGGTCTTTGAAAGGTGAACTGGATAAATTAGCTATCGAGAAGGATGCTGCTCTCAACCAATACATGCAATCTCTGGAGATCATATCAAACCTGGAGAGTAGATTACGGCTTGCTGAAGAAGATTCATCCGGGTTTAAAGAGAGAGCTGAAAAGGCGGAGAGTGAAGTTCAACGTCTGAGGGTAGCAATTTCCAAATTGACTGAGGAGAAGGAAACTGCAGCTCTGGCATACCAGCAATGCTGGGAGACAATTTCTAGTCTGGAGCAGAAACTCTCGTTGGCCAATGAGGAGGCAAAGCTCCTCAATGGGCAGGTAGAAGATGGGGTGTCCAAGTTAAAAGGTGCTGAGGAACAATGTTTAACGCTAGAAAGATCAAACCAGTCTCTTCACTCCGAGTTGGAATCTTTGATGATGAAAATGGGAACTCAATCTCAAGAGCTTACTGAGAAGCAGAAAGAACTGGGAAGACTTTGGGCATGCGTAAAAGAAGAAAGATTGCGCTTTGTGGATGCTGAAACTGCTTTTCAAACCTTACAGCATTTGCATGCACAAACTCAGGAAGAGCTGCGAGCTATGGCTTCTGAGCTGCAGAATAGAGCTCAAGTATTGAAAGTAGCCGAGACCCAAAATCAGAGCCTGCAAGATGAAGTTCTTAAGGTCAAGAAGGAGAACAAGCATCTTGATGAGCTAAACTCATCTTCTGCATTATCAATAAAGGATATGCAAATTGAGATTTCTAGCTTAACAGAATCAAAAGGAAAACTTGAGGAGGAAGTTGAGCTACGACTTGACCAGAGAAATGCACTGCAACAAGAAATATATTGCCTGAAAGAGGAACTAAATGATCTAAGCAAGAAGCAACTTTCAATATTGGACCAGGTACATGCAGTAGGCTTGAATCCAGAATCCTTGGGATCAACAGTGAAGGAATTGCAGGATGAGAATTCCAGTCTGAAAGAAACTTGTCAGAGGGAAAGCATCGAGAAAGCAGCTCTCCTTCAGAAACTGGAAATTCTGGAGCAGCTTCTCGAGAAAAACTTGCTCTTGGAGACCTCCCTTTCTGATGTGAATGCTGAACTAGATGCTGTTAGAGGGAAGATAGAGGAACTGGAACAGTCTTGTCGATCTCTGATGGAAGAGAAATCTAATCTTCATGAGGAGAAGGCAACTCTCATGATGCAATTTAGGGAAACAAACAAGAATCTTGAAGAAGTCTCAGAGAACAACACATTTCTAGAAAATTCCCTATCTGATGTACACCACCAGCTTGAAGCATTAAAGGCAAAATCAAAAATCCTGGAAGATTCGTGCCAGTTGCTAGTAAATGAGAAGGCCGATCTGATGAGTGAAAATGATGGTTTAACTTCTCAGCTGGAGCAGACTCGAAGAAGATTGGTAGATCTTGAGAAACTTCATGGGGAAATCGAAGAAAGATGTGAGCGTCTGGAGAAAGAGAAAGAATCAACTCTTCGTAAAGTTGAAGAGCTGCATATGTCATTGGAGGTAGAGAAGCAAGAGCATGCAAACAGTATTAAGATGAACAAAGATCGATTTGCTGAGATTCAATCTGACATGCATGTTATTCTGCAAGAAGAAAAGCAAATGAAGACAGAATTTGATCATGTGCTTGATAGTGCCATAGCTAGTGAAATTGAGATAATTGTCTTGCGCTTGACTTCCCAGACTCTCAAAGAAAACAATTGCTCCTTACTTACAAAGAATCACAAACTCTTTGAGAAATCAAGCTTGTCAGAAAAGAAGATCTCACGGCTGGAGCACAACAATCTCAGGCAGCAGTCTGAAATCAGGTCGTTGTCAGATCATGTTAGTAGTCTGAGATCAGGAACCCGTCAATTACTAAAGGTTCTCAGCATTGCTGATGATAGTGTTTCTGAGGATAATGTGGAACTAGAGGTGTATGCCAACCAGCTATTGAGTAAACTCCAATATTTGAATAAATCACTCTGTGAAGCTGATGATGAAAATATAGAGTGGTCTATTGCATTCTCAGTCCTTTCCACATGGATTCAGCAACTAGTATTACATTCAAAGAATGTCGAGTTGGAAAAAGACAATCTAGAGCATGAGGTCAAAATCAAATCTGAGCAGGTGTTACAGTTACAGAGTGATGCCTCTGCACTGCTGGAGTTGAATGAAGATTTGAAGTCAAAATTGAGAGAGGAAAACCATGATAAGGAAACACTGATGATTCAGATTGAGGGTTTGAATGCAAAGCTAACAGACATGCAAGATGCTTGCCAGGACTTGCAAAGAGAGAAGTTACTAAGTTCTGAGGAGAAAAGATCTCTAATGGATAGACTCCTGCACTTGGCAGAAAAACATGATGTTCTGGAAGAGGAGAATTATGTTTTGTGTGAAAAAGTTTTGGCTCTTGAGAACTTATCCTTGCTTTTCCAGTGCTTTGCTGATGAAAAACTTAAGGTGTTCAGAGAACTCGGTTATGACCGTAATAAACTTAATTTGATGAATGATGCTCTAATTGGACAGTTGAGCATGGCTGAGGGGAGGTTTGAAGAATCAAAACTTGAGAATCTTCGTCTCACGGAGAGGCTGCTGAAGACAGAGGATGAGTTTAAAGTCTTGGAAACAGTAAAAGATCATTTGAGTATTGAGATTGAAAATGGAAAGGAAGTTCTGCATCAGATGGCACAAGAACTTCAGGATGCAGAAGAGAAGATCAGTCTGGCAGACAAAAAGAAATTAGAGTTAAATAAAAGTATCGAGGATATCAGAATGGAATACAATGAGGTCAAAATGGCCCGAGATCACCAAGAGAATTGGATCTTCAAACTGTCCTCAGATAATGATCAATTGAGCAATGAGAATAATTGCTTGCATGAAGCAATTCAGAAACTGGAACTTGATCTGCAAGTATTGCAAGATAATCATAATAAGAGTAAACTCCGAGAAGAGAATTTTCATTTGGAGCTGGAAAATAAAATGAAAGAGATCAATGAGTTGGAAGGCCAAGCTGCTTCAATTTTCGATCAATTGCAGCATTCCATGATCTGTCAGGTTCTCTATGAGCAGAAGTTTTATGAGCTTCATGATGCATGCCTTGGCTATATTGATCAAAACAAAGCCCTCAAAACTCAGATGGATGCTTTTGGTCCCGAGATCGTATCCTTGAAGGAAAGCATTTCAACCTTGGAGAACCAAACTAATGTACAAATTCCTAAAAATGAGGATTTGCAGGTGATTCTTAACACTAGAAATACTTGGCAACTGTCTATTATGGTTTTCAGAAACTATTCCACTTTGATATATGAGAATTCAGCACTATTAAATAGCATTATGTGATCTAACTTTTGAATTAATTAATATTGTTACCTTTTGTGATTATTTCTGAGGTTTGGTTATGATTGTGGGCGTATATTCTTACATTTCTACTCTGCAACAAAGAGCATGATAATGCATTTCTTTCACGTAATGTTTTTGATACAAGTATCATCTCTGGAGGTCCATGAGTAGGAATGCTTTATCTTTATTGTATTGTTCTGCATTTTTATGTGTTACCTCTTGTAGTTAATTCCGTATTTTGTTACATGATCCTTTTTAGGGGGCTCAATGTAGTGATAATCCATCTGAAAGCAAAAATGAAGACAAGAAAGTGGTGACACCGTTTTCTGACTTGCATGATCTCCGGGTTAGGCTTCAAGCGGTTGTGAAGGCAGCAGTTGAGATAAAGGAGCTAATGGTTCAAGAGAACATTAATTTGCATTCCAAGCTGGAACAGTCATCAAGGCAAATTGAGTCGCTAAAATCTGAAAGTGGTAGGCACCGGAGAAACAGGAGGCCTACATCCGAAATCATGGAGGAAGATAATGCACTTTTGACAAAAGATATCGTTCTTGATCAGGTCTCTGATGGTTCGTATCGCTACAGCAAGAAAGAAGCATCTGATATGGACAATCAAATTGTCGAGTTATGGGAAACTGCAGGAAGAGACGGCACCTTGGGTCTTACTATTGGCAAGTCCAACAAAACAATTCTTCCATCCACGACGAAGACCACTGATTTTCACCGTTCCAAATCGATGAGGAAGCAGAAAAGCAGTTTCGGAGCCTCTTCGAATGCAGCACTGAACGAGGAACTGAGTGTGGACAAGTTAGAGATACCGAGAAGATCTACCGACTCTTTTCAAGAAGCGAACAAGAGGAAGGTCTTGGAGAGACTCGATTCGGACGTTCAGAAATTGGCGAATCTCCAAATCACAGTCCAAGACTTGAAGAGAAAACTCGAGGTAACTGAGAAGGGCAAACGGGGCAAAGCTGTGATTGAATGTGAGACATTGAAGAGACAGCTTGACGAAGCTGACATGACAGTGATGAAGCTGTCTGATCTGAATGGGAGGTTGATGAAAAGCATCGATGACAAGTCGTTCTCGGACTCAAAGTCCTCGTTCGACTTTGAAGGAGAGGAAGGTGCAAGGAGAAGGAGAGTGTCAGAGCAAGCACGGAGAATGTCTGAGAAAATCGGAAGGATACAGTTGGAAGTACAGAAGTTGCAGTTTGTTTTGCTGAAACTAGATGACGAGAAGGATGGAGTGTCGAAGATGTCAGAATCAAAAAGAAGAGTCCTTTTGAGGGATTATCTGTACGGAGGGAAAAGAACGGTGCAGAGGCGTAAGAAAGGGAATTTTTGTGCATGCGTTCAGCCTTCTACAGTTGAAGATTGAGAAATTATGGGTGCCTAACAATTGGAGGAAACTAGTCTTTTTTTTTTCTTTGCCTAAAGTTGCTTTTTGTGTTGGTTATTTTGTGCGAGTGATATATGCAGTCACTTACATAATATCAAAGTATTTGTACATTTGGTATTGAGGGTAGGTGTACGTATGTTTAGTTCTTTAGCCTCATATTGTGCTTAAGGGATCAAATAAATACATACATAAATTCTCCTATTTGTCATTGATAATGCATTAGTAGCCTTGTTGTATAACATCATCCTGAGATTACTGATGCTTTGCTAATATATTTGTGTTTGAAAAATAATACTACTCGTACGGCGTACCACAAATAAACGATGTCCGATTAAGCATCGTAAAATTATGTATTAATATAATTGCACAACAACTACTGTACTTGATTTGATCTTGTGATAAAATTCCAGCCAAATCCAACGAAAGCAGTGTCAAATTGAGCTAATGATTGAGGAGAAGATAGATCAAAGTATATCGTTGAAGAAACTAGTGGATGAATCAAATCAGTATATTAGTTTCTGCAATTCTTTTTGCTCAAGGTTGAGTTTGCTTGTTATATTATAGAGTGACAATCAACAAAAATAAGTCTACACATGCACATATAGAGCTCCAACTTGTGTAAATATCCTTCTCAAGAAAGGGCGTAAGCCACAACATTCAATTAACAGCAAATTTAATCATGTATCATTAAGAAAAGAAAAGGTCCAAGCCTTGTTGTGGATCAGATCAAGCATATAAACCCTTTTCTTTTCTAAGCAATAAATGCTTAACCAATTTCTCCCTAACATCTCTCCCTACTGGATCAATTTGCTTACAAGCATGTCCTATATAGTCAGAATCATGATGAACGGACAGGGAAACGTCGGGATTCAACCTATCCCCACAATCGATAATGATATTATGAAGTAAACAACACACCAATATGATACTAGGTAGTTTTCTTTTGTCGGGCCTCCACATCACCTTGTTGAGGATTCTCCAGCCACCCTTGAGTTGCGAAAACGCCTTAACAGCGGCGGATTTTGCACTCTCAAGAACCGGATTGAACTCTACTGAAGAGGGTCCATCCCCTTCGAATGGAGTTACAAGCCATGGAAGAAGAGGGTAACTCGCGCCACCAACAATGTATTCTCTAATCTCTTCGCCATTAAACAATTTCTTCATGTTTCCATTCAAACGCGTGCCACTTTCACAAAGTTTGTAGAAGCCGGAGCATTTTAGCAGTCGAGAAATAGGCATACCTCCAGGCCATCCTGTCACTATGTCAAGAAATCGCAATTCAAAGTCAACAACACCCTGCACAAACATACTGTAATTGTTTTCTTGATCACACCAATCATCGGATGTTTGAACTGCAGGAAGGGTCATAACTATGTGAGTAGAATCTATTGCTCCACAGCAATTAGGCAAACCGCACAATGCTTCAAATCCAGATACAATTCGCTCCATTTCAGTTGAGTTAGGCCATTTGAGGTGGTGCCTTGCACGCTCTTCCATGGCCTCGATAAATCTCCAAGTAACCTGGGAAACTGTTGATTGCCCCACTCCAAAGGAAGCTCCAACAGAAACTTGAGACTCGCCAGAAGCCAACCTTCGTAAAGCAATAGCAACTTGCTTCTCGACACTTAGAAGTCTTCCCTCGATGTTGATGAGTCCTGAAGGAGGTCTGGAGATAAGATCTTCCCTTACAAGGGAACATATGTACTCAAAAGTTCTCTTCGAAACCCGAAAGAAATGCTTGAATCCTTCGTCCTCATCAATAACATCTGAAGACGAAAGAAGCAATCAGAATCCCCAATGCCAACGCAAATCTCAATTCAGAATTAAACTAACAACACAACGTATAAGGAAAAAGCTTATTGTAACTTGAGAGTTTAACTTCAAACATCCAATATCTTAAAGCATAACAGTGAACAAGAATCCATCTCAACATATTCATAACTATATTTTTGCAGCATCATTAAATAAAAATGCAATTCAAGAAAAGGGATTTAGAATTAGATCACACATTACCCTACCAAACATAATCATGACATAATTGCATCGGATTTTGGATAAATCCCAAATTTAAATCTTTGATATTCAAGAAAGGGGTTTTTCAGCATTCGATAATAATACCCACATTTCTATAAAGCATGGATAGAAACAAAAAATGAAAGAGAGAAAAATAATATGCAGAATGGTTACCAGAAGCAGAAGAGTTCTTGTTCCAGAAAATATCCCACCATTCAGAATCAATAGCTTTATTGTCGACTGGAACTGCCTTGTTACTAACCTTAATCTTGTTCTTCTTCTTCTTTTTTCTTCCTTTCTTCGAATCGTTCTTCATCTTGTTGGGTTTTTTTGGCGGAGCCATGCTCGATTTCTCCAGCTGAAATGAGTCAATTGGACAAAGTGTTCATATTGATTTGGTTTTGTTTCTACAAATTGAAAATTCGAAATGGAAAGTTTTTTATGAATTGAAATCGAGTTTACTTTCGCCCAAACAAAAGACATTCTTTTCGCCACCTATATTCTACATTTATGTATAATAATCATTAAAAATGAATAAATATAATAAACAAATCTTGAAAAATGCTACCGGTAACAAATACTCCTATTTGTCGGTTTTGAAAGAGTAAATTTATATATATAGTTAATTAACCAGAACGAATAAACCAATTTGCATATTTTTTTCATCTGAATTACAAGTATTACGAATAATCCAGTTTCACTTCACTTGACCCAAAATTAAAAGGAAAAAAGATTCTTAATTTTAGTTAAACTGTCAATTATCTTAAAGACAGAGTACTAGGAATTGTTTTTACTTAATTTGGGCGGCTACTAATTTTATTTTTGGTGTGAAAAATGAAGAATAATAGATCAAGTAAACCACTTAGTACTTTATAGGGGAAGGGGGTGGGTAGGAATACAAATTTGTGGAGCCCGACCCCACAGCAGGGTGCTCCATAGTATTTGTTTTACGAATAGTAACTAATGTAGTTGAGATAAATATTACTAAGTTCGGCCCGTTTATAATATTGAGGTGTTTGAACTTGGTTTGAACTTTTGATATATTATTCGAACTCGGTTCGAAATGTAATTATCGAGTTCGAAATCAGCTCGTGGGATGTTCCATAAAATTATTTTCGAGCTCGACTCGAACTTTTGATATATTATTGTTCAAGTTCGGTTCAAAATGAAATTATCAAGTTCAAATTCAGTTCGAACTCGGCTCGTGGGATGCTCGATAAAATAAATTGTTTTCGAGCTCGGCTCCTAAGATATTCATATTAATAGTTTTCGAGCTCGTATAAATTTTTATTTTTAGAAAGTTAGTTATTTAAACTTAATACTCGACTCATTAAATGCTCAATTAAAATTGATCGTGAACAAACAAACTAAAATCGATACATGCTCAATAAAATTATTGAGCTCTAAATCATGCTCAAGCTCGGCTCATTAGTATCGAGTCGAGTTCCGAACAAACTTTTTTTTAATCAAATGTCGAATAGCTCGCGAGTAGTTTTGTTCATTTACGGCCCTACCGTCACGTTATCACTTCTTCTTTAACATCTCGCTTACATCACGATTGTATTGCTTTTCTTTCTATGTAAATCTTACATAGTTATAATATTCACCGGTGAGACGATTGGCGATGTAATACGACTAATTCTTGAATTAATGGTATGTCAAGGGAGTTATTCATGCTGCAGCGAAGGGTACTATGTCAAAAATTTATCAACGACAAAAACTACAAAAAAAATTAGTTTTTCGGATGGGGGGTGTTTCAACCCACCCTAGCACCACCTAACTCCGCACATGCCTGACAGTGCTATGGATTGAACTTGAGTTAAAATCTTAAATCCGACTTTGGCGATTTTTAAGCCCGACATACCCAAACTCCTTCAAACTTGACTCTTGCATTAAAAAAATTTAATATTAAATTATAAATTTACAATAATAAATATACTATTATTGTTATTAATATACAATATATATTATTAATAAATATGTTAAATAATATATATATATAATAAATTAATTATATATATATATATATTTAATCTAATAAAAATTATATAAAAAAAAAAAAAAAATTGGTCCCGGCCCATGCCTACTCAACACTCATGGACTTAGTTTGGGTTTGATTTCCAAATCCAGTGGGACTATGAGCGGAACTTGAACCTTGTACATAGGAAAGCCGACTCGTTACATTCCCTAGTAGTGGGATATGATTTTTAGTTGAAAACATGATTTAATAAATTTAGCATTGTTACTATTATATCTATGTGGATAACAACTAAAATATCTACTTTAATATATGCTTGTTAGTTAGTGTATTAATTTATTTAAGTGTTGTAGTGTATTAGTGAGACACATATATCAATATGCCTTTTTTTTTACTAAAAGTAGAAAGTTGTCTAATTTAGTGGGACGTCCCTATTAGTATATCTCAACCGTATGAGTGTATGTTGTAACAACAACTTCAAAAACAAGAGCTTGTGTTGTACAAACAACCAACACAACAGTATCAACTCTTGAATAAAAATAGCAGCGAAAATATACAGAGAAAAACACCCAAGATGTAAATTTTTGCGCGAATTATAATGTATAATCCGCACGAGCCCAGCTTTAGAATGTGAGATTCAAAAGCTATAAAAACACCAATGATGTTGTACGAAATGTTGGCATGACATACGGTACAACACTCATAGAGACTCGAACCTTTCTCCATATATCTCTCACATTTTTGCTCAGGTTCGGTCCGCATCTTCCAGATACCATCATCATATATATAGGGCTCGTTGGGCTTTAATTGTGGGCTATAGAAAGTCATGGATGTGTTTATAGAGAGAGTTGGAGTGAAAAATAGATAACAGTTGTTGACTCAACATTAGTTCCACATTTATAGGAACAAACTTATCCACCTCAGCACTTTGCACGATTTTAGGAACCAAAACGTCCACTTCTTCCTCCAACTTCTTGACCAAGTCTTCTCTATAAAATTAAGTGAAGAAATGCAAAACAAACTAGAAAATAAACATAAATATAGAGTTAAATAACTCTATCATAATACAAGATTAATTATAAAATGACTTTATTCAAAATTAAATGATGATAATAAGTATTGAAAGAATTCATGATTAGTTTTGGAGAAACTGTTGTGGGAATTGACAATTAACTTTTAAGGATATTTTAGGTAATAATGGTTAGTTTTTAAATTTTTTATTTAGTTGGCTAATATTTGAATTTACTATAAGATTATGGCTATTATAGAAGTTGTCGCTTTATAAAAGTTGGTAATTTTACCTATTATTTCTTATATTTATATACAATTTTGTTATATTGAGTTGAGTTGAATATCAACCTATTTAAGTTCGGTTTATTTAAATAATTGTATGCTCCATTTCGACTCAAGCTTTGACTTTCATGATCGAATTCGGCTCGGCTCGACTTGTCATTTAGTACCTCTATCTCAAGAAAATAAGTTCAATTTGACCAAAATTTTGAACACTTTATTAACGTTTAGTGCAAAGTTGAATGTCATATAGATAATTTATTATAATCAAGCTTAAGCTGAACTTATCAAGAGTTCGAGTTCATTTTAACAATTTACTAGTCGAGCTTGAGCTCATACTCAGTTAGCGAGTATGAGTATTATAATATTCGAATTCGATTCATTTAATTTCAAACCGACTTTTGAACGAACTTTTTGCAAATCTAAGCTACTAATATCTCAAGAGTAGATATGTTTATTTCCAATCCAAATAAAAATAGCTTAGAAAGTTTGTTTTTTGATTTGTTTTTCTAAATAGGAAGCAGGGAGAGTATAATCTAACAGCTTTAAAAGGTAATAAATGGTCCAACAGAGCAAGTGGACTGGACTTGGGCTTTATGTGAATGTCATTTACTGGACTTGAAACTGCTGTTTATTTCTATCATTCCACCATTTTATAACGATACACATTTTTACAAAAATAATTTGATTTAAAATAATATTGTATATTGAATAAAGTTTGAGTTTCATTTAAATTATTATATTTAATTGATTGATATGCATATCTTCTCCAATCATCTATATGTATATATTTAAAGTGCAAGCGATACAGCTAGCTTCTGTCTAGTTTTATAATTACTTGTGTATGCATTACATTTATATATATGCTACTTAAATTAATTAAGCTTGAGAAGAAAGAAATGAGAGAAACAAGCAACGGAATTAAACCTATCATGCATTTTTCTTAATTAATTAGAGCAATCTAATACACATACATGTACGTACATATTGGCTTTCTGAGTACTTTTTGATCTCTCTCTCTAACTCTCTCTTTCCCATTTCAATATTGATAATAGAGTAGTAAGGAAGCTACTATCTCAAACATTATTATTATCGGAAGAGTGTGGCTTGCACGTGTGAAGCATGTAATTGCATGCTCCCACTGCCTCTCCCACCGTCAAGAATATCCATTCCTTACCCACTGTTTCTAGAAACTTGGATTTGTTCAACTTCTTCATCACCTCTGCTACTGGATTCACCACCACCAACTGCATCCATGCATCCACATATACTCTTATTTATATATATATATATATACATAAATCAAATTAATCATGAATTAGTTAATTAATAATTACCTTGAGCCCTCTTCGTTCAATGATCTTTTTGACCTCTTCCATCATGCTAATCCCACTCGTATCAATGCTTGCTACAGCTGATCAATCCACATTCATATATATACATTAAACTGGTTATTTCAAATCTTATATATATATTATAGTACCAAGTTAGTTAGTTAGTAATTATCAGATTATATACTCACCACTCATGTCGAGCACAACATATTGTAATTCGGTTTCACCGCAAGATTTAATCCTTTCTTCTTCATCCTCAACCCATCTGGATATCCTAATGAAAAATCAAGGATTTAATTTGATTGGTTTTTTCATCGATCCCCTTAAAGTTATTATTTGTGTGCAGCTAGGTTAGTTGAAGAAGTTTTGTTGCATGAAAGCAATACATGAACTTGAAGTACGTACGTACCTCTCTCTCAAATAGTTGGAGTTGGCAAAGTAAATGGGAGCGTGGATTTCAAGAATGAGAATCCCAGCCACACTCTGCGCATGCTTGTAGTGATCCACATTTCTATAAACATTGGAATCAGGAAGGTTTCCAAGAAGCAACGTTCTTGGTCTTGCTACAAACAGCAAAACCCTCATTATCGAAAGTCCAACCTGCATCCCATCCGATCCCATCCATGAATGAATGAATGAATATAATGAATGATAGTACGTAGTTAATTATATTACAGCAAGAAGTAGTCCAATCTGGATGCTGCCGAAGACGACGCCGACGTAAGCAGTGATGCAAACGAGGAAGTCGAACTTGTCGACTTGCCAGAGATGGATGGGGGCTTGGTAGTCGATGAGGCCGAGCATGGCGGCGACGATGATGGCGGAGAGGACCACCAAGGGCGTGTAATGGAACAAGGGTGTAAGGAAAAGAAGGGTCGCCATCACCGCTATGGCCATGACTATGTTGGACATGGCTGTTTTGCAACCGGCGTTGAAGTTCACCGCCGATCGAGAAAACGGACCAGTGGTGAGGTAGCAAGAAGTGAAACAACCCACAACGTTCATCATTCCAAATGCCATCATTTCTTTGTTTCCATCTATGTGGTAATTCTTGAACATCGCAAAGCTTCTCCCCACCGCCATTCCTTCCTGCATGCATGATGCATCCCATCCCATCATATATATCTAATTCTTTTTATTTCTTTGTTACTACTACTACTACTATCAATTCATTTCACACCATGCATATCATATCAATATCATATACACTAGATTACAAAGAAATTAATTACAAAGTTTGCATACTCATCATGCAATTATTTGATTGAAACTTAATTTCAAGACATGACAATGCTCGTATTTTGATTAGAGAGTACTACTGGCCCACAAGATAACCTAAACTTGTGGGCATCATTAATTGTCATATAATAATAATAATATAATAGTAGGTCATCAGATGTTCAATGTTGCACGTTCTATCTCAATTATTACCCTTCATATTTATATTATTATTGCCGTCACGTCTCGTACCTATACTATATATTATTTAAATTATTCTAGAAATAACACAAACATAAATATATTAGAAGAACAAAGAACTTTATATATGTACAGTCAAGTTGCTTTCTGATGCATCATGCACTTTAATTTGTTACTAGGCCACCTAAATTAATTGGGAACGGACCAATTTTATGGACATACCACAAAGCCACATTAATTAATCAACAAAAGTACGTAGTGGTCCGAAATAAAAAATCAATATTCAACATTTAGTTATATATTTAGAATACAATTAATTAATTAAACTTACAGCCATTGAAATGATGCCGGTGACGAGGCCAGTCTTGATTACCGTAGGCAGATACCTTGAATCGAAGTTGAGATCCATTATTGAAACTGGATTTATACCTTTTTTCAAATTTCCTATCTGCAGCATCCATTATTGTATTTAATTAATATAATATTAATTAGTTCATGTAAAAATAACCAACATGTATTTCATAGGTGCAGTTAGAAGTATAGATTGTGGGTATATAAATAAATATTTATAGTTGAAATTATAGGAGATGAGGATGAGTAGTTACCACTTGAACTCCATGCTTTTCGACATGAGTTAGGTACACGAAAAGGCTTCCTAATATTACTGATGTCAATGGAGCTATTGCCGATATCCAGAACAGATTTTCTCTTTTTTTGCTCTGCATATATCAATAAATTCAATTATATCATTATCATGTAATTAATTTCAAAAAATGCAGGAAAAGTTGTCATATATCACATGCTTTTTTACATGCCTAATTTCTTGAAATAGAAAAATAAACAATTCTGTTTGACTTGGATAGATTTCTAGCTAGAAATTACAGGATAATTACAAAACTAATACAAAGGTTGAATTGAATTAATTACGGCAGACTAAATAAACTTTAATTAATAATTGGTGTTTGAGTGGGCCCCTTAGGAATTAGGATACCTTCAATTTGTTTGTAAAACAGTCCTATCAATAATCCTTACTTACGACGGGAAATGAGTGGCATAATAAAATCAATTATATGTGTATATATATATATTAAGGTGAGAGATGAATTGAACTTACAATATATCTCGAAATTAGGAGATAGAAAATGAAAACAAACCCCAGCAAAGCACTTTCCCATCTCCACTGCAAATAACCATAATAAAATTAGTTATAAGAAATCTTAAACTTAAAAATTATATTCTATCTAGTCAAATATCAAAATCAAAATACCATATACGATCATTGTACGTGTAACATATATATACTAAGATCATGTTTGGTAGTCAGGATATAGTATGATAAGATTAAATTTATATGGTGTATCAAGATTATTTTAATCTCACCACCTCCTTAAGATTAAAATGTAAGGTAAATTAGTGATTTTGACACGAGCTCAATGTTTAATTCCGGACTGACGTGTTTATCACATTTGCTACCAAACACATGATTTAATAAGATAATTTAATCTTATCCTATCATATCCTATCTACCAAACATGGCCTAATGACATTAATTAAAGGGAATTCCAAATACTGAAACTATATACTAAAATTAACAAATTTGAATTCTAATCTTTCATAATTTGATTTATAAATTAATCTTACTACTATATATATTTCCCAATTAAAAGATGCAACAAATACCACAATATTTAATGGCCTCGATGTATTCAATCAATCGATCGGTGCAGGGGAGGTCTCATCTAAGTCATGAATAATGTAGGACCACGTTTTCTTTTTCTTCTTTTAAAAAAAAAAAAACAAATTAATGTCGTTTCTGGGGCCATGACGTGCAATTGCTAACTGGTTATTTATTGTAACAAAAAATGATAAATATATCTGTGGAGTTGGGGCAAGTTAAAGACCATTGATATGAATATGGTATAGGTCTCATGTCGGAAAAATGAAGTTGAGATAAGTAAGTATATAATCTAAAAAATGGGTTCCAAGGATAATTAAGCTAATTAATCATGATCCTTCAATTAATTATATTCAATCGGATAAGAATTAAAGATGAGCTCGAATCTGTATATGCTATAAAATATGATCATCTAGATTAAGCAATTATATATGCATGTGTGATGTGTAATCACTATAATATTCCTGTAGGGCTCATCTAAAATCATGTGATCCTTTTACATATAGTTTCTCGTTACAAAAGTAGTATCAGAATCTTTCCATTTCTGTATTATTTATTAGTAGTATATTTACTATAATATACGCACAATACAATTTTATTTAAAAAGAAAATTTAGAAAGTAAGTAATTAAATATTCATTCCATCTCATTCAATATAGTACTATTCGACCAAAAACATGAGTGATTTATTGATTTTTAGGACTTCGGACAGAAGGAGTATATACAATCAAATCAAGTATGTATATAGGAATTTAGAACAATCTAGCTAATTAATAAATGGAGATTTGTCTTTATCCACCAACCCAACAAAGAAAGTAAAAAAGGAAAGAAGAGCAGATAGACTTATTTTGACTCGCTGTATATAAAAATCATAACCCACACACACACGAATTGGTAAAACTTTGGCAATGATTAATTCCATTCACACACGAAAAAGGACTTGATCATATATTTTTAATAGTACAGTAGGAGTAGGAGTAGGAGTAGGAGAAGAGAGTGAGTACGTACGTGGTGAGTTTGAGTGAAAATAGAGTGCAAGACATCGATGACGTCAGTCTTGTGAGTAAAATGTTGGAGTCCTAAAAGGCTTTTCAATTGTTGAAGAATCACAACAGTCGCCGCTCCTGCCATGAACCCTACTATCGTTGCATGCGACAGAAAATCCACTATCAACCCTAGCCTGCACCACCCACCACACTACCAACTTTTCATTTCCTTCTTCAAAGTTTTTATCAATTATTAGTACACACGTAGAATATATCAAACTCTTTCAAAAAAAGGGACCTGAAAATTCCCATGGCGGTCTCAAGGATTCCGGCGAAGAAAGTGGCGGTGAAAACGAGGTGAAGATAGAGCTGCGGTTCTTGCAGCGGGTCGACGACGTCTCGGAGCATGGACGCCGTCAGCATCGACGCCACCGCCACCGTGCCCACCGCCAAATCCCTCGAACTCCCCATTATTGCATAAACCAACGGCGGAACGAAGCTCGAGTCTATATATGATCAAAACAATTATTTTATTTTGCCTTGAAAAACAAAACAAGAAAAAGAGAAAGAAAAAAAGAAACTTACAGAGGCCAAGAATAGGCGGCAAATCACCGAGCTTGGCGTAGCTAATCCCCTGAGGAATGGCCAAGCTGGCAATGGTGATTCCGGAGATGAGGTCAGATTTGAAGAAGTCGAGACTGTAATGTCGGCCCCACTCGATGATCGGAAACACGTACTGAAGGCCGAGGAGGAGCTTCCGCCGCGGTGGCTGGTTTTTGAATTGCCGGAGGGGGTCGTCGGGGAAGAACGTCTCCTTCAGAGTGTACTTCAAAGAAGTCGAGAAGGGCTGCGCCGGAGGTAACTCCACGCGGTGGTTCGCGGTGGCGTATAGGTCGAAGCGGTCATCCGCGGTGCCCATATCTTTTTATCTTTTTAGGATTAGGAGAAATGTAGCTGAGCTGTGATTGTGTGTACAGCATACATAAAATGGGGAGAGAAGGAAGGAGGGTGAGAGGGAGGTTTATATAGAGGTAGAATTACAAAGGGCCATGAATTTAAATGCTATGTGGGTCCCACATGGTCACCCACACACACACGCACTAAATTGGACTATGTTTGGACTATTTAGTAGTTACTCCCTAATAATAAAAATTATTTGTTTAAAAAAAAGTGTGAATATTATTATCATTATCACTCTTATATTATTTTATATATTTTTTTAATAATTGTATCTAAAAATTTTGTATCATATAAATATTTATCTATCTATAATTTTTTTCCTTGGGAAGAGTTTTGTGGATAATTTGGTGTAGCTCCTAAATTTATTTTCACTGTTTTTGGGTTCTTATCTAATCTATATAGGAGTACTGATTAAGTGGTAAGTTTTAATTTTTTACTTCTTTCTTTCTTAAATCTTAGTAAATACTAATCCATCCCACATTTTCGAAATGCGTAAAGAGGCACAAATTTTGACCGAATCACTTTGGATAAGTGATATTATTATCGGAATCTCGTGTGTTATATATATATGGTAATAGATTTTATTTTAATATAGTAACTTTAAACGCTATACGTGCTATATATATATATATCCATAAATTAATTAACATCAATTAGCTACTTAATTAATTACCAATTCAACTATAATAATAATTATTATCTTAATAATGGCACCACCAACATTAATAAATTTATTAATTGGAATATGTAAGGCAAAAATAATTAATAATACATGTAAAATATATTTTGATATCTATATTAGTGAACAACAATTAAATAATATAAAATTATATTTACACTACAGAAAACTAAACAAATATTATAGTGGTGCACAAGTAAGTAGCAAACAAAAATTGGAGTATATAATTTGGGAAGTTACAAGAAAATACTTTTTTGCAATGTTTTATATACGTTTTGTTAATTATATCCATTCTTATCACTTCTATACATAAAATTAGTCAAAGTACAAGATAATGAGCAGTATTAGTTATAAACTAATTAAAGCATATTAATTAGGTAAATGAACAGATCCTCGAATATA
This sequence comes from Leonotis leonurus, assembly GCA_026898415.1. Taxonomy (NCBI): domain Eukaryota; kingdom Viridiplantae; phylum Streptophyta; class Magnoliopsida; order Lamiales; family Lamiaceae; genus Leonotis; species Leonotis leonurus. Next base: position 1,481,385 of record JAPKLX010000055.1, read on the forward strand.
ACCTTATCTTTTATCATAGTATATCTGCACATTATCAATAACATAAATATGTTTGATTGTAAATAGAAATTTTAGTACTCTCTTCGTTCCACTAAAAATGGCCATGTTTGACCAAATCTGTAAGAATTTTTTGGTCAAACGTGGTCACTTTTAATGAGACACAGAGAGTATGACGATCTTTCCAAGAAGTTGAAGGGAATTAAAGTGGTGGTAGCTCACATATAATAGTAGTATTATATTCTTCTTCTAATTAAGTTGACAACTTGCTAATTGCTAGTAATTGCTTCTACAATGGCTGCCGACGTGGCGAATTCTTCTTGTATTTATAAGGGTATTTAATTTGCATCCCAAAAAATATTGTATTTATAATAAGGGGATTTAATTAATTAATATCGATATAAACTTTCCATTTAATTAATTAGTGCAAAACGTGTGATGATCTCAGGGACAAAATAGCATGTTGGTCGAATACGAAATTGGAAATTAAATGATTGAATTATTAATGCAACTTATATAGGAGTATAGTTTTAATAACGGCTGGGTTACATGATGATATATTTATAATTAATTAATTCATTCATAATTCAATCCAAATAAAAATTATACTTAATGATTAAAGTGACGATGCATTGACAATGTGAATGTAAGATATTCCAAACGTATTAATTCAATTAACTAGTAGAAAACGACAGAACATGAGTTAATTAATTTAGTACGTACACGAGTGTCAATCAATTTAATTTTTATATATGTATGTGCTTAGTTAGGCTAGCCTTTGAAACTTCATTAGGCTCAAAACGGGAAACTTTAAATTTGGGTCTATCCTTAGTGCAGTTAGATTTACTATTTCTATGGTATGAACTTCATCACCTTTCAAATCAATTTTGTTAGATTTAATATAAATTCAAGCTGCATACAATTGCACTATGACAATGATGTATGTATCTAAGATTCGAAATGTAGGGTTTTGTGCATGTGTTCCGATATCCTTCTTTTTTATTCAACAATAATCTAAAAATACGCGTACGTGTTATTGCAGATTAATTAATTTAATTATATCCTTCCAGATATAATGAGGCGTGAATTCTAATTAAAAAAGTATATAGTGTATATATATATTATATGCAAGCCAGTTTAAATAAATTGTTTAATTAACTAGAGATTTAAGATTGCCAATTAACACCATGCATCTTCATTCGATTAACTTATAAATTCGATCGCCAGCAATGCACGCAGCACTCTAATTATAATTAATTCTCTTTTACTTTATCTAAACTAATTAAATATGATCTCCTCCCTATATATGTGTGTATATATATCGAGCTGTTAGCAAATTTGTCGTCACCAAAATTAAATATTGGTGACATTATTAACGGTTGGGTTCATGCATGCTACTTATATGCCAATATATAACCAAGGACAACATGTATTACCTAACATTAATAATACTAATTTCATCATCTTAATCTGGCCTCAACTAATTAAGAACTAACTACTCCCTCCGTCCCACTAAACGTAACACAATTCTCTTATTTAGACGTTCCACTAAGTTTGACACATTTCTAAAATAATAAAAGGTATCCCTTTAAAAAGGTAATGATCCTACCACCTTTATCACTCTTATACTACTTTATACATTCCTTAGTAACCGTGCCCAAAAGTTTTGTATCGTGCTTATTGAGACGGAAGGAGTAGTATAATTTAAGAATTATTATTATCAAAGAAAATACTTATAAAAATTATAAAAATAGAAATTGTGTCAACATCTTTTGGGATTAAAAAGAATATAGGAACAAGAGTGTACAAGAGTGTACGTGGTGTCTGCAAAAATATCAGGAGCACAAGTTTCTTTCCCACACGACGACATTAGTGACTTAAATGTACCTTAATGCATGTGCATGGCTACATTACATGATTACACCCTGGCTACTAATTATCTTCTCCTTCCCTTTCAATTCAATATTTTCAAACCTTCTAATTTTTCTACTAATTTTACTGGAAGTGTAGTCTTATATATTACTCCCTCCATCCGTTTATGATAAATGTATCATGAATGAGTGATCACGAGTTTGATAAAAAAATAAATATTAAGACATGATGTAATGTACTGTGTTGAAAAGTGTGTCAGTCCATGTATTAATTAAAGAGGAAACAATACACTCTTTGTGGACGGTCTATTTAGGTAATAATGATACATTTATTGTGGACGGAGGGAATAATTATTTGGGTCGTAGACTAAAAGTGCACTCTTTCCTTTTTTTAGACGTGTTCCCGTAAAACACTCAATATTTTAAACATCATTTGTATTCTATTTTCTAAGGTTCTTTTCTCTACTAAAAATACAGTTTATAATTTTTTTCTTAAAATTCGTGTTAGCTCCTAACCTCACAACATATTTTTCATGGACAGAGTGAGTATAATGTGTTCGCCCACATTTAACCACATTATTATATATTTATGCCTTCGATTTTGCGAACTCATAGTCACTAATTACTACTCACTCCGTCCTAACTAGTTTGAGTCGTATTCCTTTTCGGACCGTTCCAACTAGCTTGAGTCATTTTCTTTTTAGGATATTTTTATTACACACACAAATTTAAATAATATATATTTTTATCATTACTTTATACTTTAAACATACACTCCTTAACTCCTTAATTCTCGTGCCGAAAATAAGTGCACCAAGTTAGTTGGGACCAAGGGAGTAATTTTTTTATTTGATATGCAATATATATAAAGCCTACAAGTGATCCTGTTCCCAAAAAAATAAAAGTAATCCACAAGTAAATTAATAGGTGATCATTATTCCATATATAGAATGAGTAGTTGGATTAAAATTGTTAAGAAAATAAGTAGTCAAAGTTAACGCCTCGAGTAATTAATTAGTCCATTCGAGTAACTAATTAGTCCATTTGCCTAATAGAGAACATTTGATTGTGTTTTATAGAGCTAGATCCGACTGCTGAAATCCAACCGTAATCGGTGGTTTTGAAAACTGTAACCACACTTAACTGTTCGATTCATAACTATATAAAGAACCGTTCAAAGTAGCTTTATGCATAGTATGTAGGAGTGGGTACAGTTATACCTTCACACAAACTTGATCGCTTGAAAGAAATAATTATAGATATAATCTTAACGTTCAAAATAATTTATATAATAATCATAATATATATATATAATACTATCTCTGTTACATTATTGTTAATCCTAAAAGTCAATAAAACACTTATATATTTGGTCAAACGGGACAACAATATTGAGATGGAAGGAATAGTTATCAAGTACTAGTAATATAGACTTTAAGCGGCCTTAAGAGCAAGACTTAATATGAGTTCACTTTGCAGCAAATTAAAGGTGTTGAAACGTGCAAGGAAATTTCCAAGTAGACAACTACTACTAGCTACTCATGTGGTTACTTTTGAATTATTGCAGCAGCATTCCAAGACAAAATCACCCAATCTACAACTCAACCCAACGTGTCTTATGTTTCTTCATGATTTTGGAAATACAAAACAAGAAAAGGAGAAACAGGAAACTGAAATTTCACTTGGAAAATAATGTACGCTATTCTAATGCCAATAATACATGCTAGCTGATTCAATCGCGCTCATCAAGATTCTAAAATTATTTTACCCACCTACTAACATAGACTTAATTACTTTTTCTTTACATATTAATTTTACCATATATACCAGTATATAGGAACTTAGTTACTCTATAATCTATATATAAGAATTATCATTAATTTCAATAATTGATCTTTAAGTGGGTTTGAATCTTAAACAAGATAAAATCAATTAGAATTTTTTGATGCATGCACTGATAAAGAATAATTAAGTTTAATATTCACATCTTAATTAGGAGGAAAACTTATTCAAAATTAGTAATCATAGTAAAGTAAATTTATCCAGAGCTTTGAATAATCGCGCCTTCACATAAAGTCAATAAAGTAAATACTTGTTTCTATTTGATATAAAAATAAAGAGGCATAATTTACTTTTTATATTAAAAAAACTAATAAAAAGTTCCAGAAGATCAACGCACATTTGTTTAAGTTTCTATTTGATATGCATGTTGCACATTTTTATGGGAAGTTCAATTTGATGGTTTGTGACATCATATATATTTGAAAGAGGGCGATAGTTTTATTTTGGATCCATATTAATTGCACTAATCTAATTGAAAAGGATACAGCATAAATATTTTATTATATGTTAGACTTGAACGATCGAGTTTTGGAACAGTGAAACTTTTGAAGTTAGTGGAGTTAAAATGGTCGATTGAAGTTGGCAAGAGCTATATATGGCTCCAGAGATTTTATAGGGCAGATTAATTAATTTAACCCTAGATCTGCCACCTTTAATTAATTGCTATATATATTGATCCCGAAACGAGTATATTGAGTGTATGGAGGAATACACCGTTTAAAACTTTTAAGATTAAATAGTTTTCAGTGAGCTTCTCAAATCTGAAGGGAGGTAGCTTTAGTAACGAATTGTAACTTTAGATAGCAATCCTTCAGTCTACACTTAGTGTTTGACTGATAGACTAATATATTAAGTATAGCAATGCTGAAGTGGTGGTTTGAAAGCTTATTCGTTTATCAAAAAACTTAATGTTATGGTTCAAGTTTTCACTTAATCAGTATTCAATATATGCAATATGGAGTTGGAGAATAAATACTGAAAGTAAATAGAGAAAACACAATAATTGGTTTGCGTGGTTCGGAGATAAAAACTCCTACGTCCACGAGTCTCAGTGTGAGTCGAGGGTCTCCAACTAGGTGGAGAGGTGTCTTACAGTCATCAACCTTAGAGGTTAGATAAACAATTGTGTCAGATCACTTCTAGCTAAGAAAACTAATTCTAGACTAGATCTTTCTTCGGCTACAATTGAATCGCTACTTAAGAACACACTATGGATTATAGTGAGTTTGAGTGTTCTTAAACTGAAAGGGCTTGTGTGAAGAAGAAAGCTTGAGAGCGATAGAACGATTGAGCGTATAAATGTTTGGTAACCGGTGTTTGAAGTGTTTGAAGCAGCGAGATATTTATATGACACTCTCAAGAATATATCCGTTGTGAGAGAAGGCTTCGTCCTCAGCATTTGAAATTCTTCCCGTTGGAGTCGTCGTCATTTGTACCATTTTTGGTGTCTGCAATAAAATCTTGCTTCACCTACTGAGATATTTTCCAAAAGTGGTAATACCTATAGGAGTAGCATATCACTCAGTAGCAAGCGTGACTTACCACTATTCCAGAAGTGGTCATACCTATAGGAGTAGCATACCACTCAGTAGCAAGCGTGACTTCAGTGGTAACTTCAGTGCAGAGCTTCAGTCATTATTATCTTCATGTTTCAAATAGCTTCAACTTCAAAATTTCAGGCCATATCTTTCAGTAAGTACATGGTCCTTCAGTTTTGGTTTGATAAAACAAAACTAAAAACTAAATTTCAATTTTGAACTTAATACATCTTTCAAATAATTTTAAAATTTAAATAAAAACCTTTATAAATATCTTCCAAAAATATATTATCGATAGAAGGATATAAAGTTTTTAATATTAGTGTTAGTCATGATCTTCTTACATCTAATAGTATAGGTTGTATAGCTATTCTTTAGTGCGAGCATGGTATAATTCACTAGTGAAATTTCTCAGTATATAAACTAGCAAGAATATATATAAAATTAAAAATACATATATTTAATCAGAACAATTTAATTCTTTAGATGGTGTTCGGTAGAAAAAAAAAGTTCCAGTTCAATGAAAAAAAATGTACATTTTTATAGGGTTATTTTCTTGGTTTAATGAGTAAAATAACCAACTTTTATAAAATAAAATATAAAAAATATCAATAATTTTATAATCTTCGTATACTAGAAAAGGCAACAATATTTGGTTAATCTATATATCTGGTTCTAGTTAGGGGTTCAAAAGATAGAAACTAGAAAGTACCAACACACAGTTTGGAAATTTTTGTTCTAACATTTGTTTATAATATATTAATATAATTAGATTATCCGATCGATCTCCCATTTTTAATTTCAAATATTAGTTGTTATTCACATCAACAAGTTTTCAGGGCATATACTTTTACACATATAATCAAAAGTTAAAAGTCGTCATGGAGTAATTTTTTAAATTTTATTACTACATTGTTTTGTGATTCTATATGGTGACGTAAGCAATTGCATCAAAATAAAGAACGAATTTACTTCTTTAATTTTCTAATTCTTATACTCTTTCGTCCGATGTAACGTTATTTTCCGGTGCATATATATATTAAGAAATTGATATTTTTATGCATAAAATGTAAATTTTATTAAAATTAACTAATTTTTTAAGAATAAAATATTATTTTTTTCAAACAAGCTAGGTATTATTATTAGAATATCCTAATATAATAAACGATCCATAAATAATGAGACATATACAATATACTTATATAATATTAACTGGACCTATATCAATTGTTGCTGGAAAAAAAAAATTAACATTATCAGTCTTCTATAAGATCAGTTCGATGATATAGATTATATAATAAATAAAAGAAGTTAAATACTTTTGCAGCTGATAAAGCAAGAAAGATTACATGAATAAAAAAAGATATACGTGAACTTTTATTTATATTTAGGTTGTGTTCTCTTTATAAATTTATCTCATAAAAATATGAGATAAAAGTATAATTAGTCTTTAAATTCATTCTTTTTTATCCATACTTCTTATCTAAATTATAAATTCATTATTATTTTCCTTTTCATCCCAGTTTAAGGAAGAATAATATGTTGAATACACGTTGCTAGATACAATAAAAAATAGATCGTGAAATAAAATAATATATTGACAATTAAAGTAAATACAAACTATATAGCCGAGTCGAGGAGTCCTCTCTCCGCAAGACGAAATACGCCCTGGTAGTGCTCACGGATTGACGTATCGCCCCCAAAGATGAAACGGCTTCGTCCTTTAGAGTAGTAGCACCACTAACTCTTAAGGCCCCGACGAACTTGACGAGATTAGAGAACCGAGCAAACTATGCTCCTAAAATGCAAACTAGAATGTAAGAAATGAATGTAGAGAGGAGGAGGAGAGCTTGTTGTTGGTGTGTTTGAAACAATGCAACAACACCTCCTTTTATAGTAGCTCATGGGGTAGCACATTAATATTGCTAATAATTTGTCATCATTAGCCGACGACGGTTTCACCAATTTTAAATTGGCCGGTGGATTCCAACGTCAAAATTTTAAGTCATTCATTTGTGCACCATTAAAAGTGCACGCAAATGCCATATAATTCCATGCATGCATTTGTTAATTGCATTTGACCAAGAAGACTTGATTTTAATGGGCTTTTCCATATCTAATTGGGCCAAACAATAAAATGTTTTGGTCCAAAATTAAAACCAAGCCCAAATCCACATTCTACATAATATAGCATATTATTTCTCACTCACAGTAAAATTGATTTGAGAAATATACAATGCTACAAACCATTTAATCGAACACGATTAAATAAACAGACCGTCAAATTAATTAAGAACCCTACGAGTTCAAAAATTAATCCGAATTAATTAAGAGTCCTACAAACTCAAAATCAATTTATCCAACAATCCCCCACATGAGTGAAAATGATATGCATGAATGCAGACACCACCCGGTTCTCAAGAAATAATATTGCATTAGGAAAAGTAACTTGTGGTTTTGAACTTTCCTTAGTTAACACTATCGGGCATACCGGTGGACTAGTGGACGCGATGCCTTGAACTATTCCTCCTTGGTGTATACCGAGTCAATAGTATTAACACAATATCATCTCGATCTCATTAGTTCTCACGTTTTGTGTCCATTTCAGGCCCTGGACACCCCTTTGAATTCATAAGTGTTCTTTTGAAGCGGCCAACACTTCTCACTTATATAGGTGACTCTCTTATCAAGTATCCTGCAATACTTATCTCTAAGAGTCATTAAAAGTATAATAACTTAACCTCACCACGTGCAGGTGACAACACTCTCTCGCTTTCTAGGAATGGATGAAGACTTAATCTTCAAGAGTGTTCTAACATTAGATTCTTATAGCTTAGTTTTACCATTGAACCAAGTTCTTGGGATCTCCAGTCATCATGGTTGTGTTACAACTATAATCATCTTTAAGACGTGGATTTCAATCTCATTCCCTTTAGCAGCTTATACATTTGATCTCGATTTAACCCTTTGGTTAGCGGATCCGCAAGATTATCTATTGATTTTACATAATCAATAGTTATAACACCACTTGAGATCAATTGCCTCACACGGTATTATGTCGTCGACGAATATGTCGAGACTTACCATTATACATCTCATTTTGTGCTCTACCAATAGCTGCTTGGTTATCACAGTGAATCATCACTGACGGCACAGGTTTATTCCAACAAGATATATCTTCAAGGAAATTTCTAAGCCATTCGGCTTCTTCTCCAGCTTTATCCAAAGCTATAAATTCGGATTCCATAGTAGATCGGGCTATGCAAGTTTGCTTCGTGGATCTCCACGAAATAGCTCCACCCCCTATAGTAAACACATAACCACTCGTTGAAAATGAGTCCTTAGTGTCGGATATCCAATTAGCATCACAGTACCCTTCAAGTATTGGGGGGTCTTTCGAGTAATGCAATCCGAAGTTAAGAGTATACTTCAAGTATCTCAAAACTCTAACTAAAGCTTTCCAATGTTCTTCATTTGGATTGCTCGTATATCGGCTCAACTTATTGACCGGACACGCTAAATCGGGGCGTGTAAAATTAGTAATATACATCAAACTCCCAATGATTTTAGCATATTCCTCTTGAGCTACAGGTTCACCCCTATTCTTGCTCAAGTGCACATTAAGCTCCAATGGAGTCTTAGCTGGTGGACGGTCATAAGCATTGAACTTCTTAAGTACTTTCTCAATATAATGAGATTGTGTCAATACAAGTCCTTCGGATATTCTTTTAATTCTTATCCCAAGGATAACGTCCGCCACACCTAAATCTTGCATTTGAAAATTTCTTTTCAACATATTTTTAGTATCAATGATCACGCGTTGATTACTTCCCATAATCAACACGTCGTCTACATAAAGGCAAACAATAACATACTCGTTAGAATTTCCCTTAACGTATACGCACTTGTCACACTCGTTGATCCTAAATCCATTTGACAACATTACACTATCAAATTTCAAGTGTCATTGTAAAGGCGCTTGTTTTAAACCATACAACGACCGTTGTAATTTGCAAACTTTCTTTTCCTGACCGGGTATAACATACCCTTCAGGTTGTTCCATGTAAATTTCATCACGCAACTCCCCATTAAGAAACACAGTTTTTACATCCATTTGATGAATCTCGAGATTGTGCAAAGCAGCAATCGCTATGAGCATCCTAATGGAAGTAATCTTTGTAACTGGTGAGTAGGTGTCAAAGAAGTCAAAACCTTCTTTTTGTTTAAAACCTTTGACAACAAGTCGAGCTTTAAACTTATCAATTGTTCCATCAGCTTTATATTTCCTCTTAAGAATCCACTTGCATCCTAAAGGCTTAAAATCTTCCGGAAGATCAGTCAATATCCAAGTGTGATTCTGCATGATGGAATCAATCTCGCTATTAATAGCTTCTTTCCAGAATGGTGCATCTGGACTAGCAAGAGCTTCCTTCACTGACTTAGGATCCTCATTCAACATGAATGTGATGAACTCAGATTCATAAGTCTTAGGTTTTCTCACTCTATTACCACGTCGAGGTTCAATATCCTCTAGGTCAGAACTTGTGGTTCTCTTTCTCTTGCCAAGACTCACTCCTGTTGGATTTGAGCTCTCAGTCTCAACTACAATTCTACCTCCAGAATTGTTTCTTTTATCCTTACATGGATAAATATTTTCAAAGAATATAGCATTCCTTGATTCTATCGTTGTTCCTTCGTTTACATCGGGAATCTCCGACTTATGAACTAAGAATCGATAAGCACTGCTATTTAGTGCATATCCTATAAAGATACAATCAACCGTTTTAGAACCAATTGTAACTTGTTTAGGAAATGACACTTCTACCTTCGCTAAACACCCCCACACTTTAAGGTATTTATAAGAAGGTTTCCTTCCTTTCCACAATTCATAAGGAGTCACATCCTTACCTTTAAGTGGAATTTTGTTCAAGATATAATTAGCGGTTAAAACAACTTCCCCCCACATGTTCTGAGATAATCCCGAACTAATCAAAAGAGCATTCATCATCTCCTTTAAAGTTCGATTCTTTCGTTCCACAATTCCATTTGATTGAGGTGAGTATTGAGCCGTTGTTTGATGAATTATACCACTTTTGGGGCATAACTCTTCAAACGGTGCTACATATTCTCCACCTCTATCACTTCGAACCATCTTAATTCTACAATTAAGTTGGTTTTCAGCTTCATTTTTGAAGTTCTTAAAAACTTCAATAACCTCATCTTTTCCTCTTAAAAGATATAGATAACAATACATTGTGCAATCATCGATAAAAGTAATAAAATACTTTTTACCACCTCTTATTTGCACAAACTTTAAATCACACACATCGGTATGAATTAATTCTAAAGGCATAGTGTTCCTTTCTACCGAATGAAACGGTAACTTAGCCATTTTTGCCTCTACACAAATTTGACATTTGTCTTGAGTTTTAAACTCATTCACCTTTAGTAAATCTAAATTTACTAATCTTTTTATAGCATTAAGATTAACATGTCCTAATCTATAATGCCATAAATTAGAACACTCAACCAAGTAAGAAGAAGTAGAAGCATTTTTATTATCATCATTCTTGGTTACACGGCCCTTGGCCATTACATTCATTTTGAATAAGCCACCACAAATGAATCCCCTACCTATAGGAGTTCCAAACTTAGACAAAATAAATTTATCGGAAACAAAAACTAGTTTGAAACCATTCGACACTAGTAGTGATCCCGAAACTAAATTTTTACGGATGTCGGGAACATGCAACACATCCTTCAAGGTTAGCTCTCTCCCGGAGGTTAACTTCAACACCACGTTCCCAACTCCAACCACATCGGAAGAAGCTTGGTTGCCCATGTGGAGTTTCCTTCCTTCAACCTCCTTGTAGGTTGAGAAACTATTCTTGTCAAAGCACACATGACAAGAAGCACCGGTGTTGATAAACCACGACTTCGGATTTTCCACGTGGTTTGTTTGGTCGATCATGGCACATAAGTCATCATCGTTGAAGTCCCTCTCAACAACATGTGCCGTTTTCTTGAACTTCTTTTTCTTTGGTGCATTGCAATCCTTAGCCATGTGACCGGGTTTATCACAATTATAGCAATTTCCTTCGAACTTGCGCACCACCACTTTAGTCTTACCCTTGTCTTTAGCATTTGGGCGAGCACGCTTGTTGGAAGAACCAGCTCTCTCCAACAAGTTGGCTTTTGCATCCATTGGAGCCTTGCCCCTTTCAAACACAATATTGTCGGCCTCAATGCGAAGCCTCACAATTAGTTGCTCAAGTGTGATATCATTTATCTTGTGTTTGATCCCTTTCTTGAACTCCTTCCAACTTGGAGGAAGTTTCTCGATCAAAACCGCCGTTATAAGGTTATCGTACATTTTCATGCCCTCGGCTAGAACTTGGTGGATGATGAGTTGAAATTCCTCCACTTGTTCCATCACAGGTCGATGATCAACCATCTTGTAGTCCAACATTTTGGCTACCACGAATTTCTTCGTCCCGGCATTATCCGCCATATACTTTTTATCAAGTGCTCCCCACAATTCTTTAGAGGTAGGGACACTCGAATAGACAGAATACAAAGTATCCTCTAAACCACTCAAGATTGAGTTTTTCATATATAATCATAGGTTTTCCATTGATCATATATCACACGGGCCCCAAAATCGACCACATCCTCCCTTGGAAGCGGATGACCATCCTCGGTCAACCAACTTGCGAGCCCCAACGTGGTGATGTAGAACTCCATCTTTTGTTGCCACCGTTTGAAATCCTTCCCCTAGAACAAGGGAGGAGGATTTGCCTTTGGCATCGTTGGTTGTTGGGAAGCTGTGAAAGGCAGTGCACTTGATGAAGTCAAGGGCGGAGTCACCGTCATGATTGGAGGCACGAACGGTGGGAACGACGTCGGGTGGAACGGAGGGGCCGAAACATTCAAAGGCATGCTTGATGCACCATGGAGGGAGTCCGTCAATGGAACGGTGGTTGACATGTTCGTGGCTACCACCGGGATGGAAATAGGAATCGTCCCCACAAACGTGGTGACCACATGACCAGGATCGAAAACAGCGCCGGTAGATCCGCCAACGGTGACGGAGGAAGAAGCATCAACAACAGATGTAACTACGTTGGAATCGGCAGAGGTTGACATCTCCAGACAATATTTTATGTCAATATTTTAATGCTCCCACGATCAAGAACTGGAACTACAACACGTATATTTCGTCTTGCGATTGTCGAATACACGTTGCTAGATACAATAAAAAATAGATCGTGAAATAAAATAATATATTTACAATTAAAGTAAATACAAACTATATAGCCGAGTCGAGGAGTCCTCTCTCCGCAAGACGAAATACGCCCTGGTAGTGCTCACGGATTGACGTATCGCCCCCAAAGATGAAACGGCTTCGTCCTTTAGAGTAGTAGCACCACTAACTCTTAAGGCCCCGACGAACTTGACGAGATTAGAGAACCGAGCAAACTATGCTCCTAAAATGCAAACTAGAATGTAAGAAATGAATATAGAGAGGAGGAGGAGAGCTTGTTGTTGGTGTGTTTGAAACAATGCAACAACACCTCCTTTTATAGTAGCTCATGGGGTAGCACATTAATATTGCTAATAATTTGTCATCATTAGCCGACGACGGTTTCACCAATTTTAAATTGGCCGGTGGATTCCAACGCCAAAATTTTAAGTCATTCATTTGTGCACCATTAAAAGTGCACGCAAATGCCATATAATTCCATGCATGCATTTGTTAATTGCATTTGACCAAGAAGACTTGATTTTAATGGGCTTTTCCATATCTAATTGGGCCAAACAATAAAATGTTTTGGTCCAAAATTAAAACCAAGCCCAAATCCACATTCTACATAATATAGCATATTATTTCTCACTCACAATAAAATTGATTTGAGAAATATACAATGCTACAAACCATTTAATCGAACACGATTAAATAAACAAATTGTCAAATTAATTAAGAACCCTACGAGTTCAAAAATTAATCCGAATTAATTAAGAGTCCTACAAACTCAAAATCGATTTATCCAACATAATATTATTACACCAAATTTGGATGGATAATATTATCTCTCTTTAGAGTTAGATGAAGGAGAAAAATAATGATGAATTTATAATTTAGATAGGAGATATAGATAAAAAAAAAAAAAGAAATTTAAAAACTAGTTATACTTTTATCCTATATTTTCATGGTGAAAGAGAACACAAGCTTAAAAGTTTGTTTAATATATTGGCTAAGGCTCCCAATTTTCTTAACCCTGAAAAAATTACACATAACCACTCCCTCAAATTCTACATACCTGACCTAAGAAAGATTGACTTAAAACAAATTCGAAATAATAATTTAAGTCTTCCTGGAAAAAGTTAAAATGAAATCAAGATAGTTGAAAATGAAATCGTTTTGAAACTCAGTGTTGTTTTACCAAATTCAATATTTTCAGTAAGGATGACCAAAACGTTGTTTTACCAGTAGCAGCAGCACCATCTATTTTACGTATTTACTTCTGAAGGAAAAAGGCAGGTCTTTTATTTTTAAGAGACACAATGTATCTGTAGGTGGGCCCCGTAAAATGAGAGATTAAGGTATTGGTTCGGGCCCAATATATAAAAGATGACAGTTATGCTCTTACTTGTGCGTAGATATATTCGTGATAATTGTGTGCAAATATATAAACTAACCACCATTTTCTTGTATTGTATATGGATTTTAAAATATGTCAAGATTTGATTGTGTTAAATAACTAAAAAATGATAGTTGGTGTATTGTTTGATATATTTTAAAGTTCATGTGTAATACCAGAAAATGATGGTTAGTTTATATATTTACATACAATTATCTTTATATTTAACGTGCCAACTATTCAGAAGTAGTGCCAGGCCCCTAAAGGTACGAGAGGCACAATCCTTTCCCCTATTTCATTAATTTGTGGTGGGGGTTAAAAAATTTGAAGTGTGGCTCCGCCACTGCAACTATTTTATGATAATATCATATAGCTATCATATAAATTATTATAATTATTGTTATTTCTGTTTTTTTTTAACTCTATCTATCGTACTATTTCTGATTTATTTTGATCGAAAAATTTTAACATACAAATTTGACCAAAATAGATCGAAAATACATGTAACAGAGAATATATATTTTTATTATATAATTAATATTAAACTATATCATCATTAATAGATAATTAATAAAAAATTATTAAATAGTGAAGTATCTAATATGCGACATAGTAAGTACGTCATTTTTTGGATTTGTTAAGCGTTCACACTTAAGTGAGCATTTTTATAAAAGATGATATGAAATATCAAATATTGACAACTGTGTTCTTTCAAAAAAAAAGAAAATATATTGACCAGTGTGAGTGAAAATGTAAGATTAATTGAACGTCGTGTTTAGAACTATATATATATATGTGTGTGATGGTGATATTAGTATTTGCATTAATTAAATCTATCAGTACATATCAAGTCTACATCGCTTAAGACACGTGAAGTAACACGATCCTATTAAACTATTGAATTTGATTAATTAAGACTTGGCACATTCAGGATTAGAATGTGGGTATCACAGTTTGAATTTGATAATATATAAAATTATTGCCAACCATGCGGTTTTGGTTTTGCAACGACTTCATCTAGTAGTCGCTATTTTGTGTTACAAATTTATCGTATTATTAGTAGATATTGAAATAGACTGCAGGCCCCATTAACTTTTCCATGTCCAAATTAATTATAGACCATAATAATTATTATTAATTAATAATTATTATGTTCAACACCGTCACAACCTCAAAGATATATATTTGAAGACCAAATTAATTAAATGAAATGGAGTATTACTACGCTATTAAGTTATTAAAATCAATGTTCATATGAACAAATCGCGTGAGTAGGTCACTTAATGATACAGAATCAGAGTAAGAATTATAAGGTCGAGATCAAACTACTAGTAATATGGAAGTAGGTCACTATATGGGGGTTTTGTTTGTAATTAATAGTGTGAGAAAGAATAATCTTTTCTATGTAATTTCACTTATTTATGTATTCTAAAAAGAATAAAATTTGTCATTTTAAGAATGGACGCAGTTGATACACTGTCAACAAACTATTATAAAACAAACAGAACTAGTCGCGAACTATTCAAAGTGTGTATGAAAAGAACCGTTCTTAAAATCTGACTCGATAGTAAACAAGCCGAGCTCGAATCTTGTCGGTGATATAGTGACATAATAATCAGAGTGACTCAATAATTTTATCAAACCAAATTCAAACAGTCTAATATGCTAAGCGAGACATGCTCTTTCCGATCCCACTTTGACATTGCTCCCAAAATAGGGTGAGTTATGTTTTAAGGAAAAAGTAGGCATCATCTGATAAGATGGTGATGGATAAATGTAGGAGTAATAAATGTTGGATGGCGTCATTAATGTAAGGGGTTCTGATATAGTAACTCTCAATAATGAGTTTCACGAATAGTGTAGCTGTGTAGGGGATTTGATGAGTAGGGCTCCAACTCTCCTAAATCATCATTTGATGCTTTGCTATTACTATTACTATTATTACTATTGGTGTACTGCGGTTGGCTCATATTTATTTTCTTATCTATAGAACATAATGTCACAACACATCAACTCTATATCACCTACCTACTACCTTTTCCATTTCCCTACTTCTATCCATCTTTCTTTTCCGCATCAATTAAATACTTATAAAATACCCACACAACCCACGGGAGTAGTATGTATACTCTACCCACTCTAATTAATAAATAAATAAATAGTGAAAAAAAAAAATATATATATATATATACGAATTAAGAAAAAAGTTAGGATTTATATTAGGACACATTGATACTGATATCTAACATGTACTAGTATATATTATGTGTCATACACGCACGGTATTGTAGTTGTAGGATCCTCAAAATTTGTACTACAGCATTTTTGAAGCATTTGTCCGAATCAAGAAAATGCGTTTTAAGGTTCTTTGTCCGCAACATATATTGCATTATAATAAAAAGTAAAGCAGTTGCTTTCCAATTGCAGTTTTCGACTCATCTATTTCTCTCTATGGCGATGAGTGAGTGAGTGAGTGATGCTTCCAAATTCAGTAAAAAAAATCGACAACACCAATAATTAATGAAATGATATAATAATAATAATAATAGTTATAAATTACTTATAAGAGAAGGAGAGATGAGACATCTCCCTCACCACCAACCCTCAATAGATTTGTGATACTGATATTGAATTATTGATATTGAACAATAATTTGAGAATTGAGAATTGAGAATTGAGACAAACACAGAAGATCGAAAAAGAATGATTCGATGAAATCCGAGCGAGTGGCCCACCACCTTTGGTGTTCTTTCCTCTCACAATATGTGTCTCGTGTCCTTTTCCAAGAATCTACATTACACTAATTTTAAATTTAAGATACACACACTCCACACGCTTAATATATGAGTGCACATCCATGATCACATCTCGCTTCACTTTGTATGGGAAAAATGTCTCTTACAATACTATTTACTTTGCAACCAGAACACATCCTTAATTTTGTCGTCTCACTCCAACTCAATTAAACAATTAAATTGACATGGCATCAAGTAAAGTTACTCAATACTAATACTATTGCTTCAAATATTTACATATCAAAAGCTCATCCAGGTATTATTCAATTCAATTAAAGGGTTTTAAAAGTTTTGTCCAACTTATAATAATTTCATAATTATTGGAAATTTTATATGCAGTTTACCCTTTATAAGTGCACATAATAAAATGAATATACACTTTTCACGAAAAACGTGCTCCATTTAGATTTTGTGTGTTTCATAAAAATAAAAAGAACAAATATATTCAAAAGACATGCAATATTCAACCCTAGAAGAAGATTAGACTTGTAATCCATATCTCATACTCTTGTTACTTTATGTAGTTTCTTTTATTTATGCTTTATGTTCTTCAACTTTATATTTTATGAATTGTTCGATTATAAAGTTTTACGCTCGAAATTTAATTTTAGCTAATGAAACAATCCTTAACTAATATGGTACCTATCGCAATTGCTAGTGTGAAATATTAATACTCCATCTGTCCCACTAAATGTGACACGTTTCTTGTTAGATCGTCTCATTAAAATACAGTACTCTTATTTTTTTTTTAAAGTTTTAACGGGAAGGAGGGAGTATTAATTTTGAGATAATATCATATAATATTTGACCTATTCTACGAGACAAAATTAATCTATTCTAATCTCCGCCTAACTTAATCCTCAAACTAATTTAATTTTAAGTAATGAAACAATCTTAATTAATATGGTGAGTGTGGCCTGTGAGGCTGTGCTTGTGTGGAATATAAGTATATCTACCTTACCTATAATCATACGCATACAGGTACACACAGTAAATCTCTGAGGACTTGTACTAATCTTTACTACCTTCCTTCCTCTGCTCTGTTCTCTTCTGTTCATCTCTGCTATGCATAAAAGAAAGTGGGTAACATTTCCTTTTCTTTGGTTGAAGATGTGGTTCGGGAATCACAATTTTTAAGTTTGAAATCACTTTCTTTTCTCGTGGCCTATCTTATTTTTATATTGCCTTTTGTCTTCTTTTGCCGCTCCCTGCTCCATTTTCTCCTTTTTCTCTTTTCTTATTATACTGGATTTGGATTACACTCATATCATATAATATTCCCACTTCTTGCTCCATTTCCCCCTCTCACTATGTTCATCCTCACATGTCCCTGAATTCGCTCCTCTTACTTAATCTCTGAAGATCTGCATTTTTCCCGGGCACCTTCTATTTGAGGTACGATTCGAGAAATTTTGCTCCATTGCTGTGAATCCATCTGTATCCAGTCGAAGACTTTTCACTTCCTTGCTCGAATTTGCCGTTTTTTGCTGAACATTTTTTTGGGTTTTTGTTGATTTTGAAATGCAGTACGAAAGAAAGTCCATTTCGAAATGAGCAAATTTGGTAGAATGTGTTCCTCTTTGGTTTCTGATTTTTGGACTTTGTACCATTTATTATGTTTCGCCCAACTGATTAAGAAAAATCATTTGCGGTATGGGATTGGCTGTTCATGAAATGCTAGCTGGTTGTTGTTTTCTTTTTCCTGGTTCTGCTTTAAAGTGCGGGTTTAAGCATTTAATGAAATAACAATTTGGTGATATTGTTTGCACAAATCAAAGAATTGCATTTAATTTATTTTTCCTGGCTTTTTTCTTTCTGAATTTTTTCTTCTTATATCTGATACATTGAGTAATTGTTACTGTATCTCATATGGAGATGTTCCTTGCTTGCTTCTTCTGTCGTTTCTCTATTTATTAGAAAGGTGGTTACATTTCTCTGTTATTGAAGATGAGGGTTAAGGTTTTGCTTTAGTTTTCTGTGCTGGGGTGAACTCACAATTCTTAACTCAAATGTTACTTTTGATTGTGGTTTATTGTTTTTCTTAGTCATCCAAGTTTTAGGCGTGCTCATAACTAGATCCGGAGGTTTGTGTCGTTAGTTATGGTTGAAGAACTAGTAACGTGATTGCTGATAATGTTGTTTGTGATACTGTAAGGTGGTGAATCTTGTGATGTTATCTTGGGAGATATCATAAACTGAGTCGTTGCTGAAACTGTGTAAAATGGAGTGCTATGATATACTGGAGCAGATTGGTAAAGGGTCCTTTGGCTCGGCACTGCTTGTTAGGCATAGACAAGAGAAGAAGAAGTAAGAAAATATTATAATTATGATTTTGTTACTGTAATTGGAATTAACACTTTTTTTTTATTGTTAATTTCTGTTTCTGCTTCTTTCAAAGGTATGTTCTGAAAAAAATTCGTCTCGCTCGACAGACTGATCGAACCCGCAGATCTGCCCACCAGGAGGTGATACTTAACTGAACTTTCTGAAATACCTCTGGGATTTGGATATACTATTTGATCATTCGATTGTGAAAACTTCAAAATTTCAGTTACTTATAGATATTGCAATAAAAATGTCTGAATAATTCAGAAGTTGGTTTTTGTGGGAGATATGTATATACTGGATTTTGTGAATTCTTACTGTTTAGTTGACTGTTGTGAACAGTCAACTTCTTAAACGCTAGAAATGGTTGCTCATCAATAATTTAGTGATCACATGAATTGTGTGGTGAAACACTTCTAGATGGGTATAAAAGTTCTTCCCTTTTGAGTTTCTCCTATATATTTCTTGTAAAAACTTATTTTGACAATGTGCAGATGGAACTCATTTCTAAAGTAAATAATCCATATATTGTGGAGTACAAAGATTCCTGGGTGGAAAGGGTAAGTGATATTATCTCAGAAACCATTTATATCAAACTCATGGATGAAAGCAGTTAATTCTGTTATTGCTATATATTTGCATAAAATGTATAACCTTGGAACTTTTATTACCTTGTTGAAAGGGGACATAGAATTTGATGTGAGAATAACATGTGTGACCATGACTAGGCTTTCAGAACTCAAAAGTACTAAAACTAGGCTTATTAGTTGATCGGGTCAAAATAAAAAAGAGAACCATGAGACTTTCAATATATGCAATTTCTTTTTGCTAAATTTCACTTACGTCTTTCTTGCTTTAATCTTTGTTTTCCAGGGCTGTTATGTCTGTATCGTGATTGGTTACTGTGAGGGAGGAGACATGTAAGTTGTTAGTTTCCGGCCTTGTATTTGCGGATATTAGTCATTTGTTTTTCTTGTGTAACTCAGTTCCTGTGCCTTTTGTGATTTATTAGGGCCGAGGCCATTAAAAAGATGAATGGAGTTCATTTTTCTGAGGAGGTTGTTTTACACATTATTTTCATCGTCGTTTTTCAGTTCTTTTAGTTTTTTCACCAAACTTATGTATTAATACTTACATCTGGTGTTGAATTTTATGCAGAAGCTTTGCAAATGGTTGGTTCAACTTTTAATGGCACTCGACTACTTACACTCCAATCACATTCTTCATCGTGATGTCAAGGTAGGCATGTAAGATATTTAGACATGAGAAACAAAATATCATATATTAAAGGCTCTTTTATTTTCTTTTCAGTGCTCAAATATATTTCTGACAA
The DNA here is from genome assembly GCA_026898415.1 of Leonotis leonurus. Lineage (NCBI taxonomy): Eukaryota > Viridiplantae > Streptophyta > Magnoliopsida > Lamiales > Lamiaceae > Leonotis > Leonotis leonurus. Next base: position 1,501,728 of record JAPKLX010000055.1, read on the forward strand.
AAGATCAAGACATACGTTTAGGTAACTATCTATAGATTTTCTTTATGCCTGCTGTGATTCACGACTCCATGAAAACTTTTCAGCACGAAAAAGGCATCCATTCTTCTATATCCAAAATTGTCTTATTTCTCAATGTTTCAGGGGATTTTGGTCTTGCTAAAGTACTGATTGCTGATGACCTAGCTTCCTCTGTGAGTATAACGACAATGCAGATGCTTATTTTTTCGCAATCTCCTTTTTTTGTATGTTGAATTGTTTTGTGCTATCTGATTGCAGGTAGTGGGTACACCTAGTTACATGTGTCCAGAGCTTCTTGCAGACATACCTTATGGATCCAAGTCGGATATCTGGTCCTTGGGTAACTTCCTCACAATCCTGAACTTCTCGAACTTCCTAAACTGATTGGGTTGTTTTATTGACCATTTATGAATTTGTACTCTTATTCAGGGTGCTGTCTTTATGAAATGGCTGCTTACAGACCTGCTTTTAAAGCTTTTGTAAGTCATGTTATCATTGAATTTTACAGTTCTAAATCATGCTAATATGTTGTGAGCTTTTGAGGTTATGACATAATTGATGGTTGAGGCAAAAATGGGTTTGTACAAATGAGGATTTCATTTATAAGTTGTTAGAAAACTCTCCTAGCATTCTCAGTGATGTAGCTTGCTACTGATATACATAATGAACAGGATATACAAGGTCTGATCCACAAGATAAATAAATCAATCGTATCTCCACTTCCGACCATGTATACCGCTCCGTTGTAAGTCTGTTACATTCAAACAGGGTTCTTTCTCAGACCAGAATTTGTGGACAACAATTTTTTTCTCCTTCTGTTAACTGTATCCCTTTCTTTCAGCCGCGGGCTCATCAAGAGTATGCTTCGCAAAAATCCAGAGCTCAGACCAAGCGTAAGTTCCCATTTCTATGATTTTCCTTACCCCGCCTTGCCCCCGGTTGTGCACGGATATTCCAGCAATGATGCATATCCCGTCTCCATGTGCAGGCTGCAGATTTGCTCAGACTTCCACATCTCCGGCCCTATATCCTCGATATTCATCTGAAGCTTAACAACCCCAGGAGGCATACTTCTCCAGCTCTGCCCTTGGATACCAATTTTGTCAAGAAAACGAGATTCGTTGAAGCTGATGTTGTCAAGAGAGAGAAAAGGTTATCATTTGGCAATAATAGGGCATTGAATCCTAGTATATCTGGAAATGAGCTCGAAAGTCCTTGTTCTTCACGAAGAGCACACAAATCATTTAGCCATTTGAATGATAAACTATCAGACTTATCTATTGGTAGTGTGGGTGATGATATGGGAGTGCAGAAGTTGGCGACGGCCACAAAGTTCACTGCTACAAAAACCTCGAGAACTACTTCTGCTAAGGCTTCTGCAGATCATAGACGACAGTCGACAACTCCATCAAGAATATCAAACCCGGGCTCCACACGCGAATTGGTGAGTTCTATATCAGTTATCCGAGATTTAAGTTTCATTATTACTACATTGTTTATTTGGTACACCATGATTTTATCTATCTATAATTATCGACGAGGTTAATTGCCACAAAAGTTTAAACCAGTGTTAACTATGGCAATTAGCCATTATTTCCGCAATTGACTCATTGCCCTGCGTATCCGGCAGCTTCCTGTGTCGCACACCCTTGCCAGAAAACCTGCCCAAGCAGCACGCAGAGCTTCTCTTCCATTGTCTACAAGAGCTTCGGCTACGGGGTCCCCCTACAAACCTAGTATTGGTCTACTTGGTAGCATTGACGCCCTGGACGTGTCCGTCAATGCACCACGAATCGACAAGATGGTTGATTTTCCATTGGCATTGGCCGACGACCCTCTGCTATCGACGAGCCGGAGAACCTCATTGGCCTCCGCTCAATGCTCGTACACCCCCCCGTATAGCGGCGATTGTTCCCTCATGAAAGACAAGTGCACGATTCAGACTCTCGATAGGACATTTGCAGCTCAGTACAATGGAAGCGAGTGCTCTGAACACAACCCGACAAGTGGTGGGGGTTCGAGCCGTTCGTCTTCAGAATCTCGACAGCGGAGGTTCGACACCAGCTCTTATCAGCAGCGTGCTGAGGCTCTTGAAGGGCTACTGGAGTTCAGTGCACAACTAATGCAGCAAGAACGGTTTGACGAGCTCCAAGTTCTGCTGAAGCCGTTCGGAGTGGAGAAGGTGTCGCCTCGAGAAACGGCGATATGGTTGAGCAAGAGCTTCAAGGAGAACGTGGCATGTTGAATTGACCGAAGCCATTGAAGATTAACAGCTAACTGCAGGTAGGGATTATCACTCGTTGGCCGTGGTTATGGCGTAATGTAGCAGCTTCTTTTTTCTTTCTTTGCGTTTGTTTTGATGAATGTTCATGCACTGCAACATAGGGTTGCTGGCATAGCATTTGGAAACTAAAACTAGAGTAGATTGATGCTATGATGATGTAAGAACTTGTCTTCTTCACCTTATATTTCTATTTTCATCATATGCTTTAGTTTTTTTTGCTGTTGTAACAAGATTTTTTTTAGAAGAGTGACAAGTGTCTCTTTGCATCTGTGATCATATTATCTTTTAGAAAAAAAAAAAAAAAAGACTATGGTATGAGGTCTAATATTTAGTTATCTCACACTAAATTTTTTGATTGTTTTGTTTATTCCATTCAAGCTAAATTGTTATTTTTCTTTTTTTTTTCGGATTAAAATTTAGAATACTATCCCATCAAACTAGAATGTTTATGAATTTTTTAAATATATATGTATTTCTTATATGTTCTATATTTGTAAAAATAAATAGGCAAAGTATAATAAACAAAACAAAATTTTAACATATAATTAAAGATTAAATTTAAACATGAAAAAATATAAATATATAAATGTAATGATATTCTTTTATTTGATCATTCAGTGAATCAGACTAACTTTGATTTTTGAGCTAGCTTTATCAGGTTTGAATTGCCTTCCATCCAACCATTAAAATTGAAAATATTTGAAGTTATAAATTTTAGATGCTAAATATCTTTGATTACGAATTGATACTCACTTTTGGACAAAATTGAGATATCTACAATAGATTTGGAAGAAATCTATAAGGAATTGGTAAAGATGGAATTTAATTTAGCAAATTACCAAAGGAGGCATGCATTTCTTTCCATTTAGGGCATAAGTTCGATTAGCCAAAGCCCAATAGCATATTTATGTAACAGAAATAAATAAACAAAACAAAACAGAAATCAATAAAATAAAACGCGACACTAGTACGAAAAACCCTCTGCAAAACCCCAAACGCTGTTGATAAATTGATAGATGGAAGAAAGTGAAATAATCCTCGATCTCTACCAACTTCACTATGCTGATCTTATGTCGTTGTTGTCCCACCAAAATCCGCCGTCAGACGATGAAATTCAACGCCTCAGCTCCATTTCGAGATCGATTATGCAAAATCTCGGCCGTACCGGGCCTGGCCTTCTTTCCATCATCGGTGTCCCTGAAGCCCGAACCTCACAAACTTTGCTGCCTTTGGCCCGGAAGCTCGCTCTTCTGAACAATGATGATCGCAAAAGGATACTCAAGGTAAAATTCCCATCTTTTCGATTTAATATTCGTTTGATTGAAATGTTCACGAGCTGTTAACTCGTCCTCTATGAATAAATTTATAGGATCATAATCTGGGGAGTGATGTTCCACTAAAGAATCTGGATAGAGTTGTGTCATCTTTTGCTATGCAAATGAAGTATGGAGATGAATTCAATTTTGGATTTGATGGTAGTGGAATCACTAAAGAGGTTGATTCTGGCGAATTCAAGGAACTAGGATCTGCATTTCGAGAATTAGGGTTTCGTATGATGGAATTAGGTCTTTGTCTTGCACGTGTTTGTGATAAAGAAATTGGTGGCTGTGAGCTAGAACAGAGTTTATTGCAAAGTGGCACTGTTAAGGGGAGGTTAATTCACTATCACTCTGTTTCTGATAATGCTGCCATTTACAAGGCAGCAAATGGAAAGTGCCATAGAAAAGTTGGCAGTGTTAATTTGAGGGAAAATTCTAATTCTGATGATGATGGTAAATCAAAGTTGTGGCAACAGTGGCATTACGATTATGGAATTTTTACGATTCTGACAACGCCTATGTTTATGCTGTCTAATGGAAGTGATGAGCAAGAATGTGACTCTCCTAGTGGCCATACATGCTTGGAAGTGTTCAGTCCGGAAACAAACAGCACGCTTATGGTGAAAGCACCAAAAGGGAGTTTTATTGTTCAAGTGGGTGAGTCAGCAGATATATTATCGAGTGGGAAGCTTAGAGCAACGCTGCATAGTGTTTCTCGACCTGCCAACATGGAAAATTTAAGTAGGGAAACTTTTGTTGTATTCTTACAGCCGGCATGGACCAAGACGTTTTTACTTGCAAAGTACCCCGTTGAACTATTAAGATTACACAATGAGAGTTTGGAGTTGTGTGACAAAGAAAGACTTGGTGCTAGGCATGAAGTAAAAGGATTGACTCGAACTGTTCATGAGATTGTTCCTCCTCTGTCTTCACGATTGCGCGATGGAATGACGTTTGCTGAATTTTCTAAAGAAACTACGAAGAGATACTATGGTGGTAGCGGTTTGCAGCCTAACAGATAAGTAACTGTCTTTTGTTCTTTTTCCTAATATAGTTTTTCTTAGACTTTGTCCTCAATCTAGCTTAAAAGTTTTGCATTGTGACTTATGCGAGAAGTCATGGTGCTTAATTAATCTTGACTTTATGTAATTGTAGCAGTAGTTTGTCCCTACTTGGTAAAATTTATGTGGAACAAGTTTGCATATCTAACAATATCTATGTCTAAACCATAGTTTCTAGCTTGGTAACAAGGTCTGGAGTCTTAGTCCCATCCTTCGAGTCATTGCTGATTTTATAAAGAACAAAGAAATGACAAAGAAAAGCTGTATGAAAGTATCAAGTACTAAGATGACAATCATTTATTCTCTTTATGTTGCATTACGATGGCATTACTTTATGTATGGTAGTACTAAACATGGAAAATCTGGTTTGTATGTTTTTCCTGAATGAGATTTCTTTCTTGCGAAGGTTAGAACATAACAACTAGGGGTGTTGAATGGTTAGTCGCGGCGGTTAATGCCACCGGTTACGGACTCACGACAAGACAGTAACCAGACTGTCGAATGACATTTATAGTTTGTGACCATCTGCCACAGTTATGGATATAACTTCCGATTTTTGATTAATGGTTGTTTTTTATGTTTCAATGTTCTTCATTGTAATTTGAATATATAATAAATATTTTGCATATCAGTTAGTATATTTTTGATGTAAAATTGATAATACATATTACAACATACAATTACTCAAAAATTTGGTTCATGGACAATCTTTTTCTAAGTTGTGTACCTTAGCTGTGAATTTGGTCTCGTTCATCCAAATGCTCCATCATTCTTGTGTATAATCTTCGATATGATCTATATTTGAAAAAAATGTTGGTTGCAAGAATAATAATTACTTCCTCTCTTATGTATTTGCACAAGAGTAAGATATTCTACTTACAAATTGCATTTTTACTTTTTTAGGGCAGAGTATTTTGCTATTTTGGAATCTAGTTAGGTATATTCATATAATTGTCCTATTGTAAGATACTGTTGCAGCAGTTTTAAAGAGGTTATAATACAGGTTAGTTAATTGCTACAATATGAGGATTGATTCTCACCTGAATTATTGTACTCTTCTCAGGTGTTTTTGCAGGAGATATCACATGTTAGACGGTTAATTAATTGGCCCTTTAATGAGGATTGATCTTACACTAATTATGTCTTTTTAATAACATTGAGTATGATTTTTGTTTTCCCAATGAAGGAAAATTCAAAGGGAAAATATAATTCCTTATTGTCGGCTACATGTGCCTACACCAGGTGTGGAAAAGATCTGAGAAGCAGAATGTAGATATAATGTTAAATAAGTACACATAAATTCTGTTTCTCAACTCAGTAGCATCTCGTTTAGTGGAGTTTGTTAATTAAATCAGTTGACAATACTGAGATCTTTACTTTAAGTGAGTTTGTTAAAAATATAAAATTATTTATTTATTAGAGCTTATATTTTTGATATTGAACTTAATAAGTGTAATAATTCCCTAGTTGATTTTAATTGTTATAAGAAATTAATGAATTTGAATAAAATGGAATAATTTTAATAATACTTGTTTATGTTGGACTAAACACGAACAAGCTTGTGAGCCTCATAGTGCTAGCCTGCTAGGTATAGACAATCACGAGTTGATAATGAATAAGTATAGGACTTGGTTAGTTGGTTATACCTTTATCTACGGTAGGTTAAATTGGTTAACCTTTTGTAGAGATAAACACAGTACAGATACCGAGAGAGAAAAGAGAGCAATGTAGGTAGCTCTACTTCTGAGTTCTGAAGACATTTCTGAAAGGAATCTTTCAAGATTAGGTAAGTTAGGGGAGGAGACACGATTCAGAAAAAGAAGACTGAGACAATAATCTGCTTAAAAAAAGTTCTGCATAAGTTTGCATGCGGTTATTTGAGTAACTCCAGGGCCATAGTAATACTACCCCTACCCCCATCTCTCTACATCACACCTTCTTTTTCTCTACTTTTTTAACTGTGTTACGGTGCACGTTGGCTTCGTAAAAAGTTATAAAAGATCTATGTTATAAGCCAGAATAAAAGTTTCCAAAATTTCATACTTGATCAAGTATAAAACAGATTGAATTGGAACTACTTATTTAGCAAGACCTACATCCATTGCTTAAGTATCACCTAGCTAGGTCTCTCATATGACTTTCTTGAGCTAGCACACATGGAGTTCAGCTGCATGGGTAGGATAAAATCAGTAACATACCGCACCCACCGATGCAATTAGGTCACTAGTAGCATGCCAACAACTCAAAGATCCCCACTTCCGTGAGTCCGGGCGTTACAAATAGTATGTAAATCACCCGTTGAGTTGTGTCATTGTTGCTAGGACCGTCCCGAGGCTTGCAAAAGTGTAGGTATGAATCTTATTATTGAATAATGATAAAGAAAGAGGTGTACGTGGTGCAATCTTGCCATGGGTGTGAGAGAGTTAATCTTCCATTTACCATGGCTAATTGGGATTATTGTGTGTATGTGGAGAGATGATGAGTGGTTGTGACTTGTGAGGCAAAGAGAATAAAGCTGCATGTCTACTTAGAGCATCGAGTAGTAAACAGTTAATGGTCCCTCCCTATATCTGTATGTGATGCGGTGCTTTAAGCAGAGAAAAAGGTTGAAGAAATTGGTATGCTTTGAAATGCAAAAGTGATCCAAGGGAGGGGGAGAAGGAGAAGAAGGAAGGCACGCCTTTGTTGGCAGAATATATGAGCTAGGAAGCAAACAAGGGTGGTCGGTTTATGATGTAGCCAATACCTATGACCATCTAAAGCTAATGGAGACAACCTTACAACTCACCACCATCATCCTTTGTCTCTTTCCTCTCATCATCTACCGTTCCCTCTCTCATTATTTCTTCCTCTTTTTATTTATTTATATAATAACAAGACAACATATATTCTTACTCGATCTAAACCATGTCTCATTCTTGCCCATCTTAGCCTTTCATTAGTGTATCACCATTGGGTTGATAGACATCCCCAGATTCAAAGGTTAGTAATTTAGTAGACAAAAAAGAGTTATGGTTTGGAAACTATGATTTTTTCATTCTTCAGTAGTCAGAGTAGTAATACAGGTCAATAAATTCCCCTCGAAATTAAATGTCTTTAGTGGGTTCAAATTAAATGCTATTCTTCATGTCACGTTTTTTCAAATTTAGTTATTTGTTTGGCATTGGCTCCATAGTTGCAAGTTACGGAAGGAAGATTTTATTCCTTTGGGAGTAATAAAAGATAAATCATTTCAAATATTTGTACTTTCTTGATGAATATTGAATAGTCCTGCAAAACTCAGCAAAGTATGTAAGGATAAGAACTGAATATGCATCCATCGCAACATATACATTGATATCGACGTGCCATATAATAAACAAGAAGATCAATTAATATTTCTCCTTTGGTGAAGATAATATCAATCATTTTGGTGTTGGTGTTGGTGTTGGTGTTGGATATTGTTCCTCATTACAAAAATTAAACAATCTAGGATTTTTCTGGCATATTGGCATGTAAGTGAGCCCACATCCACTAAATGATTAATTATCACTATTATATCAGAAAAACGAATTTTAAGATGATCAGTGTGGAAAAAATAATGCAGTAAGCAGAAAAGGAAGATGGCAAGAAAGAAAAGATGCTAAGTGATGGAAAAACTCAACAGGCAGCAATCCCAATGAACAAAAGAAAGACTAGTAACATGAAATAAATCATGTTTTCACAAATAATTGTTGTCATACACTTTTTTCTTGAAAAACAAAACCCAAAAAAGAAAAAGAGGCGCCAAAAAGAGAGAGAGAGAGAGAGCAACAACTTATCTTCTTCTCAATGCCTACGGTTCCCATGCAATTTTACACTGATCGCCATCTCCAATTACAATAACACTACGAAGCTGGAACCAGAAAGAACCGTAACGAAAGCCAAACTGCAGAGAAATCTGCAATTTTAGTGGTGATCACATTCTACGTCTACTAGTTCAAAGTTTAATTTAAAAAGACAAAGAAGACCCCATTGACCGCAGCACCAAAATCATTCTGAATTTTGTTGACCGAGTGGGCCAGCCTGTGGACCCGACACGTCACTATCCTAGGCCTACTCAAATTCCCCCTACTACTCTAAATCTAATAGGAGTATTAAAAACAGTAGTAGTAAGAATAATTAAAAATAAAATAAAGAAAAAGAAATTAAAGGGTCTATAAAACACACACACACACACAAATATTCATGCAGCAGCAGCAGCAGCTAGCAGTGCCTCCTTTTTCTCACATCAATCAAGAGCAGAGCCTACCATGTCTAACAATAGTACCAAAATGGACGTACTTTGGGCCGAGAAGGGCCCGAACGGCGAAGTTCCGCTGCCGGATAGCCCGCGAGGGCCCATAGAGTTCCTTTCCCGATCCTGGAGCGCCTCCGCCCTTCAACTCTCTAAAGCACTCACTCCTTCTGCACCAACGCTTGAAAAAACCGGCTCTCACGCGGCGGCGGTGCCCATACCGGAAAATAACGCTGCGGAGGAAGAAGATAATGCTAAACTTTCTGGAAACACATTTTCTTTCGCTTCCACCGCTACTTCTCAGCTCATTCTCGAGCGTATCATGTCTCAATCTGTGAGTCGATTCAATTGATGTCTAGAATTTTCTCTTTTTTTCTGATTCATGAAATGAAATTGCAGTTTACAGTTTGTGTATTTGATTTAATGATAAAGAGTATGATGAAAATGTAGGAAATTTCACCACTAACATCAGGAAGGCTATCTCATAGTAGCGGACCTCTAAATTGTCTCACTGAAGAAACCTCGTCTCCTCCAATTTCGCCTTCCGACGAGTACGAAGATGTCGTTAAGGTACAATCTAGCTATGAATCGTGTTTCTTGTCTTATTTCGACAATACCATGTTAATTTCATATATATTATGTACGTGTTAATTGTAATTATGAAAGATAAGAAAGGTGATAGAAAATGCATGATCTGATTGTTAGTCAATGATTTGGAGTTGATTAAAGTTTTGGGCAAGGATTTGAAGTTAGAACACGAGGCCGCCATAATTGAGAGCTTTCACAACGTATTCTGCAGAAAGTGATGAAGCAATGAATGCTTTTGTCACTTTCGATACTTACTTTTGTTTCTTTGTAAGAGTGCTTTAGCCCTCCCAAAACACCACTTTTTGACTTTATTAATTGTTCACGAAACACACACACACACACTGATTAGTGATTCCCACCTTTAATCTCACTACTCACAACCATACGGATTATTGCTCTGACTAGTGACTTTAACCAAAGCTGCTGTAAAATACAATTAAAAATATCTTAAAGCAGATAAAGTTCATTTATAGAATTTTAATCAAGGAAACAACTAAGCTTTTGACTGTTCAATAACACATATTTGCTTTTAAGGAGTACATGTTTGAGTTACTGAAGATTTCAAGAATACTATCTATTACTGAAGCTTTTGACTATATAAATTATATAAGCGACCATATCATATTATCATGGAAGTGTTCTGGAATTAAATTGCTTAAGTTATTGGCTCAGATTTCCCCAAAACAATTAATTAAGTCTTCCTTTTTACGTAGCGTTTGAGACTGATTTTGCAGAATTGCTGTAACCCTTTCCATGATAACTGAATTGCATCTTTCTCTCGCACACTATACATACTTTCCCTTTTCATCTTTCATTGATTATACTGCTATACTTTTAATTAATTCACCATCAACTCAACTCCCTTTATATCTCCAACTGCCCTTATTTGAATCAATTTCTTTTCACTTTTTCTACTTTCATCCTATTTTTTTCACTTTTAACAACCTAGCAAGCACACATCCTATATCGTAGCTATTGCGAAAAATCGAGGATTTTTATAATTGTATAAAGAAAATAAGTCGTATATATTTAATTATATGTTTATATCAATTTAAAAGTGGTATGCAGAATATATATAATATGGGATGGATATTGTTTTTATCCGATAATTAACCATTTCGCATACGACATGCATGTGACACAAATGTTGGTATTAAATAAAATACTATTTGTTCCTTAATTTGCTCGATCAAGTATTCTTCCATATGATTATCATGTCAATTTAATTATCTTTATTTATTTAATTCAGATCTTAGACTCTTAGCCACGTTCATAGTGATAATATATCATAATATATAAAAGTGTTGATCTGTGAAATTATCAGTATTTACGAGCAAACAACACGCTGCAACCCCTGTTCACCGGCACCCCTCGAGCCGGCTTCGGCGGCGGCGGCGGCGCGAACACACCAGGTGGCAAGACGGTGGGGAGGTGGCTAAAGGAGCGGAGAGAGAAGAAGAAAGAGGAAACGAGAACCCAGAACGCGCAGCTCCATGCGGCCGTCTCCGTCGCCGGCGTGGCCGCGGCCATCGCTGCTATCGCCACCGCGACGGCCGCGTCCTCCGCGAACGGCAAGGACGAGCAGATGGCGAAAACGGACATGGCGGTGGCCTCCGCCGCGACGCTGGTGGCGGCGCAGTGCGTGGAGGCGGCGGAGGTGATGGGCGCCGACCGCGACCACCTCATGTCCGCCATAAGCTCCGCCGTGAACGTCCGTTCGCACGGGGACATATCGACCTTAACCGCTGCCGCGGCCACGGCACTGCGTGGGGTGGCGACGTTGAAGGCGAGGGCGCTGAAAGAAGTGTGGAACGTAGCAGCAGCTGTGCCTATAGAAAGAGGGCTCAGTTCAGGCAACAATGGGAATAACAGTAAGACAAACTCAAGCAGCAACGATTCCGGCAGCAGCTACTGTGAGGAGCTCGTTCCTGAAGAGAATTTCCTTGCTGCTTGCAATCAAGAAATGCTTGCTCGAGGCACTCATCTCCTCAAGCGAACTCGTAAAGGTACGTGTCACGTCGTCTCATCTATCACTTTCTTTCTCTACATATACACATATGTTATAAATTTCAGTTGTGATGGTAGTTGAAATTGAATGGTGCAGGTGATCTTCATTGGAAAGTGGTCTCTGTTTACATTCATCGAAGTGGGAATGTAAGTTGAATGCTTAATCAATTAGGCCCAATACTAAAGAAACAAAATTGGTTGTGATGGTATTAATGATTAATGTGCATGCAGGTGATGCTGAAGATGAAGAGCAGGCACGTAGGGAACACCTTCACCAAGAAGAAGAAGAGTAAAGTTTCTAATTATAATAATATAATAAGTTGATTGATAATTAGATGAGATAGTGTTTTGAGATGCATGGATGTTGAATGCAGATGTAGTGGTGGATGTTGTAAAAGACATGGCAGCGTGGCCGGGGAGGCACTTATTCGAGGACGGAGAGCAGAGGCGATACTTTGGGCTGAAGACGGAAGGGCGGGGAGTGGTGGAGTTTGAATCCAAGAATGCAAGGGAGTATGAAATGTGGACGCAGGGGGTGTCCAGGCTTCTATCTATGGTGGCTGAGAGGAAGAGAAGGCACTACAAATAATAGTTTGTGTAGCATAACTGCAGATCACACTTAATTGATTTGGCAGCTTGTTTAATGGTACTTATTGTTAGGATTTCAAAGTAGTAATTAAGATTGTGAAGTTGTTGGTGTTACAACTGGACTATATGGTACCGCAAGTGCTTAAGGATCAAGCTTTATTAATACAAGTAGAAGGTATATAAATCAAGAAAGATATCACTCACCAGCCACCACCAATCTGCAAGTATAGTTTTTGTTTAATTCAATAAGTTCTAAAAAGATTAAGCAAAAAAACTTAATCTGCAACTTTTCTATGTCCAAATGAAACCATTAAGGTAAAGTCTGTATTTAGGGGTTGCGAAAAGCATTCTTTGTCTCAGCCTCAACTCAATTACTCAAATGGGCCTCCAAAGAGAGAATTCCTATTATATTCTCATTATTTGTTATATTTTATTAGTATTACGATATATAATCTTTCGGTCCCGTCCCAATAAACATGACACAAAATTTTTGGCACACACATCAAATCAAACTTTATTAAGCTTACGCATAAAATATGCACTCGTTGTATTGAGCCCAAGGATATTATGGTAATGTACGCTTGTACGCTTCGGGACACAAGTGTCATTTCCAAGAAACATAGGTGCAAGAAAGTAATTGCAACTCTCGACGCTTACGTGGCATCCCGGGGATGCAGCTCCGAAAAGAAAAAGAAATATAAAAAGGAAAAAGAAGAAAAATAAAAATAAAAATAAAATTTCCCACTTGACAAAGGTGCGACGCCGCGGCCATATTCCCGCAACCACCAGTCCACCACACTCTTCCCTCACTCACTCGCTGCGCCACCATCTCGAATTACCATAATACCCTCCCCCAATTCTGCCCGAATTCCCTTCCGCTTTCCTCGATCTGCTACCTCTATTTCTCCGGGGACCTAATCGTACAGTTCATCGGGATAGATGCCGGAATCTTGCGCCGCCGCTCCGGAGGAGACAGCCGTGAAGTCTCCGCTCGATAAGCCGCTTCACCAGCTCACGGAGGATGACATTGCTCAGGTAACTCGCGAGGACTGCCGCCGCTACCTCAAGGAAAAAGGTACGGACTTCGGGGTGGAGAATAATGGAACCAGAATTAATAATCAGGCGTAATTTTTTGTGTTTCTTATGTGTTTTGGCGCAGGAATGAGGAGACCTTCGTGGAACAAATCTCAGGCAATTCAGCAAGTGATAATGCTGAAGACGCTCCTCGAAGCAACGCCGGATTCCGACGCTGGTGCGCTCAAGCGGCTTCGCATTTCACGCCCTAACACTACTGATAGCAGCAGCAATGTTGCTCTGGAGAGTGTGCGTGATTCTCCTTCCGTGTTTATGAATTTGAGGATGAAAGAAAAAGATTCCGTGCATGTTCTGCCTTGAATTGAGTGTTGTGAGCAATTAAATATGATTTAATTATAAGTAGTCATTTTAATTTATTGATAATGTAGGTTCCCAGAGGAACAACAGGTGATGCGGATAATTCTTTATCCGCGGAAGAAACGACGCCGCCTTCTGTGAAAGATCTGGACAAGCCTGATTCTTCGAGTGGTCACAATAGTCGTTTCGCCGCCGCCAATGAATCTGTTCAACCCAGGTTATTACTGATTTTGCTCAATCCGAGTTATACGTCCACGTAAAAGCATTTATTCTACTTTGGAATTTAATTTCCTAGAGAAATACTAAAGCTACATTTATTAATTCACCCATGAATTAGTTGTTGTACTATTTTTGTGTCTGTGTTGTTCTATAAAATCTAAAGATCTTAGTCTACTCTGGGCTTCTGATGAAGAGGGTCTTTTCTTTCTTACAGAACCCCAGGTTCTACAAATGTGCCTATCGGCCAAATGACAATATTCTATTGTGGCAAAGTGAATGTGTATGATGATGTTCCTGCAGATAAGGTATTGAAGCTTGTGTTGCCCTACATGGTGGTTATTGAAGTCTTCTATATAACTTGAACTCATCTGTTTCTAGTCCTTGGCTCGGTGCAGTTTCATACCCTGCTTATTGTATTGGTCTCTTCCTAACATATTGTCGTCTTTCTCAGGTACGAGCGTTAATGCATATTGCTGCAAGTCCTCTGCAATTTCCTGATGAGCAGCCAGTTGATAGCACTGCTGGATTGCAACCTGTACCGTGCCTCCCTAAAGTTGTCAGTTCCAGTCCTCAGGATTCAGCTGCTCTTATCTTGTCAACTCTCCCAACAGGTATAGAGACCTTTAGCTAAACAGCCTTCTTACTAGACTTCCTATTCTGCCTTGATCATACATTTGTGTGGTAAGTGTGGGTATGGGCATGCTAAACTCAGACTCAGTAACCTGAATAAGCGAACATGAAGAATGATATTTCTATGCAGACTATTGATACATTATCATGCCATCTATATATCACAGTTCCAGAAATTATGGAAAGAGTTTGGTTCTCTCTGTTAAATTTTCTTTGAGAATTACTCTCGCGTGTAACAGTTGCCACAATTGGATTTTTGAATTGCTTTTGCAGTAAAAATAAATGAAAGCACCACAGTGCCTGGAGAAGAAAATAGAATGCTTCGTGAAGAAACCCATGGTGAGCAATTTTCCTTTTGACACTTCTTAAAGTCCTGCTGGTATAGATTTTCTTAGTAGACAACAGCCATTCTGCTATTTCAATTTATTTTTATTGTAAAACGGCATTACAAATACCTTTGTATGCTTTATTTATTTGTGGCAAGATACTTACGGAGCTGTACTCTCAACCCAAAACGGTAACAAAACATTGACATATTGTGGCAATAGTTGCTCTGTGTCCTAGGATAATGTTGACTTAATCTGTTTCTTTGCTCTCCATGACAACCTTCTGCACAAAATAGGTTTATTTCACATCTCTTATGTAATAGATCAGTTCTAGTGAGTATATATGTAACCCCAAAGTTAGTAACCAAAGTTGGGAACACAAACTTTTTCCCATCAGAAATGTTGTAAAGCAAGCAGGCGAATAGTTGTAACCCTTTTTAGTTTTATGTATATCATGAGAAAATGTGAAGTTCAAAAGTAGAAATAAAACTAATAAGTGTGCTTGGAAAATTACTTCTGCTGTGAAAACCACGATGTTAGGATAATATCTCTCCATGTTACATACTCATAGATATTAGAATCAGAAATAGAATCTTCTATTGATATAATATGACAAAATAGAGTCTGCTTTTGAGAAGTGTTACAATTTTGGAATCCTGGACTCGTATCTTGAATCTGAAAGGTCATGTTAATTATCTACTGCATTTTTAGTTTCAAATGTTAAGAAAATGTTAATTTGAACAGCCTTCGGGTGTGTAATTTATCAACTGCCGGGAGCTAAATGAAAAGCCAAGCTAACCAAATAAATAAGTTCTGGGTTGATAAATAGCTGGGCAACCAAGGAAACTACGCACTAGTGTAGAATGAACATAACTGCTTTATCAGTTGACCCTAAATAGTAATTACTCAGTCCCGAGTGCATCAGTTAACCTACTTTTGGTTTTCTTAAGGCTTGGCAAGTGCATGTCAGCCACAATTGGGTCTGGCTTGCCTAGAAACTACTAAGGCTGATTTTCATATAATCTGCATCTGCGCTCGTCTTGATGCAATAGTTAAAGCTATATAGAGAAATTATAGCTTTGAGCTGTGAAAGAACCTTGATGACTTATGACTTAAGAAACTTTATTCTTATGTATTTTCTCGTCTTCAAATCAGTGGAAGGACAATCAGTCAGAAAAGCATCTGTACAAAGATACCTTGAGAAGAGAAAAAAAGACAGGTAGCACTCTGAATAATTTGACAAAGATAAGTAAACATGGAAAGTGCTTCTGGTTGTTTGTTGGTTACTCATATCTCTGTTAGGTGAAGGTTTAAGAGCAAGGGGAAGGCAGGAACGACCTCATGTGCAAGCTTGGATGTTTATATTAACCATCAAATGGGTAATCAACTGCCAAGAATTGACACTTCCATAACCCAAATCAGAAAACCTTCTAACCCTACACGGTGCAGTTCAATGGAAAATGATCCGGTGAAGAAAATTTGCCTTTCTACTGGTCTGAGTAACAAAGGTGAGATTATTACTTTTAGGGCTCTTTCACTTGACGTTTTTTTAGGATTGTCTTAATAACATACCTATTTCCTTGCTGTCGGCAATCTCTGCCATAATGTGTATCAGTGGCCTCAATTTTATTTCCTTAAGAAATCCATCTGCAATTATATGAATTGGTAAAAGATAAAAAAAACTTAGAGAAGCTCAGACCTACAATTTCCAATCCAGTTTTTGGCGTCGAATTAAATGTGAAATAAGCAGATTAATTAATATTAGAAGTAATGTAAGTTTGCTAATCCCTCGGAAACTTCTCCAACGTTTGGAACACATTCTAATGTTCATTTAATCTCTTCTCTGACTTGTGCAAAATGAAACTCCAATGCAAAAACACAAACTTTCTTGCAATTCTGCAGACGTTCTCTTTACTAAATCTTGCATGGTTTGCTCATTGCTGGATGAAATTAGGAAAGTAAGAAAGTTTTGGTGCAAAGCAGGACTAATGGACTAATACATTGCAGGTGTATAGGTGGACTTCTCCGGCGGCCTCGTTGATTGCTTGAAACTTTTTCCACGTCAGTCTGTAGGGTCGAATTCATTTTTCGTATTCTGGATTGAGATGAGATGAGATGACATATTTGGTAATGGACGCAACTGCCTCGTCCATTATTATTATTCAACATCCTTCCATTTTGGGAAATTGATTGACAATATCATCTCCCTCGTGTATTTGCTAGCTCTTAGCATCTTGTCTCAATGATGTGCAATCATCCCTTAGTTCAATTTCCCAGTTCAATTCACCCTTGACAATGTCTGCACACTCTATCAAAAGGAAGTCGATGATCATCTCACTTATTATTCTTTCGTTACTTGTCTTCAACAGATACATGTTTTCTTTCCTCTACCTACAATATAGCAACATTCAACAGTAGTCTCATTGATCAAACAAGATCAGAAATAACAATAACTGATAGGTTATCCATGCTGCCAGTCTCAAATGCACGACGAATTATCCATTGAGGCAACGAGGATGATGGTAGAGATGACAAGTGTAGAAGATTGCAGACGTCGTTAGGTGTCAAAGTCTCAAATACACCGTCGGATGCAACGACCAAATATCTGTTTTCAGGTGTGAAAGCCCTCCAGCCAGTGATTTCAGCTTCAGCCGTTACCCCATACCTATCGGCAACACAAACAATGTTGGTTTCGGACAGTGGAAAAGCAGAAAATGCAGATGATGCACATGAAACTCAATTTACCTTTTGAGGTAGATGTCGCCAATGGCTCTAGACAGGGCTAATATACCATTCACACGATGGACGCCGTACCGAGAAATAAAACCACCGGCTGCTTCTATTCTAGCCTTCTCATCCTCTCTATCTGGATGATGGTCTCTTGTTAATTCCTCCGCATTAACTTCTTTCGATAAATCATCCCCTATTCGAAAGGACGATGTTTATGCACAAGCTGATCATATTTTGATATTCATTCTGAAAGGGAATAACCAGACCTTCAGCATCATGGGGTGGCATACCTCTTTTAGAGCACAGGAGAGCCTTTGAATCCCCAACACTGGCAACGAGAAATGCACCCTCATGTAAAAGAACTATAGTACCGGTAGACCCTGATATATAGCGTTTATCTAATGCTTCCTGGAGATGTGAGAATGAACTTCAAACAAGGAATCAGCTTTAACAAAGAACATTACTATCGTAAAATGAGAGCATATGTACTTTTGAGAATTCTAGATCAATATCTTGAATTGTCCTCAATAATGCTTCCTCTAGGATCGAACGAAGAGAGTGCCGATCAATCACTGCTGGTGTCGACCAAGGACTGCACTAATATCAATAGAAACACTAGATAGATAAGGAAGATGATCTTGATTCTTGAATCATGATCACTATAACTCGATCACTATATCCAGATTTGGAGGTTGATTCTTAAATTTGAAACAAACCAAGAGATTACAATATTAAATTGATTACTAACATAATACAGAATTTTCTTCTATACAAGCTTATTATAAAACCTTACCTGTGATTTGTTATACACTTCTTTGCTTGGAAGCACTCGCTTGTACGCAGCAAACACAGAATTCATCAGAAAGTAACTAGAGAGCATTTCTGAAGCCATTTCACTAGCTTCGTCCCCTCCATGACCATCAAATATAGCTGCAATACCAATAGTAGTCTCTGCAATTTGGGTTTCGCCTGCCATTGATCAAAATGAATTTCAAATAAGAAAATTGCTTGTGCATAAGGACATGTAATGTAGCAGCATAGAAGAAGCCGAAGCCACCTGAAAATGGTAGCTTAAAGTCAAGATTGCACACTAGACGGTCTTCTTGATATTCTCTACGGCCTTGTAGGGTGGCGAAGTGGCAATTCTTGGTCGAGTTGGATGATTGGGGAGAAGAAAACAACCAAGGACACTGAGATGAATTCAAGACAGCAGGAATTCCACCTTGTTCATATGCCATCATACAGGAAGCTGAGACCCCATGATCTGCATATGTTGTGCTGCATAACGAAGCTATGATTGATGCTACCACTGCAAGCCATCTAATGCTGAAAATTTGAAAACACCAACTTTGAGAATCAGTGCACAAGGGAAACAGAATGTTCGTGTTGCATTAAGCTTTAATAACTAAATATAACTGCTTATTCACAAGTGTATACAGACGTATAATAGTAGTAGTAGTGTTGACAATTTGACAAACAGGTAGCGTGCGAACCCAGGTAGAAAATTTAAAGCTTCATTCTTGGCAAAACTCACATAGCGATACAATGATTCTTTCCACGTACCATCGCCTGGTTTTCATAACTGTGAAGAAAGCAAAGCCCCCAATTATAATCGAACTATTTTCAATTAACAATCACTCAACCTAAATGTCGGTTTCTGTAAAAACTGAATAAATGCAGGTTGCTGATTACCGCGGTGATCTTCTTCGAGATTCTAGATTCTTCTCAACTGCCGATAGATTGATTCTACATAATATATACATCAGAATTTACAAGGCAGCAGAATCTGTACGTATGATAGCCGCAGATTTGGATTTTGATGAAATTGTCGACAAAGAAAAGGAGCCATCAGCCATGTTAAAAGAGTTAAAAGAGATTAATATCTAGAGTTAGGTTTCGAGTGCAATTTCGATTTTAAGTTATTTTTATCTAATTTTATAATTTAATTAATAAAAAACTCCTTCACAAATATTCTCTCTAATTAACACATTTTATATAAACAATTAGCTCAACTCCACACCATTTTTATACTTTATCAATAAAAATGTTTTACAATATAATAACTTTTTATCCCGTTATTTATGTCATGTTATTTAATAAAACGGAAGGAGTATATTTTTAAATGTATGAGATGTAAGAAAGTTATTTAATATTTTAAACTTGTAATTATTGTTATGAAAAAATATAAAACACTTGAAATAATCTACGAGTTCACTGGAAAATTGATAAGAAATAACACGAGTTTATACAAATACTTTGAATCATTGGTAATTCAAAATTTCAAATGATAGAAAATAGTTGAGAAAAATTTGCACAAACTTCACCTGATAATAAAATTATATTAACAAAAAAGGAATTCCAAGTATACAAAATTCAGGCAAGTTAAAAGAGGGAAGAGAGAGATGATACAAGGATGTTTTTGGCGCTTAAGATCAAGAGAAGAAGAAGTAGGTATACACTGCAAGCTACAACCTAACATTTTTTCATTCTTTTCTTTTTTACTTCAAATAATTGAGTTCCACTTTATCCACACACTCAAGGTTCTTGGCTGTTCACACGGCTATGAAGCTCAAGCATCTCTTGATGATTTGGGTCGACGGAGAGAGCAGCTCGGCAGTCGCGCAGTGCTCCCATAACGTCCCCAATGTGCTCGTGAAATGCAGCTCTGAGGTGAAGGAGATGAAGATCCGCCTTGAAGGTGATTGCCCTCGATAGTTCAGCGATGGCTTCTTTCTCCTTGTGGTTGTCCATCAGAACTGCAAAGCAAGAGAACACAAGTTCACATATATGGACGTTTATTTTGAGAGATTGATTGCGTTATCAGTACTATTTGTATGTATCTATAGAGTAAAGGGGACTGTAAAAACCTGCGGCTCTGTATCGGTAGGGGTAGACTCGAAGAGGATCTAGGCGGGTGACCATCTCAAGATCGGCCTTTGTAAGGTCGCGCTCGCAGTACTCTGACCGCTTTTCATAGGCAGACGCGTTGTTCCTTGCCTTCTCGATCAGCTTGGTCATCTCAGCATATGCAGCGTTCTTGTCGTTTCTAAGGAAGTGGACGCGGGCGAGGCCCTGGTGGGCCCGTGTATGCCGGATTTTGAGGGCGTTGATGTAGCAGTCCGCTGCAGCATCAAGCTTCCCGCAATCGACGTATACACTTCCAAGGTTGTTCAGTGCCTGCTCGGGATAGAACATCAGCAAGATCCCAAGACTACAACTTTGGGTAATAGATATACATATGATCGAGTATTTAAGTTATCATCCGAAGCAAACACTCCTTCTAAAGGCTCAAACTATGTAGAAAACATCAATGAAGAAATGAAATCCCAAAGCACAGTGAGAAGTGAAGAGAAACAAACTCAACATATAAGGCAGCAGATATTAGGAAATGTAACCATAGTTCGACAAGCTAATGTGCAGTTTCTTTCATGACAACAGCCCAAAAACACTTACTGCAGTCATCCATATACTCAAAGGACAAAGGTTGAGTCCAAACTCAGAAGGGGAAAGGGATCATACCTGACCCTTGCGAAGTCTATCTGAGGGGCACTTCAGAGCTTCTTCAAGAAGCGATACAACGGTGGATGAGCAAGATGGATCCTGACAAGAGTCTGCTAATGCATAGGCTTTCAAGAAAAAAGCTTCAAAAGATCTCTGGAGATTAATGGACTCCTCGGCTTTCCGTAGCCCTTCTTCACAATGACCCGTATCATATAAGACCCACCCCTCGTATACTAATCTTTCAGGTTCGCTTGAAGCATGCTCACGAGCTAGTTGCAAACTCCTCATTGCTGCTTCAGGACAGTTTAATCTGATCGTAAATAACATTGTTAGAGTTTGAATCCATCAATTCTTTCAATATGAGAGAGATTAGCAAACGTGATTATTTACAGACCATAGCCATATCAGTGAAAATTATTATATAACAATGACAAGGACATAGAATTATACAATTATTGATCAGAAGTTTTGCATCAGAAAATACCTGAGGAGAAGTAGAGACTGTCTAAAGTATAAAACCCCCTTCGCTGCATCAGACTCGAGCATCTGATAGATTACAGAAAGTGATCCAATATCATCAACTAAAGACCATCTATCATAAAGCTGTAGCCAACAATCTGCAGTTGTCCAGCTCTCGACATGTTCGCGCACAAGGATACGGAGTTGAGAAGCTGCAACTCGCCCGCCAAACATCCTATAACCTGGGCAGAGTGTAAGAATTGCTTGCACGTCGCACAAAGCTGACTGGTAATCCTCGAGAGCAAGATAGAAACAAAAGCGCAGCTCCAAGCACTCTAACGCGAGTTTGAAGCCAAGAATCCTGTTGATTTCTGCAAGGGCTGATTGGACATCCTGCTTTCTCATCAAGCAGGCAGCTCGATACATGTAGGGGTAAGTCAAGGTAGGGTCAAGCTCGGTAGCTTTCTCAAGTTCTTCCCACCTTCTATTGCCATCACAATATAATGATCTCTCTTGATACATCCATCCAAGTGGAGTGTAAGAGGATATGACGGAACTGATCTTTTCGTAGGATTGTTTGCTATGCCCTCTCATGTGACATAGCCTCGCTAGCCCAAGAATAGAATAAACGTGTCCTTCACTTGAAGCAGCTTCAAACAGCTTTTCTGCTTCGTCAAATTCTTCTCTGAGAAGCCTAATGCATCCCAACTGATGCAGCCCTATCATTTTCTGCCGTCTATTTCCTGCACAGTCTACCAACTGCTTTACAAGAAGAACCGTTCTGTCTGAGGAGGGACTAGAATTCATGGCAACTTCCAATAACAATGAATACAGAGAAAAGGAGGCAGCTCCAACCATTATTGACCTCTGTTGCCTATCTAAACTGCACAACAATTCAACAACCTGTTCATCATTCAGCGACTCAGGAAGTTCGTTTAGAAACACTTGCAAACAAGAGGCAGCTAATACAGGTGAATTCTGCTCAAGAGCGAATTCCACGAGTTCAACTGCATCTTGTCTGCATGAAACCAAAGAAGCAAGTTTGTGATCACAAGCATCCTTGAGGCTTTCACAGCAAAATCTATTTGCAAATACCAAAATTTCTGATAAAAGGCTGGGAGGCACTTCACTTAAACTTCCCGTTTTACTGAAATCGCTGATCACTCTCATTCCTGAGGCAGAAATGTTGTTTTCTGAAAGATCTATGTCATCACTAATTGATTCCGTGAAACACCCGTTGAGCATCGCATGAAACGGAGCTGAAAGTGCAGCAATCTTAAACCTCTCACATGTTATTCTCTCATCTCCAATTTGAAAAGAGACAACACGTGGTAGAGTAGAGTCGTTCAACATAACAAGCATGTTTGGAGCTTCGACCGCAGGGAACTCAGATGCAATATCTATAGCTCCATACTCCTTAACACATTTACCGCAAGAGGACAGCAAGTCAGATATTATATCTTCCCCTTGCTTCTCGTACTTCAACCAAGCTCCGAAGACAAGTTTCTCATGAACTGTGCTTGCCTTCAACCAAGCAGAACGGAGGCTTCTTCGCATCAATTTTGATTCTCCAAGGCCTTTAAACACCTGATACTGAAGCAAGTAAAGACTCGACCTTTCCGTAGGTTGACATGATTCAAGCTCTTCGTGGATTTCAGCCAACACTTTAACATAATCAACAGGCTTGTAGTAAGGAAGAATTGAAGGTTCAGGAACCTTTATAAGGGACTCTCTACAAACAATGTTAAACCATGTTCAATATTCATTCACATCAAGCAGGAAGTAGCTCAATACACAATTAATAAGCTCATGTGCACACTAAACTCTCTACATACGCACGCAGAATACAAATAAAACAAGATAGACTGATAAAATACTTACATTGAAGAAGGAGACTGTGGCACAAACTTAGTAAGTTTGCCTCTTTCCGCTTGGAGCCATGACTGAGGATTGATAGCACTGAGAAATGGTTCTTTACATGACTCTGAAGGAAAAAGAGCCCTCATGGGACACAGAATATTAAGAAGGTCCCAGATCTCCACAATAATAACAATGAATGTAGTCCCAAAAACTTTGAAGAACAAAATTGAATAAGAATCCTTCACATAGCAGCCACTATCTCTCCTCCGGGCAACCAAAAATCCAATCTTTTCAACAAAATTCAAATAACTAGTAACTAGCAGTACCTAAAGTTGGGCTTTGCTATTATGATTCACAGAAAAATCCAAATAAAAAGGGGATCTTTACGGTGGAATAATGAAAATTAATAATAAAAGAAAACTCAAACCCTTTGAATTGAGCTTGAGAGGAAAACCACGAGCAGCATAAATAGACAACCGAAAACAAGTGGAATCTGAAAAGATCAAAATATAAACTAAAAAGTGACGTAAGATCTCTACCAGATATGTAACCAAAACCACATTTTGCCCAACAAATCTCCTAAAAGAAGAGGAAAAATAACCAATCCACCAAACAGAGACTATCTAATACAAAATCAAGACAAAACCGTCACTCTTTTGGTCTCCATTTCAGAAAACCAAGAATCGGGAAGTGAGCAGCAACGCTTGGATCCAAGTGAAGGGAGTGGAATCCAAAGGGAAGAAACTACAGTCTTTCACTTTCTTTCTCTCTCTCGTTTTTTGGTAAAACAAAAGTTTATACTTTTTCCTGTCCCTCTCTCTTCCTCTCAACTCTTCTCTTTCTCTTTCTTTTTTTATTATGTTTTAATTTTCTTTTGTGTTCAAAAACATCCACTTATTTTATTCCCGTTGGGCAAAAAGGCTGCAAACTAATCGTCCTTCCTCTATGAATTTTGAACAACAAATCTAAATGAAAATAAAGAGATGTGTAAAAGGTTTATTAACAGTTAACACCCATAGTAGATAGAGTTGTTCCTGTTTTCTTGTCTTTTTTTGACAAAAAAGTAGAGTTGATTCTTTGAAAATAAATATATACTTATTCTAGTACAAATTAATATACTCATTGGCTGTGGGCTGTACATTATTATGATCACATCAGAGTACATTTAAACATAAACATGGGAGTCAGTCAACAAATCTATTTACAATTCCGAGTTCTCCATAATGCATGATTTTAATGTTTTTTTTTAGTTTCAGTCTAAATTAAAGCTTCTTAATTTAGTGTCTTTATTAGCAACTGATTTTAATATTTATATAATAATGTGTAGATAATTAATTTGTATAGTGACTTGTACATATATTTATGAGTAAAATAAAAGGTTTTGGGTTATTCTGATATTGAAACAACTGAACTGAAGTGATGTTGTTAAACATAAAATATGGAGGTTTTTATTTGTAATTAATTAAATTATGGTACTGAACTGGAGTATATACAATAAAAGCCCATACGACAACGTTTTAGGGTGTGGATAGCACTATGACTAATAATGTTGAAGGCAAGTTGTGTGTAAGGTGGCCAAGCTGTAAGGGTCCATGACTATGAGAAGGAAAATTGATTTTAGTGGGAAATTAGTGTCACCAAAATATAGCTGGAGAATCTTTGCATCATTTGACTTTACTAATACAAACAATTTCTCCCTTTATTCTAAAAGTAAAATTAGGAATTATATCCAAATGTTTGGTAACTTAGTGATTGTGTAGGTAAAAAAAATCGTTAGGGAGTACTTAATGTTATTAATGATATAGTTACTATGTATAACTACCGTTTTTTAATTAACTGTTAGTACTATTTTTTGGTATACTATAATAGGATCGTTCTATTGCCCGTTGTTGACACAATTAATGTATCCACGACTGATGTGGTAACGTTACATAATGCCACGTCAATATACAAATCATTAATAAATTTAATATTGGAATGATCATTTTTGTATAGTACAGGAAGGCAAAAATGGTATGTAAATCATTTAATTAGGTTTTGTTTTAACTCAGTATTTAGTTACTTAAATAATATGCTCTCAAAATGTCGTTATAAATAAGGATTACTACTACTATTATTGTATTTTGTCAATCAAGGCATTAATTAATTTTTGTCTTCTAAAAGAACCCAAATTTAAAATTGATAAACGTAGCTACGGGATAATGACTTTAATTCGTAATATGTTACTACTTAAATTAATGTACGAGGTGTCTGGTTAAAGTAAGGGAGGGACTCAAAAAGTGTAAATAAAGGGGGTTGAAGAAAGATTAAGTATTTCAAATAGAAATACTCAAATACATACATACATGTAACTAAGTAAGTAACTCATTCAAAATCTAAATGAAAAAGGCTGCTGGAAAAGTTCTAAGATGGTGGGAGAGGGTCCCAAACAATCTTAGACAATCAGAATATTTGTTCAATCAAATTATAATTTTCAAGTTTTGGGAATCGAATATATATAATTAAACATCACTTTAACATTTGTAATTAATTTTAATCACGTAGCTTCTCAATCACATTAGAGTTAATTTCATAATGGAATTTTGAATCTCTAGACGAAACTGTAATTATGATGGTACATGAAATTTAGAAGAAATGGTGATTAAATTCATTCATAAATTGATTTCAGTTATTACATTTTATCGTAAAGTCATTGTAAAAACTGGAAACTTATGAATTTTTGCCGCCTAAGTTATATTTTCAATATACATATAAACTAGTATATATTTTTTATTTTGTTGACAATTACATATTTTAATGTATTTGGTTTGAATTAGCAAAATAAATTATTTTTGTAATCCAAATTTTTATAAGTATAATGGTAACAATTAATTATATATGCGATAATTCCCACAAGTTGATTACTAATAAATGTATGTAATATATGACATTTTTTTGTTTGAAAAATATTTCTACATATAAATACTGATAAATATACATTATCATATTTTATGGTTTATTCTTATTTAAACGATATGTGAAATACATGTGTATGATAATATTCCAATATTATATTGATATAATTAATCAATTATATTAGTAGTATTTATTGTAGGATAATTTTTGAATAAGTGGTAAGGACGCGTGTGCTTGGTGATTGACTATAACTGTACATAACAGTTAAAAACTTAAAATCTAGGTATATGCACGTTCTTTTAACTTGTATGTATGTACAAGAAAAATAAAAAAAATATTTGGTTTTCACATCATATGAAAAGAGCATGATGTACACAAAGATTGTTGCTTGGACTTTATTTGTGTTGCGTGGCAAGTGGAAATTTGGATGTCCAAAATCTAGCATTTGATCATTGTATATTGTTTAGTCAAACCTCCCATCAATACATTCTTCTAAGATAAGATTTATAGATCACTCATTACCAAAACAAAAACATATACCCCTTCATTAATGCTTAAGAGATATTTTGTGGTGATTGCTTCATCTCCAAACAAAATTATCAATTTATCAACAACACTGAATAAATGGGTTGAAAATATAAAAGTAGGAAATGAACTTCATCTTCTCATCAAAGTTTTAGATTAGATCAATGGGAAGCAGCACATCACCTTCAAATGTTATCAAAGGTTTGATTAAGGGCTATCAACTATACATTCACACTTGTACCCTGACCAGCTGGTTATATTATTAATGAAGCAATATTGGAAACATATCTTTCCTAATTATAATTGATGCAAACTGTACAATTTGTTTAGATCAATGTTATACAGGGTACTAATTAACACCTAAGAGTACAACCAATATATACATGTATGGGGACTTCCTTTTCCTATCTTCAGATGGCCCTATTTTTGTAACTACACATAAAAGTGGAACTCAGTAATGTAGAGAAGATCCAGTCCTTAAGAAGGTGGTGATGTAAAGTAAGGATGTTTCAGGGCATCATCAACACTCAGCCGCCTCTCCTGATACAAATCCATATGAAGCAAGTTTAACGTAAACAGACAAATTTGAAGTAATGAAGTGGAGCCAACACCAAGGTACCATGATTTCGTATATATTAGTAAGAGGGTGGCTTTCTAAAAGAAAAAATGATATCAAACTAAACCACGGAAGAACAAACTTACTGGATCCCACTGTAGTAAGCCACGTACTAAACGCAAGCTCCATATATTTGGAAATCTGAAATTAATATGAAAATTGAAACATCTTAAGTAGCAAGGTCAACTCATTGATTATTTTGCACCAGTAGAGAGAAAGCAAGGTCTGACCCTAACTGAAGGGGATCCCTACTCCGTATTAGATACGAGAAATACTCTTCAGAGCACTTCCATGGAACTGGTGAACTAGAACTCTGCACACAAGCACACAATCTTCATTCCTTGTATACACATAAAAAACCCTTTAATGATACAGAAATATTAGGTTCTTATTCTGGAATCCCAATTTTTAGGCAACGTAAAACAGAATTATGCCCTCTTATACAGGGGCTCTGCTGTAATTTAGATGCTGGGTCTATCTATTGAAGTAATCTCCTTCATTTGTCACGTGTCCAGATTTATCACACATGCTTACATACTTCATTGTTCAATATCAATTTTGACAAAAATATATTGAAGGTTAAGAATGGGGTTTTCTGTCATGCATGTAAATATATGTTCTCAGTACGTACTTGAACAATGTATGCATGAATCGTAAGATTACATCAAAGACTCGATAAAATCATACAAGATCCACCATGTCACTGTTACTGGTGGAGAAACTGCTTATATATCAAGGAAAGCCTGGCCAATTTTCGTTAAACAAAAAGAGGATTGTTTAGAATCCACTACAATTATCAGATTATATCATACATTAGCTCAGTGTCAAAAGTACCAGATCAAAGTTCTTGCTGTTATAAGTTTTCAATATCAAGATTGAAAAGGACTAATTCTGACAAAAATAAGTTATTATCATTGAACAGATCGTCCTTGGTAGAAGGTGTACCAACATCATCCCAGCTCCTGAGTCATAATATTGTCATAATTCACACGCCCTAACTACTTCCAGTTATCCAGCACAAGTTTTCCTACACGAACTAATTACAAGACTACGAATACTGAATGTTGAAAACTTGAAACAACGTTCTACAGTTGCAATATAAACACAAAAAGGAATTTATTTTATCACGATGGAAGTGCCATATTAGAAATTCAATTAAGCCAACTGCATATTCTACATATGGTTTAGGTTCAGAATTCAAATGGGGATAGAACTCACCTGGCTATTTGTACCCCCATTCTGGTGAAGCTTTGGGGAAATTCCAGGGATTAAGATGCACATTTCCATCAAAGCTCTAAGCCTGAATGAACAAACACATTATTGATTGTCGCAAGTTGCCCAAAACTCCTATCAATAACCAAGTACTATCACAAAATAACAGCTAAATGTCCCACGTAATAACAAAAACACATCGGACTTACCTGTAAGCAAGCTCTTTCAAGTTATCATTCCAACCTTTGAGGTGCTGATCAAGAAGAGCTTGTGTTTTAGAATGTATTTGAAAAACATTTGGTGATCCTAAAATCATCTCCATGATTACCACACCAACACTCCACATATCATACCTATCCAAGGAACAACATAGAAAAATCAATCACACAACACATAAAAGGGTATTAAATGCATAACACATTCCCGAGTATTGCTTTATATTTATTATCCTCAACTTGATGAAGGTTCTTTGGTATTGGAAGAAATAAAACAGTATCTTTCATGGGTTTTCCATTTTGTTTACAATACATTCATATTGTTCTATTTCAATATAAATGGTTACGAAATGCATTTATGATGATGAACTTTTTCACACTAGTCAGCCAATGCTAATGAGAAAATGTAAAGCGACAACTGCAGTCTTAAGCATAAAATAATCATATAACTAATGGACACCCCAACTATAGCAAAAATAACATTTAATTTTTCTAACAAACCTCTTCACTGTGACTGTGAGGAAAAAGAATAGGATTAGCTGACTATTTCCTAAGATATGGTAAAAAAAATCCAGCTGCCAATAGAATGTGTTTTGTGGAAGAATGGGTCCAGAAACTAGACATCAATTGCATTCAAAGTGCTGACAGACTTTAACTCCAAGTTACACGACAGTTTCTTAAGCAGTAAGCCATCTCTAATCATTGAACACCTTATATAGAGGAGGAAGGTTATACTGATATAAAAGAGAACTCACTTTAAGTCTTATCCAATTAAGCATCCATCTCATCATGCTAAAAATTAATTTAGAAATAACAAAAAACGACTAAAAACAAAACCCAACATACTTTGATGTAATGCTCGAAGGCCCCTTATACCAACTGACATTCAGAAAAGCTTCTGGAGGAGCATACCCAGAAGTTTGTTCAGCACTGTAGGATAAAAAAGCAAATCAAAATCAGACATAACAATAAGAGCACAGAGAATGCATCCACAGATAAGATTGGATGCTCCATAAAAGTGAGGAAATTGGGGTTCTAATCAAATCGCAATGTTTATCTAGAAACAATAAAGAATGTAGAGATGACTCGAAAGTAAACCATTCCGAAGAATCTGAACTCTTAAGATATATTAATATTTGTCGCAGCCCAATAAAGAAAAACAAGGTTAAGCACAGCCCAATAAGGTTAGTATTACCTTGAAGGTCCAGCAGATCCATACAAATGTTTCATTGTGAAATCATTCACAGCACTACCAAAGTCAATAACGCGCCTGCTTTTGATAAGAAAAGGATGTCATACACTTAGCCCGACACATTAAACACATTGGGCTCCAATAATACATCACAACTTAGTCAACCGGGTTTGAAACAGAACATGTTTTTTTTTACAGGGTTAGCTAAAGTAAACTACTTTTCATACATCTACAGAATCATATATAATTGTATGCATAATAGGTCCCAACTTAAGCAGATAGCCAAAAGTTAAGTTCACATAGAAGTAAAGTAGAGATTAACTAATCATTTTTTAAGAATCAGGTTTGAAACGCAATAACATAAAATAGAATAATCAGTACATTTTAGTAGTGTAATTCTTGTCAATGTTTGGAGCTCCTGTCATGCAGCTTCCCGATTCTTTGTCTTCAAAGCATATTACCATATTTTCTTGCAAGATAACATATGGCATCCTTCATTAGATCTCGACTCTATAGAATAAGTCAAAAAATCCCACAACCTCATATGCCTTCTTACCAGGTTTGATATCCCTGTGAGTGATATTGCGGTCATGGCAGGACTTCAGTGCCATCAACTAAGCAAAACACAAAGTGATACATCACAAGGTTGAAGTGAGAATCACAAATCCCATTTTGTACTTCAATGGAACCTTCATTTAGATTTAATCCCAATCCTAAAATTTTACTCCAACACTTCCCAGATTGACCCATAAACCAATTTATTATGAGACATGTCACTAATTGACTATGTGACTGAACTGAAACCATGAGAAATAAGGTTTGATTCTGATTTACAGTTATCAAACTTTAATTATTTATATATTTTTTAATTTACTTATAAATTTGAATAACGGTGAGATTTATTAATAATTGCCGATGAACAGTCACGATTCACTGCCCATTGGGTAAATTTGGTTTGAGCGGACATGTTCCCTTTTTTTCTAAACTGCTTGATATGCTGTTGTGACAGAAGTGGGAACTGGTAGCTCCTAATCATTGTAGACAGCTAGATATCGATATGCAACCTAAGGGGGTATATTAAAGGGTGGTCATGCTTATTAACAGACTACTTAAGTAAACAATATTAGCCTACCAACTGCCGTATTATATCACGAAATTCCTCTTGTCCAGCTTCTGTTGTCTTCAACCAGTGCCACCATTTTGAAGCACGTAATATTTGAACATGCTTCCCATGGTCACCTCTTTCTTTGTCAGCATCACTGACGACATCTTCTGCAGTATACAGAAGTTTTGACAAGGAAACACCTTCATGACGAAATACAAGCCATATCTCATTAGACCGTGATTCAAAAGATTCAACATATCTAGCAATATGATTTAGCCCTTCTTCATAAGCAGCTCCACCCAACACTTTTTCCCTAAATATCACATCCTCGGCACTCAAGGATTCCTCAAGTTCTTGTTCAACCGATTTATTTATATTTCCAAAGCCATGTGCATTGCAATGTGATAATTTCCAGATGAAATCTGGTTCTCTAGACGATGATGAACCTTGTAGAGTATTGGAGGCATTTAAGAAGATTTCACCAAAATATTTCTCACGTAACCCACTCAAGTAAGCATAAATTCCTCTTTCAACCTGCACACAGAAGTCAAGAAGTGTAATATCAAACATTTTATTACCAATGACTGAGAAAAGGTCCTGAATGCCAGTGTACATATTAATAGATGAATCAAATAGACAACACAAAAAAACTAACAAAGCTTCCCAAGCAAAAAAAGAGGAAAATATCAAGCTAGTAGCTTTTTATGGTTCCGGCTCAATGATAGCAAGTATTCCTTATGTATATAGCTTGGTTTCTACAGAAAGCCATTTCGAAAATATGTTTCGTTTATTACTGCTGTTGACACTTTCAGAAGATTCTTTTAAAATTTGTTTCAATATGTGAGAATCAAAAAGTTGCATGGACATGGGTGAAATTCAACATATTGAGGGAATAGCAATCAAGAAAGCTAGCATAGTGCACCACTATCCTCTTCAAAGGGAACATATAAATACAATAAGATATCAGATCCGACATTTAAGAATGCATCAAAAGAAGATAATGGGTTTGACTATGTACCATTATCCGCTTCAAAATGTACATATTGTCATCAGAATTTCCTCCTTTGCAATCTTCAAAGCTCATATTTTTATCTTTATTTTTGTCATGTGCACCCATTTGCTCGTTTTTGTAGAAACCATTCTCTTCTGCGTACTTCCTTTGGGAATCCTTTCCAACTTGAGAACAATTCCAATTGAAAGCAAGCCAAACTTCACCATATGCTCCACGGTCAAACTTCTTCTTCAGTATGTACCTACAATTGAGGCATGTGAAAAGATTCAGAATTCATAATAACAATAATGTGGTGACTAATGGACAGAAAACTGAGAAAATGAGTTCAGTTCAGTAAAAGACAATTGAATAATGCACACAGTGAAAATATAATAAAATTATAAAATCATTTTGAATTCATAAAATTTTACAAGAAAAATACTTCTTTCCACTCATTTTAACACAACCAGCCAATGCTTCAGCTTCAAGGACTAAAAAAAGCCCCCATCTCCTGAATAACTACTATAAAATGAATAAACGCCTGCCTGCTATGAAATCAATTAACTGATTTCATATCTACATTATCATCCAGTTAAACTACACAAATAACTTTTCACCATTGAAACAATAATAGGACAGCTATTAAATTTGTGGAGAACT
The DNA here is from genome assembly GCA_026898415.1 of Leonotis leonurus. Taxonomy (NCBI): domain Eukaryota; kingdom Viridiplantae; phylum Streptophyta; class Magnoliopsida; order Lamiales; family Lamiaceae; genus Leonotis; species Leonotis leonurus. The sequence continues at coordinate 1,534,376 of JAPKLX010000055.1, forward strand.
CGCCCACCTTGTGTCTGATGTCGCATCCTCACTTTGACCAAAATTATGTAAAGGGATTGATTCCAGCAAACCAAGGAATCTTGCAAAGCCATCAGAACTCATGCAGTGATCTTTCTCGTCGCTACTGTATGATGCAAAGTGCATGCATGTATGCTGATCGTTGTACAAATCTAGAGGTCGGCCTGCGTAAAAACAATATGACTTCAATTACCAAATGTAAATAATATCATATCACTGCCAAGTTTTCATGCATTTTATCAAGCCCACTAATATGCTACTTTTTAGAGCAACCGAGTCAGCTGATTTTCATGAAAGTGGACTTCAACTTACTACAGGTAAACTCATTGGCGCCACTCAAAGCAGGTGGTATTTCTGACGCATGTTCCCGGTCATCCTTGTGGATCCAAAATGTGTAATCATCATTCACATCGAGATTCTCAGATAAATAAAAGCATCTAAAATTGTTGTGCTTTCCTTCAACCTGTACCAAGAACCAAAGTCCCATAACATAAAATAAAGTACAATTTGATCATTTTAGACTAAGACTGAAAACAAAAGGAACAAAGCCAATTTGCATATATGAGCAATAAAAGTAAAATATTATTAAAGAATCATCAAAAACAATAAAGGTATATCATATTATTTGCATCATTGTCTCAATCAAATTGCAACAATCAATACAGTAATGCATCATAGAACAGTCAACCAGACAAATTATATACACAAAAGGATGTTAAAAGTACCTTTAAGTCAATCAGAAAGTTTGCCATGCACACCAAGCTTTATTTATTTGTTAGGTTGCTGATGTTTCTGCATCAGGTATCTCACTCTTTCTTATTGTGATTGTGTATATGGTAGTTTGAATAGGCTTTATCATTTGATTCCCTTAAAGTTAACATGAAAATGGCTTGTAAATTAAAGGAAAACCCCATTATTATGTCGAAAAATCTTTTTGACTCACTTTCTAGTTTGTCAATAACTCAATATCTTGCTCCAACTTCAGTGTTTGCTGTCAAAAGCATTGCAGACTTTTCCAATGCGTTAACTTAATACTTAAGCCACATCTAATCATTAAGAATGTCCAGAAAGCCAATTCTGGTCCAAAAATGTGCCTACTCAAACATACACAAAAATAAATGAACTCTGTCAAAAAAGTGCAATATATCCCATCTGAAAACATAATTCTACTGTTGCTTGTTTCCAACAAGAGTATACATCCAAAAACACATTATAAAATTAAAGTCTATAACTAGAAGAAGGTCCTCAAACCATTTCTACCACCAACATTTAGTCTGTATTACTTGACTAGTTCACAAACTAACCAGCGTACAGAAACACTGACATGAGACTTACTGAAAGAGTTAAATGCAGGCATTGGAATGAAATCAGAAAGGCAACAAGAGATAAAACTGTGAAAATAAGATTAAGTTGCTACCAAAAATGTAGAGAAAAAGAGTGTTACTTGTTCTACACCTTACCACTTACCAGTAATCTATCAAACTTGGTAATATCTGGAGAAGGCTGCAGTTCTGTAAGTACTGAAGTGTTGGCATCAGCTAGACAAATGATAAGGGTGCAGATTAAATTTCAGCAACAGACAGTTAAAATATAATAAAAGATTGAAATTAGAAAGGTACAAATGGAAACTAGAGACACGTGAATGGCCTTGAAACATCATGAAAAATAGGTCTATCATAGTTATTAGGCTATTGAACCTACATCAACTGAAAGTATACCTAGGCAGCATCAGGAACTAAACAGATACACTGAGATACTGTCTTTTCAGAACTATCTAAACAGGAACAGAATATTATAATTGTCTCTACAAGAAGGAAATTTTATGTGATTTTATACTGGATTTAAGATGTAAGACATTACAATTCACAAATTTTTAGCTGCGCCATTTCTAAACCTCTAATCTTTGATGAGATATTTCGTGGTTTTTGTTTGCTTCAAGAAAAGCTAATCACCTGAGTTCACATAGATCTTCTGTTCATCTACTACTCTTAAATAATCAGGTTTCCTGTACATCCTGCTCCCAAACCTCTCAACAGAACCTGCTGCACTAATGTTAATTACTACAGCTGCCAAGTTATCCATACTTCCTCGTTCAAAAGCAGCATTCACTATACAATCAGCCAATGAGTATGAACATGAAGAATGGAGTTCCTCTCGAATAGTGACACGGGAAAGAGGCTCCCACAGGATATCACAAATGTCTTGGGGGCTGAGCTTTTCAAAAACGCCATCTGATGCAGCAATAACATAACTGTCATTGCCTGCCAAAGGCTGCCAATCTGTCACCTCAGGTATTGAGATTACACCAAAACTGTTACAACGAAATTTTAAAAAAAAAATTATCGACTAGCTTTCATCATATTTTTGTTTGAAGTGGAAAAGATGTACAGAATGAGAATCTGCAAAGATAAAGTCATTTGGTTCAAGGTCTTATCAGTCTGAAGGTATATATCATAATAAGTCCTCTTAAGACAAATAGTCTTACTTCTTAAATTGCACGTCCCCGATTGCTCTGGATACAGCCAATTGGTCATTGACTCGAGCTACACCAGCCCAGTTCGAAATATTGCCCCCAGCAGATTCAACCCGTGACTTTTCATCCACATTATCAGGATGGTGATCATTTGTGAGCTCCTTAGCAATTAAAATTGTCCATCCATTAGAAGCCATTTTCTTTAAATGATTGTGCTCATTTACAGATGATGAAACACCCTCAGCTCTTCTCTGCCTGATGATCCTATAAACAGTTGCTACAATTGGCAACACCAAGTGGAAGTGAGGAATATGAGGTTGGTACCAAGTGAAAATTAGTTTCTACCTCAATTCAAGATATCTAGGTCAAAAATTAAGAAACTGCCATAAAATGTTTTGCTTAAAATAAGAATAGTATGCTACATAGCCCAAGTGAACCGGTGGTCTTCTACTAATATAAGTCAGCAGAAAATAGTAAATGGATTTTATTGAAGCTAAGGAAAGTTTGGTCTGACCTTTGGCCTCTGGCGGAGACTGATATACTTCAGAGCATATAAATGCCTTAGAGTCACCTAAATTAGCAACTAAAATTTGAGATTCTGCTAGGAGTACAACTGCTGCTGTAGTGCCAGAATTCAGGTTGTATCTTGATGCATCCTTCAGTACCATATAGCCAGATAAGTAAAGGGAAATATGAAGTATATTTAATCTTCTCTTAAATATATAAAACTCACCTTAGTAAAGGTTGCATCAATGTCATGGATTGCTCTTAACAATGCTTCCCTTAACAACTCAAACGGAAAAGATCCATCTAAAATAGTCGACAAAGACACCTTGAACCTAAAAAAGAGTTTCACTTGCAAATGTCATGCCTATGAACTGAAGGGGAAGTTACAAACCACAATATATGTATCGATTAGATATGACCATATGAACCTTAGACAGAAAGAGTCCAAATTATGAATGTTCGAGAAAAGTCATCAAATTGAGTGGAGTTCATGAAGCAGCACAATCTGATCTTGGCAAAAGCAGATACATACATCTTATAACACATTATAACATATTATGAATGATTATCTTGACAAAAAGCTCTCTTCATGATTCTCAGATTAAGGAATAGTGAGCTTTATATAGTCCACCATCCCATGAAAAGTTATGCATAAAAAATACCCAGTAGTTTAAGAAAATCAGAAACAAAATATACTGATTCAAACGAGATCAAACAATAGAGACCTCCCAAGATTCAGAATTTGGCCATCAATGTCCTCGCTCCACTGAACCTTCTGAAAACCAGCAGCATCTCCCACTTTATTCGGCAGCCTTCTCACCAAGTTCCTCGACAAAAAAGAGTAAGTCGTATCCAGAAGGAAGTAAGTATGCAGAACAAAATACTCCAGCAGCAACTCCGATGCCATTTCACTAGCTTCCGAACCATTATGTCCATCGAAAACAGCCATTATCCCAACATTAACTTCCTTAACCTCCTTTGGACCTTGAGAAGAAGAAAAAACAGAGCATTCAACAACCATAATTTTCAATGATGAACTACTCCAAGTTAATTTCCAATACAACATACCTGGAAAAGGGATGCGAAGGTCCAGAAAGCACAAAATGCGATCTTCCTGAGACTTCCGGCGGCCTTGGAGCATAGCCGACTGACACTTGATCGACCGCGAATTCGGTGGCCGATCGGATTGGGATTTGAAGTTTGATAGGGTCCAGCGAGGGCATTTGGGAGACTGAAACACCGCGGCCGCGCCGCCTTCTCTGTAGACCGTAAAGCACGTCGGAGATTCACCTCTGACGGGAAGGGTTGCGCAGAGCAATAGCGCGAAAATTAGGATAAGCAGTGGAAACACGTTGAACAGAATCATCTGATCTGAAGATGAAATCTAATTGAAGAAAATAATTTTGAATTTTCAGGATATAAATAGTTTTTTGTGAATAATTAGGCCGGGCCGAGTATTCGCACCAAGGGCCCCGGACAGGGGGTCAGGTGGGACGCGGGAAACCAAGGGAGAGATCCCCGCTGCGTGGTGCAGCCTCCCGCACCGGGGCTGTGTTGGGTGCGACGGGCGTTGGGCGCGGGCGTCCGTCCCAGTTTCGGCGCAGTGGGGCACAGCCTCCTGCGGCCCCCTATTTATTTTTTTGAATTTTCATTTTTTTTTTTACCTAAATCCATCTATAAATATCACAATTCATTTCATTATTTATACACCTTCATCCACTCTTCTATCTATATTTTCTCTCAAAAATATCTTCTTCTTCCAATTTTGACGATGAAATTAATGCTCAATTTTTGCAACTCGCAAATAATTTTATGGAGGCAGGTCATCAATATCTAGCATCACTTGGCACATCCAACTCCCAACGTCAAAAAAAAAAAAAAAAAAACATTTATCAAGAGGGATCGAGGGAGGCTTCCGTACGTCTATACAACGACTACTCCCAAAATCCAGCATTTCCCGACAATTATTTCCAACGTCGGTTTCGGATGCGGAGAGAATTATTTCTCCACATCGTCACGACCTTGGAGAATTATGAAGAATACTTCTGACAACGCACTGTTCGACCTAAAACGTGTGCTAAACTGAAGTACGTGGCATTGTTAAGTCCAGACCCACTGTCCTATAAAGGATCAGTATCAGGCACGAGGAATGTTTCCAGCCGATATACTTTCAGTTATTATATTTAAGTCGACCCGAATGTCGTATCTCAACGGAAGGCTATGCAGGGCTATTAATCATTAATACTAAAAACGCAGAGAATGAAATCCTAAACACTCTAATAAGGATAAGATAGAATAATTCTAAACTAAGACTAGAAAGAAATAAACAAGGGGTCCACAAGTGATTGAAGTCTGGGGTAAGGATCATTTCTAATCTAGGTTAATGCTTATCCGATCAAACCACACCTTTAATAGATTTTCCCTAAGTTGATTAGTCAATAGCTTCAGTATTCCTAAACTATCCGCGTCTAGCACTTTCGTGTTTAGATCACACTCGAATACTTCCGATCTTAAACCAATCCGCGTCTAGCACTTTCGTGTATAGAACACACTTAGAGTAACTCTAATCAAGAAGTGATTTCCTACTTACGTTTCCGATTCATAGGATAGGATGTTTGATTATAAATGATGACATAGAATAATTCATATCAATCCATTCCACATCATAGAGTTGTACATGGTGATCAAGCATGAAAACTCTTAAGTACGGATCAAACAACCATAAATGTAAGCATCAAACCATAGAATAGACACAATCACACCATAGATAAGAATTTAACCAACCAAATTGAAAAGCAAATCCATAGGAAGAGTTATTTTCATAAACTTACTAAGAATTCACTGTTTGGTGGCCAAACTCCTTCAATCCTTGGGTACCCCAAGGATCTAAACTAAGAAAAGCAGTAAATAAGTGTTTTGAGAATCTATTTCTCGAGTTACAGAGTTAGGGGATGAATGTATGCCTGAAAACTACGCCTAAGAACACTTAAAACGCACGCACAACTGCTAGCCAGCGGCCGCTGGGAAGCCAGCGGTCGCTGGCCCATGCCTTCTGTACTCAGCGAGTGATCTTCCCAGCGATCGCTGGCTGCACGGCCAGCATCTTTGTGTTTTTCTTCTTCCCGTTTCATGCTCGTCTCGATAGAAATCCGTGGCCGTAGACGGATCTGAATTCGGAGTTGTAACGAAGGAGAACGAGCCAAAACAAAACTGTTGCGCATTGCGCAACAATCTTGCATATGACCCTGCTCTCGCGTTCTTTCTCCTCTCATTTTTGTTCGTAACTCCTCAGAAGCTCCCATCTGCTTTCCTCGGCTTCGCTCGTCTTAGCATCTTCGGCTTTTCGGCATCAATTAAGCTCTTATCCGTCCTTCGTTTCACCATTCTACACCTAACACAAAAATAACAAAAACCGGCGTAATACGAAATAAAAATACACGAAAACAAACTAAACTAAAACCTAGACACGACGAAACATCAACTAAAAACACACTAAAAACATGACAAACACGCACGAATGCTACGGACCGTCAAGGGTTCACGCCACTACAAAAATGCACGGTTGCAATTCGGCAACTTGCAAATGGAGGTGTCGCCGATCAATAAGACGAGTATCTCCGGGTTGCCGAGAATGCCTCAAATGTTTTTGTCATGCCGTTGTTGAGGCTTTTAGGTCTCATTATTTGAGGCGACCCAACCAAGAAGATATTCAACGCCTAATGGAGCTTCACGAAGAGAAGCATGGCTTCCCCGGCATGCTCGGTAGCATCGATTGTATGTATTGGGCGTGGAAAAATTGTCACATGGCGTGGCGCGGGGCTTATACACGTCAAGACAAAGGTCATCCAACTATCATGCTCGAAGCGTTCGCGTCCCCAATGGGGGACTCTCAAATAGGAGACTCGGTGGCAAAATCGTAATTAAATGAAATTTTTTTGGATAGGGTTAGAGAGGTCGTGTTGGTAGGTAGCAGTGGAGGAGATTCTCACTTTCGGACTCCGGAGTCTCTACTTTAATAATTATAAAATGATTGAATTTGGGAAAAATGATATTAATTTAATTTGTTAATTTAAATTTGTAATATAAAATAAATAAATAAAAATAAACAAAAAATTAAATACTTAATTTTTGATTAATATTTTAATTTATTTAATTAAATAACATTAAAATTAAAATAGCAAATTTTAGAAATTAAAATTTCATTAATTTTAATTTCAAATACAAAATACAAGAAATTGAAATACGAGAATGGAAAACACACGGAATTAAAATACAACAAAAAAAATGAAAAAAACCCACTTAATTTAAATCTCCATGTAGTCCTTGAATTTATCGTTGGTACCGCGAGTTGTTACATCGGGTGGAGTGGAGGAGGAGCTTGCTTAGGTCTGCGGTGCCCAACTAGTCGCATATAGACCTTCGTCTTCAACAATCATGTTATGCAAAATAATGCAAGTATACATGATATCGGATATGCTCACGAAACCAAAGGCGTGCCGAACCTTTAATGATTGTCCATCGAGATTGGAGTACTCCAAATGCTCGTTCGACGTCCTTGCATGCCGCTTCTTGCATAACCTTGAAACGAGATTGTTTCTCGTCGGTGGGCGTCGACATTGATTTGACGAAAGTCAGTCAACATGGGTAAGCGTCGTCGGCTAAATAATAGCCCATGTTGTAGTGTTTGTTGTTGGCCATGAACGTCACACGAGGCGTTTTTCTGTTGAGCACGTCGTTGAACACCGTAGATTGGTTGAGCACACAAATGTCGTTCGCCGATCCGGCGACGCCGAAGAAAGCATGTCATATCCATAGATCTTGGGATGCGATCGCTTCAAGCATGATAGTTGGGTGATCTTTGTCTTAACGTGTATAATCCCCACGCCACACCATCGGACAATTTATCCACGCCCAATGCATGCAATCGATGCTACCGAGCATGCCGAGGAAGTCGTGCTTCTCTTCGTGAAGCTTCATTAGGCGTTGAATATCTTGTTGGTTGGGTCATCTCAAATATTGAGAGCCAAAAGCCTCAACAACGGCACGTCAAAAACATTTGAGGCATTCGATGCCCGTTAACTCGGTGACCTAGAGATACTCGTCGTATTGATCGACGATACCTCCATTTGCAAGTTGCCGGATTGCAACTGTACATTTTTGTAGTGGTGTGAACTCTTGACGGCCATAGCATCCGTACGTTGTTGTCGGAAGTATTCTTCACGATTCTCCTAGGTCGTGATGATGCAGAGAAATAATTCTCTCTGCATACGAAACCGACGTCGAAAATAATTGTCGGGGAATGTTGCATTTTGGGAGACGTAGTCGTTGTATAGACGTACAGAGGCCTCCTCTTGATAAATGCTTTCTTCTTTTTTTTTGGACGTTGGGAGTCGGATGTGTCGAGTGATGTTAAATATTGATGACCCGCCTCCATGAAATTATTTGCGAGTTGCAAAAATTGAGCATTAATTTCATCGTCGGAATCGGAAGAAGAAGACATTTTGGAGAGAAATATGAGAGATAATATAGATAGAAGAGTGGATGAAGGTGTATGAAAAATGAAATGAAGTGTGGTATTTATAGATGTAGATTATTTAAATAATTAAAAATTAAAAAATATAATTTAGAAAAAAAAAAAATAGGGATGGGGCGTGGGAGTCTCCCACCCACAGCGCCCTTTTTCCCCCTGGCCTCCGTCGTCCGAAGCCTGTCTGCCCCAGCTTCTATCCCCTGCGCCCCGCCGCCCACGCCTCCCTACTGCAGCAGGGCCTCCTTGCCCCAGCCTCCCGCGCCCCTACCCGCCATGGGTGCCCGGAGCCTACCGCTCCCCAGCGCTGCAAATGCTCCTAAGGGGCCAAAAGCATCTCCTAAAGCACATTAGGCGAAGGAAAACAAGCCCCACTCAGCCACTCCTCCTTCCTCCCCAGCAAGCCCTTCCTGCCCCCTGCGTCGAGGTCGGAAGATTCGGCCTTGATGCAGAGATCGACAACATGCGCGGCGACAAGTTAATCATAGTAATGGAGCTTGTGAAGCTGCGACAGCAGCAGCTGAGATGGATGGATTATCTGCAGCAAATGGAGGTGAGGTTTCAAAGCACAGAGAAGAAACAGAAGCAGATGATGAGCTTCTTAGCGAGGGTAATGTAGAACCCCGAATTCATCCACCAATTAGTCCAGCAAGAGGACAAGCGCAGGGAGCTCGAGAAGGCCATCAGCAAGAAGTGTTGGAGGCCTATCGAGGCAGTTGAATCGAGCCGAGGCTGAGCAGAGGGTGCTAATGTTAAGGTTGAGCCGCTGGAGTTGTCAGGCTTCCAAATGTCGGAGCTGGAGGCACTGGCGATGGAGATGCAAGGGTTTCGGTAGAGTGAAGGCCAAGGAGAAGGCTGATGGTGATGGTAACAAACTCGACGATGGGTTCTGAGAGGAACTACTAAGTGAGGGATTTGATGAGGAAGTAGGCGTGGGTGATGCCTGTGAAGATGGTGAAGAAGAGGAAGAAGATGTGAATGTGTTGGCTCATAAGTTGGGTAGTGATTAAATTACTTCGATTTGCTTAATGTTGATGATGGGTTCTTGGATTCTTTCAAGTCCTAACTAAGTATTAAATTACTTCGATTTGCTTAATATTGATGGATAGTGATTATTTATTTTACATAACTTGTTGGGTTCTGTTTGTTATAATGTTTTCAGCTCCAGTTACAATTTCCAGTGCTTTGTGCTTGCTCTGTAAATTGATCTTTCGATTTTGGATAACCCCAGTTGCTAAAGCTCAATCAGCTCGGCTCAAATGATACTCATATAATGATTTTTTAATATCAACTTGTAAATTTATATTTAGTAAATTAGATATTTTAACTTGAGGCAGGTTCATGTATTGGCTCGATTAAAGGCCCATAAACAAACTTGGGTAACATGTTCGTACAAACGAATTCAAAGATATATTCACAAACTCAACAAGTTGAATATCATCCAGCTCTAGTTCGGCTTGAAATTGGACTCATTTGACTCGTTTATTACAGACCGAGCTTTAAATGAGCTTTTGTAATCGAGTTTTGAATAATTGGTGAGTTTTATTCATTTATGATGCTAATAATAATCATAGAAATATTGTGTTACTAAAAAGATTAGTTAAAAGTGATAAAGTATATGTTATTTGACTATAAAGTTCAAAATATAGAGACAAAAGGAATTAGAGCACCCGCAGCACGGGTCTCTAGGGCATTGACTCGCTGCCCTGAGAGACCGCTCCCAGCGAGAGATCGGCGCTATGGGGAAGGTGACTTGGGAGGTGGGCTGCGCGGGTGGAAGGCTAGCCTCGGCCTCAGGAGGCTGGGCTTGGCGCTGTAGAGGGTGGGGTCACTTGAAACACACGCCAAGACCCCATAGTCAACAACAATAAAAAAAGCGAGGCCCATTGGAGTCGCATCATCAACTCTTTCAACCGACAATGGGGTGATTCTTCGAATGAGCGCACTATAAAACAATTGAAGTGTCATTGGAGTCGTATTTAAAATACGACTCGATAGTTTTGTGCCATCTGCAACCGGTGCTTCGATGCTTGGGGAAGCGGCAACTCCGACCATGATGTCTTCAACAAGACGTTGGCCGAGTACAAACAAACAAAAAAGTCGGAGTACAAATACCGACATTGTTGTGAGATTTAACGAAACACGCAAAAGTTTCATCAAATTATGTCCAACTACACCGGATCCAACAAACGGGACAAAAACAACATGTGTGAAGGCTTCATGAGCGACTCAACCCAAGAAACCGAGCCCGAGGAACATCCGATGAGGACAAAGACGCCAAAAGGAAAGGAAAGAATAAAGCTACCGATACTAGTGGCGATGTCTTGCAATAATTGACAACGATTGCCCACGCATTGCAAGAATTCACAAATGAGAAAACTAAAGTCATGCATTATAAGATTTCGATGAAAATGCATCAAAAATGACTCTCGAACAACTCGAGACACACATGATGCTGTTGGCGCAAATCAAAAGCAAGTGAATTATTAATTTAGTTTTATTTTAATTAATGTAATTTCATTTTCTAATATATGTTTTAAATTTATGTAATTTTAATTTATAATATAGATTTTTTAATTAATGTAATTTTAGTTTTAAAGTAATTTTTTTAATTAGTGTAATTTTAATATTAATTTTCGTTTTTATAATTAATGTATTTAAATTATAATTTTTAAATCAAAATTTTAAATTTAAAAATAAATATAAATTCCACATTTATTTAATTTAAATTAATAAATTACAATCTGCCATGGAAGCTCAAGCAGAGAGAAACGAAAGACAGCTTACGTGTGCCCGAAGCCGATCGATAAGTTCACATTATTGTTTAATCTTTATTAGCTTCGTCCACCAAAATGGTTTACATTTTGTCATTTTTGAATGTCTGCGAAAATGATTTACATTTGAAATTTTCATTTTATAGCAGACCCACCACATTTACTACACACAACTCAATTTAAAACTATACTTTGTTAAACTCAAACTCCACTAACTACACATTCCCGTAAAGTCAAAATACATTATTAAAATCCGTGTCGGGTCAAAACCGTCGAGAGAGTATAATATATCTAAGATTTTTTCATGGTAGGTTTTAAATATGAAGTCCATTTGACCTTTTGTCTTTACATAATCTCATTTCTTAATTCAATGAATTGAGGGGTTTGTCTCTTAATGAGTACAAAACTTCAACAGTGCACACATGCGAATTGTCTCAAGACATGTCAATTAATTTTTCAGCTACACTGCAGAACTAAAAATTATACAACCTCCGTCCATGAATATTTGTTACATTTTGACCCGACACATGTTTTAATATAGTATCTCACTTATTATTATTTGAAGTGTATATGTTATAAATAGAAAGTTTAAAGTGTAACAAACATTGATGGACGACCCAAAAAGGAAATTCGTAACAAACATTAGTGGACGGAGTAAGTATTAGCTTCCGGTACATACATTTAAGTTGAACCTCTAGTAGCAAAAGAGAGCAAAGTTCACATACATTTGCAATGTATTTGTATAAGTCGACTCGCATGTTTGATCTAAAACCAAGAATGAGTGAATGACACCCATCTTTTCCCATCTGGCATGTTCCACAACGCAATATTGAATAACCAACACCTCGTAATATTATAAGTCAGTAATTCCTACTCCAGCAGTGGTTTTGGCCCATCCATATTAATTCCCAGATACTGGACCAACACATTGTTGAATGCCTGTTGTTTGAAGAAAGAACCCTATCAGGATAAGAGTCTGAGGCCATTGACATAAACACTTCCCGCGGACCAAATGCCTTTAAAAAGTCATAATGAAGTAACATTTGCGTGTAAATATGCAACACATAAGTGTTCTAGACAGACTTGAGTGTGTGAAGAAAGATCATGAATGTGTATAAAAAGCAAGAGGGGAAAATAAAAGTATTCAAGATAAGGAGGCCGAATGAGATATTTGACCTAAATTAAATATTTGTGCCCTAGTTTTTAAGTAAAACAAATCTAAATATTGAATTGAAGGTTCACATGAATCATTATATATCACGTATAAGACTAATTAATTATGAAAAACATTATCCTCGATGGAGGCATTTCAGATTCCATTAGATAAATATTTAAGGGACCACAAACTGAATCACCCTCATTGCTTTTAGTATAACACCAAAAAATATATGGTTTCCGAGTAGATCATGTGTGCTGCTAATCCTATCTCGGGAACCATGAAATGAAAGTAAACACTTAAAACTTCTAAAACTTCTTACACCCTTCCAGAGATGACAGTGGAGTAACTATCAAACAAACTAAATAGAGAATAATGAGTACCTGGCAAGCAAACGACTCTTTCCCATTCAAAAGAGCATCCATGGCAGAAAACTGGTTATCAAACACACTATAGAATTTCTGGTAAAACTGACTCCTGAAATCATAAGAAGACCAATAAAAGAGACTGAATATGATATCCTAGTCCACTGAATCACAAGAACTACCACAAGAAAATAAATCAATATTCACCGCTCATCTGGAGCAATCCTTAGATCCATCTGCTCAAATTTCCTGGTGAGGACTTCAACTCCCACAGGGGAGAGAGCATGCAATAAAAAAGCCTCCAATGTCCTCGGAAAATTGTGCTGAAATGCCAAATAGTTGAGAAATGTAAAGAGGGAAAAAAACAAGGAAGTAAAAGCATTGCTGAAGCGGAAAGAGTATGAGCAATCCAAGCATGGTATGGAGAGAAAAGATGGTTCAGTGAATAAAGCAAGAGTTGAACAAAAAATTGGTCCAGCACTGAAATTGACAAGTACAGCATCAATCAGCAAAAAAAAAATGAATATAGTTTGGTGACAGGTGACAATACTCCGAATAAAAAACAACAATGAGCAACCCACCCCTTCACCAGCATACAGAAAATTCCCAATAAATACAGCAACAGTTCTCAAGCAAACAAAACAGCTCTCCAAAAGTGAGAATAATAAATATATAAAAAAAAAAAAAAAAAAGACCCAATCAAAATTTTGTTCACCAATCTGGATATGAAGCACGTAATAGACTCAAGAAACTGAAATAGATTTTCCTCATTTGTACACATTGCCACAACACAAATAAGTCCAGCTAATAAAAAATTAATATTGACTGTCGTTTCTAAAGCCAAAATCCACACATCAACACCAATAGACATGAGTTATCCAGAACCATCTTCTGCGATATCATGTCATGAGCTTAAAGAGCACATCTCAAGCTATCACTCCCATTTTCCTTATGGAAGATACTGATTCCAATGCAAAACCCACAACATATCTACATTTTTCCTGCTTAAGTTTATGTTATTAAGCATTTGATCTTGGGGCGTAATTAACAGACAGTCAAATGCATCTCCATTCTGTTCAGAATAAGAGTAAATGTACATCAAGCTATGAATATTTCATTTTTTTCTTGTTATAATTATAAAAGAGGAAATGTACTATTTTAATGGAAACAAAAACTTACTGCCATGGTAAGAAAGACGCTTTGAAAAGCAGATGGTTCTAGGTTCCAAACAGTATTAGCAATTGGATCATCTTCTAAGTTGAATAAGTTTGCTTTAACAACTTTCTTGATGTCATCTTCCTCTCCACCGACAGACACATCTGCTGATGGTTGGCTGTTGACATGCTCATGGACTAATGAAACAAGTCTATGAAGAGAACTAAGTTCATGTGGTTCCAATTCACGTAACGAAAACCCTTGCTCTATCTTTTCTTTCCCACATACTTCGTACTGATTCAAATCTTCATCATAGCAACCTGATATTGTCAGATTGTGTTAGCAAAACAAGTCGCCAGTATGTACCTAAAGTTCATTGTCATGTTAAGAAACTGAAAGAAGAAAGGGTAACAAATTACTGGACTTGCCACTTGCACCACTCAAACAGTCCAGCTTGGTAGTTGAAGGCACAGAAAGCATTTGATCCTATCCTGATCAAAGGACAAGTTAAGGTACTTTACCCCAAGTCTTCTACTTGCACAGCACATAAAAATGACAACTGAACTGGTATAAGAAGACATTATCAGCGGAATTCCATTCCCCCTAATCAAATGGCATTAACCAAGGGTCCAAGGTAGTGAACTAGCAAGCAGCAATTAACATATGTTTAGACAATGATTTAGTAAAAACTCAGACCAAGAACTTGAATACAGAAAAATAATCAATATAAGAACCACAAAATCTGGTCCCCCTTCTTCTTTTGTTGTCTGAAGTTTTAGAACTACCCTTTTAGATCCCATGGCGTTGATACTGCCACAAGGAAATAGTTGTGGGATTTTAACCAATGGCTGGTAATGGCATTGATTCATTAATTTGTCCAGAAAGAAACTCAAAAGGTCAAGAGGGGTTTGCAATTGCATCAGAAGTTCAGAACCTTGTCAACCCATCAGAGGTAGCCTATGAGTTTGATGAGGGCAGAAGGTATTGTGATTCTTGGCAAACAATCAAGCAAGACTGTAAAATAAGCCCAGCTATACTTATTTGGGCTCCCAAACGGGTGCATGAGGATAATATCTCCACACAAGAGTGAAACTATTTTATGAAACAAGATTTGAAGCTTGACTGGCGCCATTAACACAACATTTTTAATTATCCAATCTCAGAACCACGCTCGAGTTCAATTTTCCTTTTTGTCTGCAAAAATCTTATGTTATTTTCTGCCCATTATTATCAGCAGATAACACGATACTGCCTAGCATAAGTGCATCCTCCTCAGTCCTCATAATACACGTGTATATCTCAAATTTTTACATATGGCCTTAAACTGAGTATTTTGAAACCCTTTAACTTGATATCTCATTAAACTCACAATATTTCTAGCACCTTAAGAAGAGTTCACCAGATTCTCGCCATGTGAGAGGTAGTCAGCAGCTATACCAGGAGTTTGTTATTATTCTCTTTAGTAACAATTAAACTATAAAGCATGTCTGCTAATCTTACTCCGTGTAAAATGCATTTCCGTCATCTAATGTACCTTAGAAAGAATGCATTTGAAATTAGATGCAGGCCCATTAAGAGCTTCGTAATGTCTTAAATTATTTTCCATTATATATATGTGAAATTAACAAGAAAAGGAGAACCAAATACTTTTCCATGGGTGTAAGAGATAGCACCTAAATCTGCCTCCATATAGAAAGATGGCCTCCATACAAAACAGTCTACTGCACAGCATAATGGAAATGATTTGAATTTTAACATTTACTTTACAAGAGATGGATCGGGATGGAGCATTGCCTACCATTTCTTTGTCAGTTAACCTTGAAATGTAATTCGACAACCACCCATGGAAAAGGAAGAAAAGTTAGCATGTTGGTGACTAAATGAAAACACAACAAAAGGAGATGTGGACAAGAGCAAACCTCTTCATTATTCTACGTAGGTAGTAAGCATCCATGTGTTCGGGCATGCCAGACATCATTACTGATTGCCACCAGAAATTGACAGCTATGGTAACATCTTCACTATCCACTTGATGGAACCTAGATAGGAGTTAGTAAGCATATTGAATTTCCAGTAAAGGAGTTATTCAAATATATATGGACACACGATTCCTACTTTCTATCACTGCTTGTCTGGCTAAACTGAGATGTGTACCATATAGCAACATAAGAAACTCCAGCTCAAAAACTTGTTATAAGGTTTAAATGCTCATGCATAAATATACGCTGTTCCGTTTAGCAAATTAAATAAATTATTGAGTGAAAAAATATGGTATCTATAAATATGCACACGAATCAAAAATATGATAAATATGGATATGGTATTTATAAACTATGTAAATTATAGAATTAAAAGTTATTAAGACCCGATATGCATGTTTAAGCCGTTTTCGGTCTCGTTTCTCTTGTCTTGTGGATCTTTCGTGTCTCAATTTTAATTGATTTTCATCCTGTTTGTTCCATATTATCCTCTCGTTTTCATATTTCAGGTCGGGAGGCAAAAAACGGAAGCTTTTAAATATCAAGACGAGAAACGAGGACCGAAGTGCACAAAGCATACACTAGGAGGCAGCACGCCAAGGTAGCGGTCACAAGCTCCCAGCAACAAAATCCGTTCCAACTTATTTCACCTAAGTTACTCGCAATAGAACGAGATCATCTTAGATCGATAAGTTAACCCAAATCGTATTCTCAAGGAAGGCCAAACAAGGCTTAATCTACGTTGCTCACTATAAACAATAAATCCTACACACTTTAATCGTAGTTTGGGTCTGTCGTAACTCTAAATCTACTAATTACCTAGGCGAAGAAAAATAAAGGAACTGAAAGCAAATTACTTAGACAAGAAATAAGAAAGCAATGAAACTATCTAATCGGAAATTAAACCATAATTCTAAGAACATGAAATGAATAAGATTAAATCCTAACATGCTTCTGTGAATTGATTGACATATACTCCATACGTCCACTAAATTTCTTCCTACTTTGATTCGGTACGGATTTTAATATAGTTCTTTTGACTTTAATGATAATATGTAGTAAGTGAAATTTGGGTCCCACTTGATATATTGATTTAAATTGTGTTGTTTGTAGTTAATGGAATTTGGATCCCACTTAATGTATTATTTTAAATTGAGTTGTGTGTAGAGAGTGTGGTGGGCCCACTTACAATAAATGAAAAGTTTAAAGTGAGAAGAAGTTTTGTGGACGGACAAAAATAACAAAATGAAAAGTTTCGCGGACGGAGGGAGTATAAATTATTCATCTACTCAACTCTTCAACAAAAGAAAATTATTTTTCCATTAACTACAAACAACACAATTTAAATCAATATATCAAGTGGGACCCAAATTCCACTTACTACATATTATCATTAAAGTCAAAAGAACTATATTAAAATCCGTACCGAATCAAAGTAGGAAGAAATTTAGTGGACGTATGGAGAATATGTCAATCAATTCACAGAAGCATGTTAGGATTTAATTTTATTCATTTCATGTTCTTAGAATTAGGGTTTAATTTCCGATTAGATAGTTTCATTGCTTTCTTATTTCTTGTCTAGGTAATTTGCTTTCAGTTCCTTTATTTTTCTTCGCCTAGGTAATTAGTAGATTTAGAGTTACGACAAACCCAAACTATGATTAAAGTGTGTAGGATTTATTGTTTATAGTGAGCAACGTAGATTAAGCCTTGTTTGGCCTTCCTTGAGAATACGATTTGGGTTAACTTATCGATCTAAGACAATCTCGTTATATTTTAGGCAACTTAGGTTAAATAAGTTGGAAAAATGCACCCAAGGGACAGGTGTTGGTGAAAACAAGGTTCAAGAAGAAGATAAATATGGTATGTACAAACTATATAAGTGATTTAATGCAAACAGAATAAGCTATACCATCCTTCAGGAATGAACAATGCGTCTCCAGCATGAAGTGTAACCTTGTGGGAGTACTCATCAATTGACTTTGCCCTTGGATAGAGGCTAAAATTGATGTTTTCTAAAGGAACGGCACTGATGAATAGAGAAACGTTGTTACCATCATAATCCAATTACAATTAATGTACAGATAAGTGAGAGTTTATCACTAATAAGAGATAAAAAAATTAACTCTTAAACAAACGTTAATACCTGTGGTTTGAGGATTCACCATACACGGGCAATGGATATAAAAATCGGCATGCAGAAGGCGGCCATAAAACAACTGATTAACATATTGTTAACAGGTCACGTTCTTCACATAAGAGAATTAATAATGCATGATCTTTCAAGGATTCTCATATATATGAGAGTTTCTCAGTGAATCGGTGCCAAAAAAGATACAGTACTTCAATTTTTTACACAGCCATGATGGGGTACAAAAGTATATGCAAGTTGTGATAAATCTATGATGATATGCTATCAAGCATTGACTCTGGGTGCAGAATCCCCATTAAACAATTATGACCAAGTTTCTCTAATATGTGGTCCCAAAGCCTGACTTCCCCAATCCAAGAAAAGTTCAAAATAAAATCACGTATTAACATACAAGAGACACAAAGAAGTTAATGACTATACTTGTACTTTAAGTGAATTTACTATATATGCTTTATATGATGTAGTTACCTAGATTAGTGTTTTCTTTAGCATTAGAAGAAAGCACCAAGAGAAACAATTTGATATTATGAACCTCTAAAACATCTCATCTCGGTTTTAAAATCAGTTTAATCTATTAAATTTTTTCAGCTCTGGTTGGCAATATAAAATGTGAAAGGCATCAAATATACTCCAAATTTCAAATACAGAGATGGTTACATGAAAAATCATTGATGAACCAATCCCTTCACTCGCCCCATAAAAGGAGGGAAAGGAAAGACAGGAAGAAAGAGAGCATTAATAGCCTCAGGACACTACTATTATGATATTATCAACATAAGCTCAATATTGCTGGAAAGTTCACTCCATGCTTATACCTTAAGAGGTTAATACGACCACCAATCACTATTTACAAGTGGACTTTTCTATAAAAAGTAGTAGACATGTTAGATGGAATAAACCAGTAAATTTACTCCTAGATTCACATACCTTGTTTGCATCCTGAAATAATACATAGAAGATTATGGTGAGGATCATAGTGAGTACTAGATCTACTCCTGGCATTGTTCATCCACAAATTGACAGAAGCGAGAATTTTATTGTCCAGAAATGCAGGCTGTTCATAGTAAGCAAACACATTTAATAACTAATTCTCAAAATGTTGCACATGAGATTCATATTGAGCAGAGAAATTCAGAAATATGACATACATACCGTTTCAATGTCATCTCTAAGACATTCCAACTGACTCTTTTCCTCATTTCTAGTGCTTATGATGGGAACCTGAACCGTGTGAAGTGAAAAATTAAGACTCCCGAAAAATTAAAACTAAATAATAAGTAAAAATACAACACAACAAAGGGAAAATTTTCCAAACTGAAATAATAAGAATATACAGACTCTAAAATCACGGTAATAAAATTTCTAGTAACAAAGGCTTCAAGATAGCTTTTTATTGTACTCCATTTTCCCGTCTCTCTGCAAAGCCATTTCCCAAGTACAAGATCTAGAATCCCATAACATGAGTTTATACCATGAGATGATCAATTTTGAATACCAAATCTTTTACTCCCAAGAATTATGTGTTCTTCCGCTACCTCATTAGCAATGAGCACTAAATCTAATTGTTTTTCGAATGATATCCAATTGTTTTTCGCACGATATCGTTGATACTTAGTGAATGCAATACTTTTATAAACACCTATCAACCAAAAATTGAAAGACTAATTTGAGATGTTTGGTGACCAGCTGACCGCTTCCTGATCTTTTCTATAATAAGAGTGAAAATATTTGAAATTGTATCCTCATGCGGAAAACAAGTCAAAATAAGATTGAAAACCATTTGGGTTCATTTCTTGAAATCGTCACAATTTCAATTTTCAGTTTAGACTTCTCCAAAGAAGTGTTGCATATTTGTTCCTTCAGTTACCGATTTTTCAAACCAATCACTGAAACTTTTAAATTGTGTTTTCCTCCAAAGATTCTGAGTCAATATTAATAAATCCCTCCTTTATTACATAGCTTCGAATCCATAACAACAACACATACAGATAGTACAAAAATGAGCAGTATACAGGTCAGCTACCCCATGTATGCATAACACGGGATATCAGTTCCCAATGTGAAGTTATAAGAGCTAGTATTCACTAGTATGATCTATAATTAGATAAAAAATCGTGAGTTGGAGTTAAGGGAATGGACCTTGCCATTTCCGCTCTGGAATATCCAGCCAATTTCTCTGGCAACCAAATTTATATGAAGTTCATTCGCATCAACACAACTTATTGGTCTACAATGCAAACCTGTGCTAGATAGATTTGCTTTGGAGATTCTTCTTCCAATGAAAAATCATCATGTTCAATAGCAGCTCCCACCGGTTCATGCTTCCTTAATTGAGAAATGGAGTCCTGGCCATCATCTACACTTTGTAAAAGATCCTTGCAGTATCCAATAAAGGTAGAAAATGGCAAAGGAACCTATAGAGATCAGAAAATGTTAATCAATCAGATCGGTTATATCTATTTTCATATTGACCAGTAGATAATAGATAAAAAAAAATACCCTTTCATGACCTCGGATATCTCCATTAAATACAGGTGCAGATCTGGATAGCATAGCTTCCACAATCGTCGAGCCCACTAATTCCTGTTTTCCAATGTTGACAGTTGCCTCAATAAAATGTTGAAGAAACAGTCTCTATAACACATACCAAACCCCATTGTAAATTATCACTAGCATAACACAAATCTAGTCATCTAGATAGATAATCCACCACGCTCCCCATAATAACGTATTCGTGGTTTTCTTACTTTAAGAGTCATTTATATAGCACCTTTGTGAAACACGTTCACATAGATTATACACTTAACGCAAACCGCATAAAAGTTTCACTTACATTGCATTATTCCAAGTTATTACAAATATTCAAGCACAAGTTCTGGTATGCATAATCATTAGATCAAACATTTTAGTCGACTTCAAATTCAACTCATATCAGTCACTATATCAATGCAACACTACTCTGTTTCGCAAAACATGTACTCCTAATTCTTTTTGCAATCAAGACATAAACTCACTCCCATTCTTCAAAACTATTTCACACGGTTACCTGTAAATGGTCGAGACCACCATTCGACACATTCCATCTTGAAAACGCCTTCCAATCCTTCGCGCATCCACTAAACACCTTCCAACCGAAAATACTCTCGTCAAAGCGCGAAAAAAAAAAAACAACACTAAAAGTACAAGTTATGGAATTGTAGTGTGTGCACGCGCGTGAGCTCGGTGTGATGAAGCAATTACTGCCGGAACATTCGTCTGTTCAATTTGAGAGGCGAATTCTTCCGGCGAGGGAATTTCGTGAAGTCGGCGAATTTGCATAGACTCTTTCATATCGAATAAGAAATTTAAAATGTGATGAAAATGGACATATAAATAGATGTCAAAATGGATATAACCGACCCGAAGCAGTCCGGCACATAGCCGTTTGGGCCTTATGGGCCGACACATACCCAGTCTTATTGAAATATGGATATTCTCAGTTTGTATTTTCTTTGAAACGAATAATCTATTGGGCTTCATTTTCAGGCCTAGATTGCTCCAATTTAATCACCATGAGCTCATATTGGTATCATATTTCTAGTTATAGACTAGGCTTAACACATATTGATATTGTGTTCAACTATTAAAGTCATGCATGACACCTAATTAGATCTATCAATATTTACATGGCCTGTGATTGTCATCATTTGGTAGAAACATCAACGTAACAAAAAAAAAAAGACTATGAAGGTAAAAGGTCGTGATTTTATGAAAAATGTAAGCATGATTGTGTATAATAAATAAAATATTTTACTATTTTATGACACTATAATTTATTCATATATGAACTCAACCATCTATATTCATATGGATTCATGTAAAAATTTGTAATGAATAAATGTAAAGATTGTATTTTGCTATATTTATAGTCATACTTATTCTCAATCGACTACATCAGTAGAGCGACGTCATAAAATTCGAATATCGTAAGACCATCTTTATTGGTGGCACTCAATTGAGTGTCATAGAAAAAGGACAAAAAAAATTCAATATTAAATCAAAATTAAAAGAAAAGGCATGACACTCAAGGTCATGGGTCGGACGTCCAATCTTTCTTTCTAATTGGGTTATATCCAATAACATGGTATCACTTGGTACATATTCAAATTTATTAATTTTAATTTGTATATATTAATTATTTTAAATCATATTAATCAAAAAAATATATGAAAATTCATGATTTTAAATTCTCTATAAATAGAATAACATATTCATATTTTTTTAAGCACAATCAATTTTCATTTATTTTCTCACATATTTCTCAATATTTTAATTTTATTTCATTATCATAAATCTAAATAATTTTCCAAATTATCAAGGTTATCCAAATTCTCAAAATTATCCAAATTCCCGAAATTATCAAAGTTATGATAATTAGCCAGATTTCTAGAATTATCAAAATTATGAAAATTATCTTGGCTCCCAAATTCCCGTTGTTTATTTTAAATTTATGAAATAATTAATTATTATAATTATAAATTAAAATTTTTAAATTATGATTATAATATAATTATTTATTTTAAATATATTATATATATAATATACGGTTAATGAAAATAAAAGATAAATATTTTATTAAGAGTTGTGTTATACATAAAGTAAAAAAATTGTGAAAATGAATTATGTTGGAAAATGTATAGGTAGAAGAGGTATAAATTAATATTTTATTTGAATGATTAAAAAGATGTCAAATTATTTCCCAGTGCTAGTATTAATTATAGAAGGATATAATTTGCATTTTGCGAATATATTTTTGTTGTGAGTTGTGAGGGGATTATGGTAGGGCCCAGTATTGATCAATCAATCATTCACTGCGTCACATTCGCGCCTTTGGATTTTAAAACCAATCAATCCCAAAATGCCTAAAAAGATGAAGAAAATCATAACCCAAAATACCAAACCGTGTGGGGCCATGTCATGCTCTTTTTAGTTTCGTGCAATAAAAAACCATGGGATTCAAACCAAAAAAAAAGTACTACTAAGACCATGTTTATCGATGACACTCAAGTGGGTGTCATGGCTAGAAGACAAAAAAAAATAATTAAATATTAAATTAAAAATAAAAGAAAAGGCATGACACTCTTCAAATGGGTTGGCCAACCAATCCCTCTCTCCACTAGGGTTATCCAATAATATGGTGTCATTTGGCACCATATTATTGGATAACTCAATTATATTAATTTTAATTTGTTTATACTAATTAATTTAAATAATAATAATCAAAAAAATATATGAAAATTCATGATTTTAAATTCTCTATAAATAGAGTAGCATATTCATATTTTTTGAAGCACAATCAATTTTAATCTATTTTCTCACATATTTCTCAATATTTCAATTTTATTTTATTACCCAAATCATGAATCCAAATAATTTTCCAAATTCTCAAGGTTATCCAAATTCATCTATTTTCCAAATATTTTTTTTCATAATTATTTATTTATTTAATTAAAATTGTGTATGATAAAATACATGTTTAACGTTGATTTGATTATTTATGTTGTTAAATAGATATAAGATGATAATTATGTAAAAAAATTAAAAAAATTGAGGAAAATATGAAAATCCGGTCGGTTCGTGTGTGAGACCCGAACCGTCCGGATTTTTTATTTTCACGTCCGGATTTTGTATTTTTTTTAAATTATTAATTATTAGGTTTAAATATAATTATGATTTCCATATGAAATACTACGTTCGTTCTGTGTAGGGTTTACGGTGTCGAGTGCAATTATGATGTCTCGATTGTAACTAATATTATAATTAAAATTCATGTCTCGTTTGTCGATTTATTGTTAATATTTTTAATATATTTTCGAATGTTAAACATAATTAATCAATTTTATTAATTTTGAAATTATATTTATTTAATTTTTCTTGGTTTTGCAAATATATTTTTTTACATAATTATTAACAAAATTAATAATGTATTACGAAAATTAATAATTAATTACAAAATTAAACATTTTTTTGGATCAATTAAAACAATTAAAATCTTATTTGAGTATATTTGCAAAATACAATTATAATAATCATCTAGATTAATTATATTTGCAAAAAGAATAAATGAAAATAAAAGATAAAAATTTTAGAGTTGGTGTCATGGATAAAGTATGAAGGTTGTGGAAATGGGTTATATTGTGGATTGTATAGGTGGAAGAGAGATAAATTAATATTTTATTTGGATGATTGGATTGTGAAGGTTGTGTAGTGTTATTGATAAACATGGTTTAATCAATTTAATTTTAAATATATTACTTTGTTGAATGTAATTTGATCAACACTTAAATTATTATATTTAATTAATTATATATATATATATATAATGTGGAATGATTATACTAAAATTTGAAAATTTAATTTAACAACAAATTTGTAAATATAAAAAATAACAAAATAAGTTATAAATTAATAGACGGAATAAGTATATTATAAAAAGTATAAAATACTCTATCCGTCCCATTATTTATAACACATTTTATTATTCTAATATACTTGAGTGATGCTCACTTTAAGTAATAGCTAGATTGATAAAATAGATGATTGACTATTTAAAGAATAAATTTATTAAATTAGTTTAAGATTGAGTAATCAATCATCTATAACTTAAAGTAAACATTAAATTAACTTGTATTATTTTTATTAATCAATTATATCATGGAAAGTAAAAATCACTTTAATATAATATAAAATGTATCAAAATTAGTAGTACGAATGATCGAAGTATGGTATACTATCAATCTTTCTGTCTTGTATACATGTCTATAGCTAAAATTGGGAAGGTTATCTTAGTACGCTATTCGAATATAATAATTACATCGACTTACTAAATTATGATGCATTTACAATTGGTCGTGTGCCCTTAAAATTTGTTCATGTTAAAATTTGGTTGCTGGTCATAAGATTGTAACTTATCTAAAGATTTTGCGGACATTGTTCAATTCAACTACGAACTATATATGATTTATATGTATTGTAACAAAGTTGGAATTGTTGAGTGTAATCCGATATATATATATATATATAGAGGGTGTTTCACTAAACTTATTTTAAAGAGTTTATAAGTTCTTGAAACTTATAAGCTATTGCACGTATAAATTGAGTGAAACTACTTATTTTTTGGAGAGCTTATTTATACAACTTATAAGCTCTCAAATAGCTTAAATTGTCAAACACTTTTAAAGAGGCTTATAAGCTTAGCCAAACATCCTATGACCAATTAGAATAGAAGGTTATATTGATAATTGTTTTAATTTGTTATACATTTAGGCCATGTTTGGTAGATAAGATATGATAGGATAAAATTAAATTATCTTATTAAATCATGTGTTTGGTAGTAAATATGATAAACACGTCGACCCGGTATTAAACATTGAACTCGTGTTAAAATCACTAATTTACCTTACATTTTAATCCTAAGGAGGTGGTGAGATTAAAATAATCTTGATAAACCATATAAATTTAATCTTATCATGTTATATCATATCATGACTACCAAACATGGCCTTAATTAAATACACTAGATTGCAGTTTGGTTACATGTTCAAAAGTGGGTTATAGACCATATCACACGCTGATTGAGTCAACAAACTTGTGGCATGCATTTTCACATTTATTAAAAGGCTCGAGATTAATTAATTTGCTCAGTTACGGGTCTAAGATCCAACTAAGTAATAATTAAGTATTAAGTAACAACGGTATAAAAATCTCTACAAATCACTAGCCTAAGGTGGGAATTACCACACTATGGTATGGCTCGTCATCTCAATAAATAGATATATTTGCAGGGTTAATTGCCTCAAAATTCAAAAAAATTCATCAAATTTGGTTTTTTCCCATGACCTTTTAATTTTGCCAAAAAATACATAAACTTGAATTTTTTTTTATTTTTCCCATGACTTTTCAATTTTATCAATAAATACATGAATTTATGATTTTTTTTTTCTTATTTTTCCATGACGACCTTCTTCGATCAAGTTTAAGGTGATTAAAAATATAACATTTTTGTTTTTAACTAATATTAACATGTATATAAAGATAAGACTTTATATTGTACATCAATTTAAACTTGATCGAAGAATGTTGTCATGGAGAAAATAAGAAAAAAATCGTAAGTTCATGTATTTATTTGCTAAATTAAAAAGTCATGGGAAAAATCAAATAAACATTTAAGTTTATGTATATATTGGCTAAATTAAAAAGTCATGGGAAAAAACCAAATTTGACGAAAGTTTTTGAATTTTAAGGCAATTAACCCTAAATATAATTGTTAGATACGATAACGTGTGCTACTATTATTTGTTGTGGATTAATTTTAAATCCAACAGTGATGATTATCTGTCAAAGCCCGACCCGATGACGTTATGGTCGGGTTTGAGCTAATGTTTAGGCCCGACATACCCAAGCCCGACCCAAATATTTAAATATCTTATATTAAAACATAAATTTAAAATAATATAAATATAATTATTATTTTTAATGTGTAATAAAAATAAATTAATAGATATATTAAATAAAATGTACGAGTAAAGTAATATAAATATCATCATTGTTATTAATGTATAAGTATAAATTAATAGACATATTAATGAATATTAAAATATATAAATATATTTTAAAATAAATTAATTATATATATTTAAATATGTTAAAAATAAAATATGGATGTCTGTTCAATCCACATGGGCTTGAACTTGGCCTTGAATTACAAGTTCGGTTGGGCCATGGATCGGGTTTGGGCCCATCAACAAAACTGCATGTCGGGACTAGGCATAGGGAAGTCCGGTCTAACCCGACCCATTGTCATTCATATCCCTGTATTCTATAAAAGTCTATGTAAAAAATGTATTTTACAATTTTATCAAAATTATGGAAATCCATGTAAATTAATAAAAAAGTTTATGAAACTTTAGACAGACTCTGTGGATTTTCTAAATCCATAGACTTTTTAAAGTCCAAAAAAATTCAAAAGAACACAACCAATACACCCCATTAGTCTTCGATGCTATTAATATACTTTACATCTATATCAATATTCCCTTGTACTTTGAATGTAATGACGAAAATGACTAAAGTAATTGTGTAGAGACTCCTAATTTTCTGAAACATGGAGTTATATTAACTAAATATAAACGTATTTGCTTAGAATAAGACTCATTCTCTCATGCACCTAACCTCAGCATAACTTGATAATAAAGAAACAACATGAATTATGGTGTATTAAATTGACTCGATCTTGCCAAACTAATTGCACTACCAATCTTGGTTGTGAATTGACTTTTCAAGCTTCTTCACGTTTACATGTCCGAATTGTATTGTTGGAAGAGTATGGTTGAAATAGTGGGTCACTTATAGTATTCTTTGTGATGAGAATTAAACTTGACGTTGGTAGTATGCTAACAAATTTAAGAAACATGTTTTATTTACCGTTGTTATATTCATTAGGTTGTGGAATAACATCGGAGCGACCACCGCTGTGATATTGACATGTAAAACTCGTATAGGAAGATTGAAGAGGATGAGATTGTCATACATATATATATATATATTTTAATTGTCCAATCAATTTTGTATATAACGGTATATACTATTTTTTTCGATACATACCACATTACGGTATATGACGACATACCTTGATATTTGAAAAAATTACACATTTACCTTACTGAAAAGTTCGGTACGATACATTTCCAAAAATTCTGGTACACCTTATATTTGACATTTTACAGTATTTTCGGTAGAATAAATCATGACAAAAGTAAAGAAAAAATTTATTTATTAAACATGTGATTTGATTTTAGGAATCAATGAAGAACACTATACTTAGCCGTACTACTTTGGTTTTCTTAAAGTAAATGATACTACAATGAACAAAAATTGTTATTTATTTATTTTATTAACAGCGTCGTTTTGAAGTTTAAGCCGGTATTAGGCTATTAGCACATATGAATAAAAATGTACGCTGTTTCTGCCATCAAAATGTGTTTAAAGAACATCGCCCAATTTGAATGCAAATGATAACAATAATATCCATCCAAATAACATAACAATAACATTAAATATACATAAAAGATAAATCTACTTTAGCGGTTAGATAAAAATAATATGGTGTGTTGGGATATAAGGGGTTAATTTTAATCTTGTGTTTCATTTGGTAGACAAGTTAAGTGGGTAGATAAAAATAATCTCTTGTTTGGTTGGAAGGTTTACAATCTAGTTTAGGTTGTCATATTATGATTTTGTCCTTGTTCCTTAAAAATATTTACAGAATTGCCACTCCATCTCTAAAACAGGTAAAGCTGAAAATTCACTCATCTTCTTCACTCTGTCAGCTGTTACAACCGAGGAGAAGCATTTCTCGCGCAACATTTGAACAAAGAAGAGACCGAGTTTCGTTCAATCCGGTGAGAAAGATCTAATTTTATGGTCTGATCCTTTGAATAAGTCTTAGAAGTTCTTCATTTGATGCTTTTTAGAAAGAGAAAGTAAAGCGAGAAGAGAAATTCCTTCATAGTAATTCCAGCTCAGGTTACAGTTTTTGTTCCTTTGCTTAGACTCTCTCTCACACTCTCACTCCAATCACTCTCTTTCTCTCCAAATCAAATCCTCACATTCTTCACTTTCATCTCTCTCTCTCTGAAATTAATTTCAATAAATCCCTCAAATTCTCCTGTTTGTGATCCCCTTTTCCCCTCTACGCTCCACCATGAAATAAACCTCACATTCTCAGCTCTTCCGCCGCAATGCACGACGCCACCAACCTCAAATCGCAGCGCCGCCGCGAGGCCCCGCTCCACCGCCGACGCCACTGGTGCTGCTCCTTCACCACCCCACCCCTCAGCCCCGATAACCCGGCGGCCCTCTCGCACTCCTGCTCCGTCCGCTCTCACTCTTCCTCAACTACAATTTCCAGATTCCAATCGTTAACTATGTAATTCAGGAATGTGAAAACTTAAAGAGAGAAAAGGAAAGGTTTTTTAACCTTCGAACTAATAAATTACCTTCGATGGAGTGATTCTTCTTCTGTAAAAGGATGGCTCCCACTCGAATTTGCAAAAACACAAAGCAGCGTTTCGTCGAGGTCGCGAGGGAGAGGAGACGGGTTTTGAAAATTTCAGAATCGGAAATATAGAATGAAGCAGAAGGTATTTAATTTTCTTACCTTCCCGAACGATTTTGAATCATACCATGGATTTTGCTTCGTCTATTCCGATGGTAAAAGTCGATCTTCTTCGCCTCTCCAGTGCACCCAAGGTTTATGTGTTCAATGTGTGAATGAAAGTTGGAAGAAGGATTGGAAGAAGGGTTGGAAGAAGGGTTGAAAGATGAGTTTTCTTCAGTCGATAATGGTGGAATTTAGATAATTGTCTTCTGAAAGAAGAAATAAGTAGGAAATAGAATAGAAGAAAAAGTACGAATAAGGATATTTTTGTCAAAAATTTTACTGTTCAACCAAGACTAAAATAATACCTAAGGGTTTGGGAGGATTGTAATCCATCTATATCCCATCCAAAATTTTCGGGCCAGGATTATAGTAACGGGCCAATCACTTTTTACATTTGCTACCAAATGAAAGATTAAGTAGGATTAAATTTGCCTATCTTGCTATATCTTGCCTAAACATGGGTACCAAATGGACCCTAATAATACTAAATTAATACTACCAGATCTGAAACTTCTTTAACGCAAAAAGAAAACGATGACTCTTCGTATAATTCCAACAGAAAAAGTCAATTATTGACTTGGGCGAATAAAAACAAAGGTTCACTGATTGAACCAAGAAAAATCATAATTTGAATATACGGAGTACTAATATTTATCCAAATCAGACAACAATAACAACCATTTATCCGGTTTCTCTTTTCTTCAAATGTCAAACATAAAAATGGACATTACATGCCCAATACATTAATATTTAATATTTATAACTAAAACAAAATACTAATTACAAATAGTTTTATTTATTTTAAAGGGAAGAAACTCGTAGGTTATTATTATCTGACACATTTTATTTTTAAATAATTATATTATAATAATAAAATGTGTCAAAATAAGTGGGACGAAAGGAGTACTAATAACTGTAAAAGATATACCTCGACCATTCGTTTTTTAGTACAAACAATTGAACTTAAAAAATGTACTAATAATGTATACAGTCAACCCAAATTTAAGGGGTGTTCGTGAATAATGTGTCAATGCATGTAAAAATATGAATTATTATAATTATTATTTATTAAGTTTTAAACTATACTATAATTAATAAATAATAATTAAAAGTTAATAAACATTTATAAAAATTTATTATATGTCAACCTAGCATGCTACATTTGTGGCAAAAATAATAAATTATTTATAGCACTAAATATTTATACTACGGATCATTAAAATAAATAAAAGGGAAGGGGAAGGAAGCAAAAGTAAAGGCGTTCACGTTGGGGCTTAGATCTTCGTAATCCACGTGGCAGTTTTATAGACGTGGATCCAGTCGGCCTACGTGGAATATCGTGAGTTTTAGCAACAAGGGTTTAAGGGGAAAAAAGGAATAAAAGAAAAATAATACTTCCTGTATGTGTATATATTTGTAGAAAGAGAAAGAGAGAGAGAGAACGGAACTTGTTAGAGATACAGAGCGAGAAACAAGGCGCGGAGAGGCCGTCCGTAAACAAGAGATAAAAAAAACACACGCTGCATTTTCTTTTCTTCTTCTCTTTTGCTCTAAGCCTTTTCTTATCAACTCCCAATTCCTAGGGCAAAATCTATGATCCAAGACCGCCTCGATAAATCTATTAGACAATTGTTTGACTGACATTTCTTGATTGTCTCCCTCCCGAACCCGACAGAGATTAATCCATTATACATATACAAATATATACAGATTATATAATTTTCCTGTAAATTATATATACCCACGTATTTACACGCACCTCTGTTTCTACGGATCCTGAATCCCTAATTTGACTCCAGTTGATCACATTTGGTTTTGGTGTTCTTCCCATTTTTTTTAATCTTCTATCTGTTCGTGTACATAAATCTTGGGGGATGAGCTGTGAGATCCTTCTAGACATAATCTAGAAGGGTTGCGATTTGAGATCCGATTGTTGATGTTTGGTAAAATTGAAATCTTGGCTCTCGGATGAGGGAGCTGTCTTATTTGATATATTTATCGTCATCTATTGCATTTAGTTGGAGATATCTACTCTTATATGTTTGGGAATTTTAGTGGAAGAAAAACGATGAAATGGGTAACATTGCTTAAAGACTTCAAGGAAAAAGTTGGCCTTTCCCAGCCCCAGGAAGAAGCCTCATCAACTCCGTCTCCTCCTCCCCCGAGTGATAGAATCAGCAGCTGCAGCAGCAATAATGGCAACGACTTGTCGCCGACCAGCCCAGACTATTGGTCATTGCCTTCAAGGTTAGATTTTTATTTAGCTGAGAACTTTGACCGAGTCGTTAACTTTTTTTTTTTCTTTGCTGAAACTTTTTATGTTTTACGTTAATGTTTTACTTTCAAAATTCGAACGGAATTTTACCGATGAACTGTTTGGGAGAATGCCTCATACTCGAAATTTTGATCTCTTTCATATTTCATCAATGTGATTTGGTGTAGAGGTTTATGATATTTTTATTGGAGAGAAAGCCTGCATACTTCTTCTCTGCGTACTTCTTTCTTATGTAGTCTAGATCTTGATGGTGACAAGTCATAAAATGAACTAGAAACGTGTAAGAACGGTCTCTTCATATTTGACTCAAGCTTGCCCTTTTTTTCTTGGAGTTATGGACCTCAATCTCAAAAGTTTGTATAAGCTCATACTTCTATCAAGCATTCATTAGTGAAGGTGCAACAATTTAATCTTAGGTCAAGTAGAAACAGCTCATTAAATAAAAATGCATTTGTCTAATTGTTATGACCTTTGATCCAACATTCTGGAACTTGATGAACCTGCGGATCTTCCGCCTCTTAGGTACAGTTCTCGTAAGACCGAGAGAAATTAAAAAAATATAGGCAGGGATCTTTTATACTGTAGAATATGTAGCCGATATATGTGGCTTTTAGACATCCAAACTAGAAACTATTGTTGGAGTCTATGGTATCTTTTGTTAAAGTTGGTGTTTCTATGGAAACACAATTATGGCCACAATCAAGACATTATGCTTTATAATTTTTTAGCGCCACTAAAGAATAGTGTAGTCAAGATGTCTTTGAATGGGGCCTTAACTTTTTGATTCAACATTTAAATTTTCTATGGGTTCTGCAAGATTTGTGTGAATTGGAACAATATATTAGTTGGAGTTTCTGAAAAGCTGAGTTTTTTTATAACTAATCTATTTTCATATCTTGTAGTTGTTACTGTCTTTGGTTAATTTATTATGACAATATGTTAGTGGAAAACGAAAGAAGAGTGGTAGACTGAAAACTGGAATACTGAGAAGAGTATTTATTGCATGTTTGTTTCCTCTGGGAGGCTTTTCTTCATGTAGTATTCCTCTTATACCGGGATATGCAACTAAAACACTGCAGATTATCATAGTATTATGCTGTTTATTAGAGCATCTGCATTTTTGCTTTATTCTTATTTGGCTATTTGAATAGAAGAAGTGATAAATTCTACCATTTGTTTTTTGGAATACCTCAAAGCAGAGACAAAGATGAACTGGAATTGGATTTCAAGAGATGCTGGGAAGAGTTTCGTTCCTCAAATTCTGAAAAGGTACTGTTGCATGTAATAAGAAGGTGTCCGTGTCTAGCTTTATTTACCATTGTGTTTTGGTTACCTATTTCTGCTGCAATTACTAATAGTATCATCTCTGTTGACATATTCATCACTAAATTTTCTGCCTCAGGAGAAGGAGAGGGCCTTGACCTGGACTATTGAAATTTTTTGTAGATTAGAGAGAGAACACGGAAATGTCGCCCAATTAATTTCTATGTAAGAGGGGTTTTTCTTCCTCACTTCATCTTCATGTACTTGTTTCAAAATGCATTTCTGGAGCGACTAAAAAAATTGTCTTGTTTATATATTTAGAAAAATGAAATTTCAGTCTTGGAGAATTGATATAATTTAACAATAAAATCATCACACTGTGGAAACTACTCCTGAAACGTTTTGCTAATTTTTGCGACATTCTGTAAGATATGTTTGTTATCTTCTCCAGCTTTCTGCAGTACTCCTAGAGCTGCACCGTAGAGTAATCAATATGATATCTTTAATCATTATGAAGCATATCTACTTCCGATTGTTTTTCTCTTGGTCCTTGAGTTTAACTTTTGTGGTCAGGATGAAGTTAATATTGGATATCTGGACTGCAACTAATGCAGGTTGGTAGAGACACACATTTTTTCGTTTGTTGTGGGAAGAGCTTTTGTAACTGATATAGACAAGCTGAAGCTTAGCAGTAAAACAAGGGCTTTGGAAGCTGAGAAAATTCAATTATTTTTCTCAGAAATTACAAAGGTTTTTTTAGATGTAAAAAATGTACAACAATTCCTATTTTGTGGAGCCTGTTCTTCAATCACAACTTATGCTCATAGTTCTGCGCAGGATGGCATTAGACCTGGTGCAAATCTGCTACATGCAGTGGAAGTCCTTGTATCCGGGGTTTGTTCACTCGCTCACATGAAAAGTTCAATAAAAATAATTGGCATTTACTTTCTTTTTAGATGCTCCACTTTGAAAATTACGACAAGTCTATTTTGATATATCTATGTTCTAAGTAGTAAGTACACACGAGTTATTTGGATATTAAAAAAACATGGCTCAAATTCAATTTTCAAGATTTCCCTATTTATGCCACCATAGAGCAACTTGTCAAACTCATCTGTTTCCGTTGATTTGGATGAGGACATATGAATAAAACCCAATGCATATATTATGCTCCATTTGTGACGTTTTGATCTTAAAAATCCATCGAGAATTTATGGATTATGATATTCTGTAAATAGTACTTGCTCCGTCCCGTTAAAAGGGACAGGTTGCTTTGCGCACTTAAAATAAGATAAAATTGTAAAAAAGCGGTAGGATCCACACTTTTTGAAGAGTTAATTTTTGACATTTTCAGAAACCTCCACTTTTAGTGGGATGGCCCATAATGGTATACCCACTAATAATAGCAGGATGGAGGGAGTCTATAGCAAATTAGGCTTTTCTATTTATGATAGGACTTAGGAGTTTTTTCCTGATGTTGCTCACCTGAACCATTTCACTATGAATCTCTATTCTTATTTCAGTAACTCTATCTCCTTACCTGTCACTTATCCTTTGTAATGATTCTATCATTGCAGCTAGTTGATAAACAATCATTTCTTGATTCTGGGATCTTTTGCTGCCTTATTCATGTCTTAAATGCTCTTCTTGCTCCTGATGGTAGCAGTCATCTGAAAAGGTCAAGTCACAATGAAGACTTGTCAACATTTGATGAAAATATTGATGACACCAGACCTGCTCGCAAGCTTGAGGT
>JAPKLX010000055.1:1569072-1590350 GCA_026898415.1 Leonotis leonurus
CCCCCCCAACAAATTATATAGTTGTACTATGTATTTGAAGAACAAAGTCACTCCACTTACCTTTTCTTTTCTTTTGCATGCCATTAATAGTAAATGTAGTTAATTTGCTAACTGTGTCATTATGGGTTCCAGGAACTTTTGTGTTCACTACGTGTCTACAACCTTCTTCACCTGACAGATTGATTTTGTATCAACACTTTATTGTCTCCTGCTTGTTCAATATTCGACTTCACTGTGTTTTATGAACATTTTTTTGCTTGATAAAACAATTAAATTTTAAGCTGCCATGGTGGACTCGAATCCAAGACCTTTGGCCTTGGGCACTAACCACTTTACCACTAGGGCCAACTCATGCATTCATGTTTCCGAAGATTTGCTTTCCCTTATAGTCATTTCATTCGTAACGAAAATTCATAGTATATATTAATAAACTGAAATATGATGATTGTCGTTTCAGATTAGTTCAAGTCTTTCTCAAATAGAATAATAGGAACACGAGTGATTGATGTTCCCCTTAAAACAAGAACAAAAATACGAGTGATTGAATTGCATCAAAACTTATATCCTCAATAAAGCCCATCGGTGTTTTTAGTGCAAACTGCCCTGTGTAGTTGGGTGAAAAGTGCATGTATCACGTGCCTCATAGTGGTGAGAGCATGGCATGATGGGATCTAGTTTGAATGAGATTTAAGTGCAACCCAAAGAAGTTTCCTGTCAAGCAGAGACCCATGAAATTGTCGAATGAAGCTGCATCAGTTGAGATGTTCCTTATAAAACTCCTGTTCTTTTTCTTATGTGATAAAGCTTTAATAGGCCAGGCACTGTTGCTCGAACTTCAAGCCCGAGTCGTTTATATGATTGCTTTTGGTTTCTTGTTCATCTTAGGCTATGATGCTCGATAAACTAGAGTTTCATCTATTTTGTGTTATTCTTGGTATACATTCCAATCCTTTAGTTTGCATCTGCTATGTAAAGTTTGTATTGATGGTCGGTAGGCATTGTTGTCGACATGATTGATGTATATTATATTGCAATGCTCCTTGCTATGTGTTGCTATGTACTGCAGTTGTTTGGTTTTCATAAAGTGTGGATGCCTTGTATCCAAAATATTAAATTGTTCTTTACTCTGTGTTACGTGTAATCGGAAGATCTCTGCTAAGTTGGGGAAGTATTTCCCTGGTTATTTTAGTTGCTTAATACACATGGGCCTTTGGTTTATGCTCTCAAACTTTTTGTCAGGTTGAAGGAAGCGTTATACATATTATGAAAGCACTGGCTAATCATCTTTCAGCTGCTCAAAGTCTGATAGAAGATAATTCACTTCAGTTACTGTTTAACATGGTTGCAAATGGTTCTTTGGTGGTCTTCTCTCAGTTCAAAGAAGGTCTAGTTCCTCTGCATACCATTCAGCTTCACAGACATGCCATGCAGGTAACAATTTCTTTTTTTTACCTTGTATTGGTAGTGATGAGTTATTTGTACGTAAAATACCTTGAAGCACGACCTCATTTCTCCCATATCAGTCAACTGACGGCACTGGCTTATTATTGCAGATCCTCAGCCTTCTTTTGGTGAATGACAATGGTTGCACTGCCAAGTATATACACAAGCATCATTTGGTATTTAAATGTGCACATAATTTTTTTGCGTACACAAGTATGTTTCATTTATGCTGCCATTCATATTATGTCTTGGGGATGAATTAAGAAGACATAAGAGGGTGTACATCTTGTACTCTGTTGGAATATTTTTCTTTCATTTTAGCTATGCAACATCACAATTCACAACGGCCTTCTTTTAGATCCTCTGGTTATTTGTTAAAACTTTTCAATCTCTGAGAGGGGATACTCTCCCGATCTAGTTAATGAGAGTTCACCAGTTAACCTGTATGCACTTTGATTATTAGTAGGTAGTGCGCATTCTCTTGAAAAATGAGAATAAATGACAAATAACCAATGAATGGTCCATTATATGATATGAACTATGCATGAAGAATGAATATTTTCTTTGGATATTACATACCTCTGCTATTTTATTTAAGATTGTGAGGAGTATCCCAATAAAAAATGCCACTAGCTAATACTTATGCGACGAGACTCCCTTTACTAAAGTGATTTTTCCAAATGCGCGGACCACATATTTGATAGTTTCCATCTATATCATACCTAATTTGCCAGTATGTTGAGCCCATTGCTTTCGCAGGCACAGAACCCACTTGATCACCATAGTCATTACACGTGTGAAAGGCAGAAATAAATTTTTATAAGTTTCATTCTCAACAAATCATTTGCCCCTCTGCTTCCTTTTCGTCACTTCTTTTAATGTTACCTTAATATATAATCTTGCTTTTGACTATAAACGGCTTCTCATACTTCCTTTTGGCAGATCAAAGTGCTTCTAATGGCTGTGAAGGATTTCAACCCTGATTGTGGTGATCCAGCTTACACAATGGGCATTGTAGACTTGCTTCTTGAATGTGTTGACTTGTCTTACAGACCTGGTAAGGTTGCACATATTTCTCTGTGAACTAAAAGGAACTTGAAATAACTTGGTTGTTGGTTCTTCTTAACTAAATGGCTGTGATTTATGAATTATTCAAATCTGACAAGATTGATTTTCTTTGGTTTGCTTGAATTAGATGTGTTTTGCAACCCTGCTTGACACCATGGATTCCCAAACAGATGACTGCTTAACAAACATGAATTTTAATTTTCTTCCAATTTCTGTTTTTATATAGAAGCTGGTGGTGTTCGGCTCAGAGAGGATATTCATAATGCTCATGGCTATCAGTTCTTTGTTCATTTTGCCTTGACTTTGTCAAAAAACAGACCTGGACAAACTTTCTATTCCATTACGTCTGAAGATTCTGCCTACAGCAGTTCACACGAAGATGGGGTGGTGGAGGGAAAAAACTCAAGCAAAAAAGCAGGAGGGAGCAACTCTCCACAGAGTCTCTCCCCAACACTTTGTCGGCTTCTTGATGTCATTATTAATTTCGCCCAGATAGGCCCCTCAGATGCCTCAAAAAGCTCTATTATAAAGCTGAATGGCCAAGGCAGAGGCTATAGGTCATCTAGCGAGCGCCTAGTTGAGGACATCTGGGAGAAGGATGATGACAAAGTCAGAGATTTAGAAGCCGTACAAATGTTGCAGGACATTTTAATAAAAGCAGAAAGTACAGAACTGCAGGCAGAAGTATTGAATAGAATTTTTAAGATATTCTCAGGTCATCCTGAAAACTACAAGAAGTGTCAGCAATTGAGAACTGTTCCTCTCTTGATCCAAAATATGGCTGGTTTTCCTTTGTCACTACAAGAGATAATTCTGAAAATTCTTGAATACGCAGTTACTGTAGTGAATATCATCCCTGAACAAGAGTTGCTCTCTCTTTGCTGCTTATTGCAGCAACAAAAATCTGCTGAATTGAATCATACAATTCTGTCCTTTCTTGTGAAACTCTTATCATTTGATCAACAGTACAAGAGAATCCTCAGAGAACTTGGTATGCTGGAGTTCCTAGTAGATGATCTGAAGCAGCATAAATTTCTGCTGGGGACCGAACAGGTAACTGGTGTTCCTGGTCAATTGGAGAGAAAGAATAGCACTGGTAGCTTCAAGAAGCACTTGGACAGCAAGGGTGCAATTCTTTCATCTCCTAAGCTCCTAGGATCTGGTTCAGGGAAATTCCCCCTTTTTGAAGTAGAACGGACAATCTTTGCCGCTTGGGATTGTTTAGTCTCTTTACTAAAGAAAGCAGAAGCTAATCAAGCATCATTTCGTTCGGTTAATGGTGTCTCTGTTATACTTCCCCTTTTGGCCTCTGATGTACACCGCCCTGGGGCGCTGAGGGTTTTGTCATGTTTGATTATTGAGGATGCCAAACAGGTGAGAAATTGTTTCTTTATTCATCTTTCCAATATTTGTTACTACCATAGAGCTTTGATTTAAATTTTTGATGAAATTGTCTTCTGTAATCTCTATGGTTGGAACCAAATAATTTATGTCCTCCATGTTAAGTTGTGAATTTTGATGTGTGAATGATGTACTGTATTTATCTTCAAATATCCTCACGATTAATCATCTGCATATAAATAGATTAATAGTGCCTTGATGTTTGCTTCACAAGCTGGTATTTTTTAAAGTGGTTAAATGGGACATATCTTTTGTATCCCTGTTCGTGTTTATTGTTTTCGTGGTTTTCAAATGAGTGCAAGGAAAATTGACTAATATATATGTTAAACAAGTATTGTAGTTTTCTCCAAAGTAAGAATATCCATTCCTACAATTTTACATCGTTGAAATTACTATATGTTTTCATTTCATTCTGATGAGCCAGGATTGTAATAATTTAATTCACGGCTTGTTGTGGTTGACGTTCCTTAAAATTTATTAATGTCAAGGCATAATATCCTGGTCATGTTAGAAAAATTCACCTCTAGTTTGTGCTTGTAGTTATGCATTGCTGTGTAATATGCTCCACCTGAATCATAAGCTGAGTCTACTGTACTTCTGTACAACTTCTTTCTATTTCTTTAACAGGCTCATCCAGAAGAATTGGGTATTTTGGTTGAAATTCTTAAAAGTGGGATGGTTACGAGTGATTCTGGATCCCAGTATACGCTTCTAGATGATGCAAAATGTGATGCTTTTGGAACAGTATGGCGCATATTAGGAGTTAATGGCTCGGCCCAGAGGGTTTTTGGTGAAGCAACTGGGTTTTCTCTTTTGCTAACCACACTTCATTCTATTCAAACTGACGGTGATCAGAAAATCCAGCCATTGATATCTACGAGTGCCAAGGTGTTTACACATATGATGCGTGTGATGACAACAGGGGTTTCTGATAATGCAGTGAACCGGATAAAACTGCACACAGTATTGACATCACATACCTTTTCTGATCTTTTATGTGATTCTGGACTACTTTGTATTGAATATGAACGCCAAGTCATACAATTGTTTCTGGAACTTGCTTTAGAGTTAGTTCTTCCGCCATCCCTAACATCAGATGCTGCATCAATAACCAATGAGATGCAAAATGAAACAGCTAGTTTTCTTATGCTTACACCATCAGGTTCCTTCGTCCCTGACAAGGAACGTGTGTATAATGCTGCTGCTATCAGAGTGCTCATACGCGCTTTGTTGCTGTTCACACCAAAAGTGCAACTTGAATTGCTTAACCTTATTGAAAAACTTGCTTCTGGAAGCTCCTTCAATAAAGAAAACCTCACATCTGTAGGTGCGAGTATGCTCAATCAAGTTTGATTTCTTTTATTTTGCCGATTATAGTGATCACATGTAAAAAATTTGCTCTCTTCTGCTGCTAGGTTGTGTGCAACTTCTTCTTGAGACTATTTACCCCTTCATTTCAAGTGCTTCTCCTTTGGTATCTCATGCTTTGAAGATCGTTGAAGTTCTTGGAGCCTACAGGTAATGACAATAAATAATTTTGGTACATCTCTATTTCTTTTCAGCCATTTAATTATCATAATTTATTAATATGCGGATGCAAATTTTTTTATTGCAGGCTATCCGTTCCGGAACTAAGAACTCTTATCAGGTATATATTTCAAATGAAAGTGACAAATTCTGGTCGCTGTCTTGTTGAAATGATGGAGAGGTTGATCCTTCTAGAGGATATGGGATCTGACGATGTATCTCTTGCACCTTTTGTCGAGTTGGACATGAGCAAGACTGGACATGCTTCCATTCAAGTGCCATTAGGGGAAAGGTCATGGCCTCCTGCCGCTGGTTATTCTTTCGTGTGTTGGTTTCAGTACCGAAATCTTCTAAAATCGCCATCAAGGGAGACTGAAGCTCCCAAGGCTGGATATTCTAGAAGGCGCACCTCATCAATAGGACAGCAACTTGTTGCCAATGCTCTTCGAATATTCTCTGTTGGGGCTGTTGAAAATGGAAATACTTTTTATGCAGAACTACTTCTGCAGGAAGATGGACTTATAACCCTTGCAACGAGCAACAGTTCTTCCTTGTCATTTTCTGGGCTAGAAATGGAGGAGGGTAGGTGGCATCATCTTGCAGTTGTGCATAGTAAACCAAATGCTTTGGCGGGGCTGTTTCAAGCTAGTGTAGCTTATGTATATGTTAATGGAAAATTGAGACACACTGGAAAACTTGGATACTCTCCCTCTCCTGCTGGTAAGTCTCTACAGGTGACTATTGGGACACCAGTTGCCTGTGCAAAGGTTAGTGATTTGTCATGGAAACTCAGATCTTGCTACCTTTTTGAAGAGGTACTCTCACCGGGCTCGATATGTTTTATGTACATCCTTGGGAGGGGATATAGAGGGCTTTTCCAGGATAACAACCTGTTGCAATTTGTTCCAAATCAGGCATGTGGAGGGGGCAGTATGGCAATTTTAGATTCTCTAGATACAGACTTGCCTTTGACCTCCAACATGCAAAAGCCTGAGAGTGCTGGCAAACAAGGGATCAGTAAAGTGGATCACAGTGGAATTGTTTGGGATTCTGATAAATTAGGAAACTTATCACTGCATTTGTGGGGCAAAAAATTAATATTTGCATTTGATGGGACAAGTACAGAAATGTTCCGAGCATCTGGATCCTTATCTATGCTCAATTTAGTTGATCCTCTTTCAGTTGCCGCTTCTCCTATAGGGGGTGAGTGAATTAGTATGGTTTTTGTCATACTGTATGACTACGTTTCCTGTCTATATATGTCGTAAATATACACATATGATACCATGATTCTGCTTTAGCTAATTCTTTAATTTCTTATTACAATTGTTGCTTTGTTTTTGATATTTGTTTTTTGGATTTCTTTTTTCTAGGGATACCACGCTTTGGCAGACTTATTGGGGATATTTATGTTTGTAAGCAGTGTGTCATTGGGGATACAATACGCCCTGTTGGTGGCATGTCTGTTGTACTTGCACTTGTTGAAGCTGCTGAAACAAGGGACATGCTTCACATGTCGCTGACGTTGCTTGCGTGCGCGCTTCATCAGAATCCTCAGAATGTTAGAGACATGCAAAAGTACCGAGGATACCACTTGCTAGCTCTTTTTCTACAACGCAGAATGTCATTGTTTGACATGCATTCACTTGAGATCTTCTTCCAGATTGCCGCATGTGAGGCTTCTTTTTCTGAACCTAGGAAAATGGAAACACTGCACAACCTCTCCCCTGCAGCCACCATTAGCGAATCCACCTTTGAGGATATTACTTTATCGAAATTTCGTGATGAATTTTCGTCCATTGGCTCTCCTGGAGGTATTGATGATTTTTCTGCTACAAAAGATTCATTTAGTCATATATCTGAGTTGGAAAATACAGATATGCAAACAGAGACATCTAATTGCATTGTTCTGTCAAATGCTGATATGGTTGAGCATGTGTTGTTGGATTGGACCCTCTGGGTGAGAGCTTCTGTTCCGATTCAAATTTCATTACTTGGATTTCTTGAGCATCTTGTCTCCATGCATTGGTATAGAAATCACAACTTGACAATTCTTCGCAGAATTAATCTTGTTCAGCATTTGCTCGTTACCCTGCAGAGGGGTGATGTTGAAGTGCCAGTGTTAGAAAAATTAGTTGTTTTGCTGGGAGTCATTTTGGAGGACGGATTTCTTCCTTCTGAATTGGAGCTAGTTGTGAGGTTTGTAATTATGACATTCGATCCTCCTGTGCTAGCATCTCGTGAACAAATTACACGAGAAGCAATGGGGAAGCATATTATTGTAAGAAACATGTTACTTGAGATGCTAATTGATCTTCAGGTGACAATTCAATACGAGGAGCTACTTGAGCAATGGCATAAAATGGTTTCGTCGAAATTGATCACTTATTTTCTTGATGAGGCTGTCCATCCTACCAGCATGAGGTGGATCATGACTCTTCTGGGCGTGTGCCTGGCATCATCTCCAACATTTGCACTTAAGTTTCGCTCAAGTGGAGGCTATCATGGTTTAGCAAGGGTACTTCCTAGTTTCTACGATTCTCCTGATATATATTACATTTTATTCTGTCTGATATTTGGGAAGCCTGTATATCCGAGATTACCCGAAGTCCGCATGCTTGACTTCCACGCTCTCATGCCAAGTGATAGTAGCTACGTAGAGTTGAAATTTGTTGAACTTCTGGAATCTGTTATTGCTATGGCTAAATCAACATTTGATAGATTATGCAAGCAGTCTATGCTTGCTCATCAAACGGGAAATCTTTCTCATGTTGGTGCTAGCCTTGTAGCAGAACTCGCAGATGAGAATGTAGACATGTCTGGGGAGCTCCAGGGGGAAGCTCTCATGCACAAAACTTATGCTGCTCGCTTGATGGGTGGAGAGGCATCAGCGCCTGCAGCTGCCACTTCAGTTCTCAGATTTATGGTTGATCTTGCGAAAATGTGTCTTCCCTTTTCTGCTGTCTGCAGACGCGTGGAGTTTCTTGAAAGCTGCATCGATCTCTGTTTTTCCTGTGTCAGGTCTGAGATATATTTTCTTACCTAGTGTCTACCTTAATCAATAATATGAAACAATTTACTCCCTCCGTCCCGTTAATAACGACCCATTTTCCATTTTGGGACGTCCCACTAATAATGACTCATTTCCTTATTGGGTAAAAAAATTGCACATGGGATGCTTTTTACTTTTTGTGTAATAGGCAAATATTAAGCTTTCTTGGTAGTCGTGTATAAAGTAAATGGGTCGTTATTAGCGGGACGGAGGGAGTATAACATAATCAATAACATGAAACAATTAATTTGTTGCATAAAAAATCAGCAAATTTTGGTGGCTGTGGCTGGTTAGGTTTGGTTAACTATGATTCTCTTTTTACTCCAGGGCTGCACATGCTGTGAGGATTGCAAAGGAACTCTCTGCAAAAACCGAAGACAAGAACTTGAATGATGGTGAAGAAGATAGCAGTAGCTCCCACAATACTTTCTCCAGCTTGCCTCAAGAACACGAGCTTTCAGCAAAGACCTCTATTAGTATAGGGAGCTTTGCCCAGGGGAATGTTAGTGGTAGTTCAGATGATATTCCTATTTTTTCAAATAATGTGACGTGTGAGAAACCAGATATTGGTATTGTTGAAACACAACAGAAACCAGTGAAAGAAAACTTGCAAGATGTGAGGAATTTTGATGTTGAAGCAGTTGAGCAAGCATCCAATGGCACTTCTGGCAGCAATGAATTCAGTTTTCATGATACAAAAACCACAGCAGATCCAAGCCATCAAAATGATTTGCATAATTCTTCATCTTACACAATGCTGGAATCTC
Source organism: Leonotis leonurus (assembly GCA_026898415.1). NCBI lineage: Eukaryota > Viridiplantae > Streptophyta > Magnoliopsida > Lamiales > Lamiaceae > Leonotis > Leonotis leonurus. Next base: position 1,578,331 of record JAPKLX010000055.1, read on the forward strand.
CTGTTTTTTCTGAGAAATCTAATTCCATGATCTCGCCTACCTCGTCTTCTTCTCCGGTTCTAGCTTTGACATCTTGGCTGGGCGGTTCCAATCAGAATGATCTAAAATCCCGATCAACTAGATCCATGGATTCTTATGTGTCATTGAATGATACCAATCACACTTTAGAATTAAAGTTTTCTGATCAGACTCAACCTGATCCAAACATGTTTTCAATTAGTCCAAAGCTTCTGCTGGAGGTTGATGATTGTGGGTATGGAGGTGGACCATGTTCTGCTGGTGCTACTGCAGTTCTAGATTTTGTGGGGGAAGTTCTTGCTGATTTTGTCACTGAGCAAATGAGAGCTGCATCAGTTGTTGAAACTGTGCTGGAAAGTGTACCTCTATATGCTGATGCTGAATCTGTTTTAGTCTTTCAGGGTTTATGCCTTACTAGATTAATGAACTTTCTTGAGAGACGTCTACTACGTGACGATGAGGAAGAGGAGAAGAAGTTAGATAAAACCAGGTGGTCAATAAACTTGGATGCACTGTCCTGGATGATTGTGGATCGTGTGTATATGGGAGCTTTTCCTCAGCCTGCTGGTGTATTGAAGACTCTGGAGTTCTTGTTATCTATGTTGCAGTTGGCAAATAAAGATGGACGGATTGAAGAAACAATCCCAATGGGAAAAGGGCTTCTTTCTATTGGGAGAGGAAGCAAACAACTTGATACTTACATACATGCTCTCTTTAAGAATACAAACCGTATGATACTGTTCTGTTTCCTTCCATCATTCTTAGTCACCATAGGGGAGGATGACCTTCTTTCACGTCTGGGACTGCTCAATGAGGCCAAGAAGAAATTGTTTTTTAACTCTGCATCAGATGAAGAAGAGGTTGATATTTTCACAGTATTGCAGTTATTGGTTGCTAATAGGAGAATAATATTTTGCCCTAGTAATCTTGAGACGGATCTAAACTGCTGCCTATGCATAAATTTAATATCCCTTATCCATGATCATAGACAGAATGTCCAAACTGCAGCTGTTGAGATTCTCAAGTATCTTTTGGTACATCGCAGGGCTGCACTTGAAGAGTTTTTTGTTTCTAAACCTAATCAAGGGTCTTCATTGGATGTTTTGCACGGTGGTTTTGATAAGCTTTTGACTGGAAACTTGTCTGGTTTTTTTGATTGGTTTCATAATTCCCAGGCAAGTATTAATAAAGTGTTGGAACAGTGTGCTGCCATTATGTGGGTGCAATATATCACAGGGTCAACAAAGTTTCCTGGAGTGAGGATAAAGGGCATGGATAGTCGTCGTAAGAGAGATGTGGGTAAAAAATCAAGGGACACAACAAAACTGGAGCAAAAACATTGGGAGCAAGTAAATGAACGGAGAATTGCACTTGAACTGGTTCGTGATGCCATGGCTACTGAATTACGTGTTATACGTCAGGATAAATATGGTTGGGTGCTTCACGCTGAAAGTGAGTGGCAAACTCACCTCCAACAACTTGTGCATGAGCGAGGAATATTTCCAATCAGCAAATCTTCTATCAATGACGAGGAGCCTGAGTGGTTTGTTTGCCCCATTGAAGGTCCATATAGGATGAGGAAAAAACTTGAACGGTGTAAACTAAAGATTGATACAATTGAAAGTGTGCTGAATGCACAATTTTTGTTAGGGGAAGGAGAATTGTCCAAGGAGAAAATTGATGATGAAGACCATACATCTGATACTGAATTTGATTCTTTTTTCAATCTATTAAATTCCAAGCCAAATGATGAATCTTTTAGTTCTGAATTATATGATGCATCTACTTTCAGAGAATCAGAAGATGCTAGGGATATAGCTTTTTCTGGAGTTGAATGGAACGATGACCGAGACAGTAGCATAAATGATGCAAGTCTGCATTCAGCTACTGAATTTGGCTTCAAGTCAAGTACTGGATCCACTCTTAGAGCTGACAGTATCCGTGGGAAGTCTGAGTTAGGATCTTCTTCTGTAAGAACTGATGAAGTCAGAGTGGCAGAGGATAAATCAGATAAAGAACTGAATGATAATGGTGAATACTTGATTAGACCTTATCTGGAACCTTTTGAAAGGATCAAGCATAAGTACAATTGTGAGAGGGTTGTAGGCCTTGACAAACATGATGGTATATTTCTGATTGGAGAACTTTCTCTGTATGTCATTGAGAACTTTTACATTGAAGGTTCTGGGTGTATATGTGAAAAAGAGAGTGAAGATGACCTCTCTGTCATTGATCAGGCTTTGGGTGTAAAGAAAGATTTCTCCATGGATTCTCATTCCAAATCTACTCTGTCGTGGAGTGCTACAGTGAAAGCTTATGCTGGGGCTAGAGCTTGGGCGTACAATGGTGGTGCCTGGGGGAAGGAGAAAGTGGGGAGTATTGGTAATGTGCCTCATCTTTGGCGTATGTGGAAGCTTGACAGTGTACATGAGCTTCTAAAGCGTGATTATCAGCTTCGGCCAGTTGCTATTGAGATTTTCAGCATGGATGGTTGCAATGACCTTCTGGTTTTCCACAAAAAAGAAAGAGAAGAAGTTTTCAAAAATTTGGTGTCCCTGAATCTACCTAGGAACAGCATGTAAGTAACTTGTTTCTCCTGGCTCAGTGGCTACATACTCACCTTTTTACCTAGCCTTTTCATTAACGTTTTTACCGACAGTTCTTTTTGTTTCTGTAACTAGTTTGGCTAGCTATGCGTCCGTCATATTAGTTGTATATTATTGATAATTTTGGGTCCGAATTGAAGGTAAGCTTTTATCTTGCACCGATATTGTTTGGTCACACTTTTAGATGGGGTTGAAAGATAATCTAATCAGTTCTCTAACTGCTTGCTAGAACTTTTGTTTATGGAACAATGCTGTGACCATATTTTCTCTGTTAACCAGAGCATTTCTCAGGAGATATTTTCATTAGGATGATAGGTTGAGCTGGCAAGTGAAAATTTTTACTGCATAGCAAAAATGTATTATCTGTATGGTGGGTATAGGGATTGAAACATAATTCTAGATTTGATTTCCTTCAGAAAATCTTGCCACCCCATGCTGATTTTAATAGTGCTCCCATTCCAACTTTGATGCTAACTATGTTCCCTTTGGTTAGTATTCACGAGTAGTTTAGGGTACATTGCGCTTGGTTACAGTACTCTGAAGTCTGAAAAGGCTGATCTGATGTCTGTTTTACTCCATTCTGTATTTGATGGTATACTGCTTTAAATATAATAATACGAGTACTACAAATATCCTGGTAAAAATTGGCAAAAATGCTCCTGCCTGTACTATGTAGTGATTATTTTCATTTTAAGCTTCTTCTTTTTGTTTGTTACGTTTCTGGCTTTGTTAAACAACTTCTATTTAATGTTTTAAATTTGTTCTCTTAACGTGAATAAGTATTTACCAATATTTTTGTTGTTTATGGTGCTGTTATGCTTATAGTTATCTTAATAACAAATTTTGAGCTAATAGTTATGCTGTATAATGTTACAGATTAGATTCCACAATCTCTGGGTCAACCAAACAAGAAAACAACGAAGGCAGCCGTCTTTTCAAGGTTATGGCTAAGTCATTCTCCAAGAGATGGCAAAATGGGGAAATTAGCAATTTTCAGTATATCATGCATCTCAACACACTCGCTGGCCGTGGATACAGTGACCTTACGCAGTATCCTGTGTTCCCCTGGGTGCTGGAAGATTATGAGAGTGAAAATCTTAATTTCTCAGATCCGAAAACCTTCCGCAAGCTTAATAAACCAATGGGATGCCAATCATTAGAAGGAGAAGAGGAATTCCGGAAGAGGTTGGCAATGCTTTTATTATTCATTACTCCCTGATTTTTTGTGCTGAATCTCCACGCTCCTCTTCCCCATTATTGAAACATAATTATATGTTCTATTCTGATATGCTCTCTCTCTTGTGCACATACAGATATGATAGCTGGGATGATCCAGAAGTCCCCAAATTCCATTATGGTTCTCATTATTCTAGTGCTGGGATAATTCTCTTCTACCTCCTACGCCTGCCTCCCTTCAGTATTGAGAACCAAAAATTGCAGGGCGGACAATTTGACCATGCTGATCGTCTCTTCAACAGTATACGTGATACATGGTTGAGTGCTGCTGGAAAAGGGAACACATCTGATGTCAAGGAATTAATTCCAGAGTTCTTCTATATGCCCGAATTCCTGGAGAACAGGTGCAACCTCGACTTGGGCGAGAAACAATCAGGAGAAAAGGTTTGTGGAAATATTTTATATAATTGAAGGAGTTTGCTTACTGATTTGATGTTTCACGTGCATTAGTTTATATGTGTTAGCTGACAGAGCATAATCTTTTACCAGGTTGGTGATGTTGGCTTGCCACCATGGGCCAAGGGCAGTGCCAGGGAGTTCATCAAGAAGCACAGGGAAGCTTTGGAATCTGATTATGTTTCAGAGCATCTGCATCATTGGATAGATCTTATTTTCGGATATAGACAGAGAGGGAAGGTGAGTGTCCTATAATGTTTTTCATGATAATGCCAAAATATATTTTACCACTTGTTAAAACACCATAGGTCTGTTACATCTTATCATGGAATGTTTTTCTTGAATAGAATAAAGAGGTATGTCCTTATATATGATCCAGATCAGATGTCACCTTGAACTTCAGTCTATTCTAGTATTATTTTTGAGGGAGCATTATTTTTTGGATCTCCATACGTGTTCTATTAATATATTATTGTTTTCTTCAAACTGATGATGCGTGTTTCCAGGCTGCTGAAGAAGCTGTTAATGTCTTCTACCATTATACATACGAAGGCAGTGTCGACATTGATTCAGTTACAGATCCAGCTATGAAAGCTTCAATACTAGCGCAGATTAATCACTTTGGACAAACACCAAAACAACTTTTCTTGAAGCCCCATGTCAAGAGACGAACAGATAGAAGGCATCACCCTCACCCACTTCGACATTCTGTGTTACTCGTTCCTCATGAGATTCGCAAGAGCTCGTCTCCTATATCTCAAATTGTGATTTTTGGTGACAAGATCCTTATTGCTGGTGCAAATAACTTACTAAAACCAAGAACATTTTTAAAAAATGTAGCATGGGGTTTTCCTGACCGGAGCTTGAGATTTGTGACCTATGATCAAGAAAGGCTTCTTTCTACTCACGAAAATCTCCACGGGGGCAACCAGATCCAATGTGTTGGTGCGACCCACGATGGTCAAACTCTGGTTACAGGAGCAGATGATGGCTTGGTCTGCGTTTGGAGAATTGGGAAAGATGGGCCTCGTGCTCTTCAACGCTTGCTGTTAGAGAAGGCCCTCTGTGGGCATACCGGTAAAATCACCTGCCTCCATGTTAGCCAACCTTACATGATGACAGTGAGTGGATCTGAAGACTGCACTGTAATAATATGGGATCTGAGCTCTTTGGTTTTTGTAAGGCAGCTACCGGAGTTCCCATCACCCGTGACTGCGATCTACATGAATGACTTAACTGGAGAAATCGTGACTGCAGCAGGCGTGATGCTTGCTGTTTGGAGCATCAATGGCGATTGCCTTGCAGTGGTGAACACATCACAGCTTCCTTCAGATTCGATCCTCTCCCTCACAGGTTGTACCTACTCAGATTGGCTAGATACAAACTGGTATGCATCTGGTCACCAAAGTGGTGCAGTCAAAGTGTGGAAAATGGTTCACTCTTCCAGCGACGAGTCAGCCAAAGTTAAGCAAAATACAAGCCCGAGAGCCGGTCTAGGACTCGGAACTAAAATTCCTGAGTATCGGTTGATCCTGCACAAGGTGTTGAAGTCCCACAAATTCCCTGTCACGGCCCTTCACTTGTCAAGCGACCTAAAACAGTTATTGAGTGGTGATTCGGGAGGCCATCTGCTTTCATGGACTTTACCGGACGAGAGCTTAAGATCTTTCGTGAACCATGGCTGATTGGGGGAAGTGATAGTGGTGGCGGAATGTGTTTCAGTTGCCTCCTTTGTTCGGCCATTGTTTTCAGGCAAAGAGGTCTCTTGGAATGAAACGAGTAGTTGAGGAAACTAATCAAGATGACGAATGCAGTCGGCCTTAAGGCGCCAGTGCACTGCAAGAACAAAGGAGCTAAACCTGGGAGAGTCGTTGAACAATTGCAAGCTCTTCACGCGTTCGTGGTTGGAGCTCGGAGGGTGCATGTGGTGTAATTACAACTGAGAAAGTGTGGGGTGTCTGCGTGGAGGTGTGGTTTGGGGTGCATCTAACACTGTAAAATTAACTTGTACATATATAATATTATATAATATAGCTGTGTGCACGTGTGTTTGAATGAATTGCAAGTCTTGAGTGTCTCTGGCTAATCTTTTTACCAATAGAGGGAGACCCTCATTTCCTTTCCTTTTCTGGGAATAGTCTGCTCCATTTTTGGTTGTATCACACTTTCGTACATAAATATAGTAATGATATATCCCTAAATGCATGGCCGAGATGTCTCCCTTTTTTTATTTTATTTGGAGCAAAAACTAAAATACTCATTTTAATAAGTAAAAGATAAAAACTACCCACTTAAAAATAAAAGATAAAAATTATCCTTTATATGAGCACATGAGGAAATTCATCATGTGCTCATATATTTCATTTCACAAAATAGTTTGAATAACATGAGCACATGAGAAAATTCCTCATGTTATCATGAAAATAACATGAGCACATGAAATAATTCTTCATGTTATCGTGAAAAGTGGGTATTTTTTATCTTTTATTTTTAAATGAGTATTTTTTATCTTTACTTTTTGAAATTGGGTAAGTTTAGCTATTACCCTTTTTATTGTCACTGTTCAAGTCTGCTTATTCCAATTTATTTTATTTTAAATTCGATCGAATTATTGATGATGCTGTCTCAACTCTGAACAGATATTACTATGTAGATGCATCTTTTGACTTGCTACCGTTAATATACCAACATTGAGCACTACTGATTAAATTATCTTGCTGTTTTGAAAAAAAAAAAAAATTATTTCCAAAATAAATAAAAAAAAGTTTCCGATGCCGGGAATCGAACCCGGGTCTCCTGGGTGAAAGCCAGATATCCTAACCGCTGGACGACATCGGATGCTTGTGTGAGGATTTATGGACAATGATTATATCAAGATGAAGGCCTCCGAATTGGATGTGTTAGGTGAATTCTGATGTTAGTATTGTGGATGTAAATGGACATGAATAAGTGTGGAGAAGTGATTGTATTTGCAACAACTCTTTGAATCAATTAGCTAGCCTTCCATGCATTGAGAAAGCAGCATAATGGCGGTGTTAATCCAAATCATCAACTTGAGCTGTGCTTCAATCTCCACACCTCCTCCCACTCTCGCCACATCTTCTTACACTCAAAGATTCCCACTTCTACAACTCTCGCAAAAACCCACCAATTTGCGGGAAGCCGTTTTCTCATTAACTTATAAGCTAATATGTAGCGCCCCAAACAAGTCTTTGGATGAAGCTTACGCCTCCGTTCTTGATCATTGCACGGCCCACCAATCGTTATTGCATGGAAAACAGATTCACGCCCTCATAATAAAGCGTTACAATGTGCTTGATTTGATGTTCTTGGCTACCAAGCTTGTCTTAATGTACGGGAAATGCGGTTCCTTATCTGACGCGCAAGAGGTGTTCGATGAAATGCTCGACAGAAGTATCTTTGCTTATAATGCCATGCTCAGTGCTTTTGTTTCAAACGGGGATGCTAGGAGAGCTATTGAATTGTATGCCAATATGCGTTTCTTAGATGTTCCTGTAGATGCACATACTTGTAGTTGCGTGCTGAAGGCCTGTGCTGGAGAGAAAGATATGCGTTGCGGGAGAGAGATTCATGGGCTCATGATCAAGTGTGGGTTCCTCTGTAATGATATTGCTCTGAATTCACTTGTTAGTGTCTATGCCAAGTGCGATGATGTAGGGGCAGTCAAGTTGTTGTTCGATCATAGGAGTGGGAAAGGAGATGTAGTGTTGTGGAATTTAATGATTTCTACATATTCTTCCAGTAGCATGAGCACAGATGCTGTAATGGTTTTCAAAGAAATGCTGAGTACTACTGTCACGCCCACAACATACACTTTTGTTGCTACTCTTCGCGCTTGTGAGGAGCTGTCATCTGGGATGCAGATTCATGCAGTTATCTTGAAGCATGGTCTATGCTGTGATAGATATGTTGCGAATGCTTTAGTTGTCATGTATTCAGAATGCAGAAGAGTAAATGCGGCTGAAAGAGTTTTCATCAACATTGATGATAGGGATTGTGTTTCTTGGAACTCCATGTTAGTCGCTTATGTGAAAAATGGCCTTTATGATGAATCACTTGATTTATTCCGCCAAATGACATGGGATGGGCGAAGACCTGACCAAGTTTCAGTTATAAGTGTTCTTTCAGCCTGTGGAAGATCAGGAAAGCTCTTAAATGGGATGGAAGTTCATGGATTTGCTTTGAAAAATGGGATCGACTTGGATCTTCAAGTAGGGAATACAATCACAGACATGTACGCGAAGTGTTTTAAAACAAGATCTATGGACTTTGCTTTCCGTAGGATTCTCCAAAAAGATTTTATTTCTTGGACAACAATAATTTCTGGCTATGTTCAGAACAATGACCACATGGAGGCCTTGGATTTGTTGAGGGAAGTGCTGATGGAAGGCATTTATGTTGACAGAATGATGATTGAAAGTGTTCTTATAGCTTCCCGTGAGTTGAAATGCCTTCCATTAGTGAAAGAGATTCATGGGTACGTGATGAGGAGAGATTTATTAGATATTGTTCTGCAGAACACTATGGTGGATGTATATGGAGAGTGTGGAGAAGTGGATCATGCCAGAAATATATTTGAACTGATTGAAATGAAAAATGTCATATCCTGGACAAGCATTGTTAATTGTTATGTCCATAACGGCATTGCAAATAAGGCTCTCGAACTTTCTCATCGCATGGTTAAACAAGGTGTCGAGTTAGACTCTATTGCAATTATGAGTATTCTCTCAGCTGTTGCTAATTTATCAGTACTGAGGAAAGGTAAGGAGATTCATGGATTTTTTGTCAGGAGATGCTTGCATTTTGAGGAATCCATTGCAAGCTCACTTGTTGATATGTATGGGAACTGTGGCGCTGTAGATGACTCGCATAAGATATTCAATTGTGTTGAAAATAAAGATTTAGTTTTATGGACGAGCCTCATCAATGGTTATGGAATGCATGGTCAGGGCAAAAAAGCTATTAAATTATTTAGAAAGATGGAGGCTGAGAATGTCCGTCCTGATCATGTTGCTTTTCTTGCTATTCTATGTGCTTGCAGTCATTCTGCTTTGGTTGATGAAGGCCGAGGGTTTTTTGATACCATGCAATGCCATTATAACTTGGAACCATGGCCTCAACACTACGCATGTATGGTTGATCTCCTTGGACGTGCAAACCTTTTAGAAGAGGCACTTGAACTTGTCAAGACCATGAAAATGGAGCCGACAGCTTCTGTGTGGTGTGCTCTTCTCGGTGCTTGCAGAAATCATTCTAACATGGAAATAGGAGAAATTGCCGCGAGAAAGCTTCTTGAAATGGATACAAAAAATCCAGGAAATTACGTGCTTATTTCCAACATATATGCAGCAGCAGAGAGATGGGAAGATGTTGAAGAAGTGAGAATGAGAATGAAAGTTAAGGGACTTAGAAAAGACCCTGGTTGTAGTTGGATGGAGGTAGGAGATAGGCTCCATACATTTATAACAAGGGACAGATCTCACCCTCATTGTGATGAAATCTACGAGAAGCTCTCTCAAATCACTATGAAATTAGAGAGGGATGCAGGTTATAAAGCACAAACTAGTCACGTATTGCATAATGTGGAGGAGCAAGAGAAAGTGAAGATGCTTCATGGCCACAGTGAAAGACTGGCTCTAGCATATGGCCTGCTTACGACTCCTCAGAAAACGCCACTCAGGATCACCAAGAATTTAAGAGTGTGTGGTGATTGCCATACTTTCACGAAGCTTATTTCCAAGTATTTTGAAAGAGAAATAGTCGTGAGAGATGCCAATAGATTTCATCACTTTAAAGATGGTTGTTGTTCCTGTGGGGATTTCTGGTGATTGTTGAACTGATGCAGAGATTAGTGTTTGGCAATACAACTATATTAATGGTGTTGGTTCTTGTTTATGAATCTCAAGATGCAGGGGAACTAAAAACTCAGATGCCATCACTTGACTATAAGGAGAATCAAAGATCATCCCTTGAGAGCCTACTGAACATAATGTGCTAACTCAATTGTTTCTGCTGCACATTTGTGTTGAAATTTTCCAAACTCAGAATACGACATCAATTGAGGATTGCGGGATTTCGTTTACCAGGTACATATAAACTAAAATGTTATCTTTTGTAAATACCAACTTTAACTTCTATATACATATTGTTTTTGAGATGATAATTCCATTACACAAAAGCTCTTATTCTAATTTTCCAGTTCATGTAGATTCCTTTGCTAATAAAGAGACTAACAGCTCTCACTTCTTCTTTTTATGATCTTGAAATGCCACTAACATTACATAAAAGCTCTTGTTCTAATAAGCCATTATTGCTCTTGTTACCACTGTGCTGTTTTCTTCCATGTGATTACAGAGTTATATGGTTACAGCATAAAGACATGGTTTTTATTTTATTTTTTATAAGGAAAAAGATTAATTCAGTCACGCTCACGCATGAGGAGTACAACCCATAGACCAGCTACAACAAAAAGAAAAATAGCAAAACACTGAAATGCTATCTAAGCACATCTAGCCGTACAAGGGTTGCAAAACCAGTCCTCCAAACTCAAGCAAGAAAAGCTAGGAGACATATTAGGAGACAATAAAAACATGGTTGTATATCTATGATATAATTGTGATTGAGGTTATAGGATTAGAAAGTAGCTAGCGTAGTTAGCATGGTACAGTTGCTCTCGTTTCCAGTGCCACTTATACCATTTTTTTTTCAAGTTTGATTTCTTGAACTCCCTCTGCTGCAATAAGCTTGTCCCTCTGCCTTATTTCTGATATCTTAATAAGCTTGTGTAAGTCTAAAAATGACAAAAATTAACTCTTGAAAAAATGTGGGTCATACCAACTTTTTAACTTCTACACTACTTTATTTATTCTCCTTAATAGTCATGCCTAGAAAAAGTGGGACAAACTTAGTGGGATGGAAGAAATATTTAAGTTTAGATTTAAAGTTTATGTTTTTGCATATACGCCTATGTTGATTTTTGCCAAAGGTTGAATGTGTCAACATCTAAACCTTGTGATCTTTGGCAACAAGTACAAAATCTCGCTATGTTGATTATTTGCAACCTGTGATTATATCTGAAACACCATTACAATTTTAGTTGCTTTTAACCTAATAGGCACTAAGCAGACTTATATACCTTAAACAAAAATTTGAAAATAGAATTATTGCATCAGGGAAGGTAATGTTTTTCATGTATACAAAAAGTGACACATACACTACTCAGCTACCCACCCACTACATGAAAATTCAGAATTCAATAATGAAAAGAAGATTTGTCCCATCTTATCATTCCTATGTTACTTTTACAATGTTGGTTCCAGGTGGTAACTACATTGTTGAATCCTTTAATTCATCTTTCTTCAAATTAGTATTTTTAGATTGTCCTATTTATTGATCTTATATTTTAATAACTCCTGATTAATAGCTCAATTGATGTCACTCCATCTACTGTGTTGTTTATTTCCTGCATCTGCAACTTCTGCTCCTTATAGGTGTTTTATTCACTCTGCCACAGTGTGTGTTGTGTGTGAAAATTTGGCTCAAAGTTAGCTGGCAAATGCCAATAAATAAATGAGGCATGCTGCAGCAGGCATAAATGCCATTGATGAGGGGATCACTACTGTAGAGTTTTGGTGTTGGCTGATTCTTGGTGGAGGTTTCTTCTCTTCCACCTCATTTTGACAGATATTTTCTGTGTTTTCATTATTGTTAGCATTTCAAGAAATTCAAAAGGAAAAAAAAAAA
>JAPKLX010000055.1:1610350-1656337 GCA_026898415.1 Leonotis leonurus
AATTTATTGCCAGTATGTTGAATGAGCATGAATATGCATTCATACAATTGTATAGTATCTACTATGTAAAATTTGAGGCCATTATGTCATTCATGGCAATGTGACCTGAAGAAGATCTAAAAGATGGTAGCTCCATGTCAGACTAACTAACGCTAATGATGGAACAGTATGCACTATGCAGTATTTACTGAAGTTTGTTTTCTACTCCGACACTCAGAAGCCTCTTTTTTCTATGTTTTCTAGAGAACTTGACTTGTCTACTCCAACTCTAATGTGAGCATAAATTGATTTCCAACAAACAATTTGACCTCATCCTTAATTTCAAGAGTCAACATTCATCAAGACTCAATTGTCAATGATAAGTCTTTCTTCAGCCGTAAATCTCAAATTTAATGCAATGTATCTTTTACTTTTTACACATGCACCCATAGTCTTAACTATTATTCTAAGGCAAAGACCACATGCATGAAGCATCTTAGTAAAAGTCTAGTCCCGGCAATGACAATATAATGCCAATCAAACCAATTTCTGTCCGAGTAATCACATAAAATAAAGGCAAGCATAAAATTCAATCAGACATCGACTATCGATAGCAAATCACATAAACGAATCAATTTGCACATAATAACAGTTCATTAACATCCCAACAAATACTACATCAGACGATTATCAACTACAAGATCTTAAAAAGTAGACAATAAAAAAGAGACAGGTCGAAGCTCACATTTTGTTCCAGAATACCTCATCTCTTCATCTCCAGCCACTCCCATAACCCGAGAAACTGCAACAGAATCACGAGAATTCGCACTACAATCTAAACATACAAATTCCTAACTGCTATTTCTCAAATAATCCTCAATATCCACATAATCAGAACCCAGTAAATCCTTCCCTCTAAGACTGGTAATCTCATGTTTTTGCCTAAACTCTCCCCAAGATTCACCCACTTCCCAAAATCCAACCCCACAACTCTTTTCATTCGAAACACATGCCACAGAAATCAGCTTAAAAGCATCCTTCCAATCCACCGCTCTCGACTCAAATTCACTCTCGTCAATTCTGGCATTCATAAACGCCGACTCACACCTCTGCTTCGCGAAGCCAAGGCATCTTTCCTTGGCAGCAGCGAAACAAGCACTCATCTCAATTTCCTCGCACTTGTCTCTCTCTCTAAAGTCCTGCTTGAAATATACTCCTAAAAGAAGTTTCCACCAGGAGGGTTTGCATTTGCTGGAAGCGGAAATGGAGCACCCCACTCGCACCCCGGCTTCGCACTGCGCGACGATTTGCGCCCGGCAATTCCAGTACGCGGTGGCCCAGGCTTGGCGGTTTTTGAATGCGAGGAGGTACGGACCGGAAGAAGGATCGTCGAGTGGACCTGCTACAATTGGTCCGCGTAAGAGCGGGAGCGGGCGGGGGAAGGCGATTAGGGTTGCGGCGGCGGAGTAGTCGTCGCTATCCATTTGGTGACGGATCGGGGGATTGTTGTACTAGTAATTTTTGTGGCGGTGATCAATTACCAACTGCCGCCAAATTTTCATTATTTCTTGGAAATCTTTGTTGATCGTATAAAATTATTCTTTTTTTTCTTTTCTGAAAATTATCTTTTTCAGGGAAAGATTTAAAAATGATTTCGTAATATTAAAATTTTAGTAGATACTGCTCATTCTTTCTCAGAAGATTATGCATGTTTACTATATACTCATGGAGTACATTAACTTCTCATATTATATTCAATAATAACCATCAAATATTACTCTAGAAAGGGATCGATCAATTCATCTAGACGAGTTTCTGCATTTTGATAATAAGCACCAAAATAAAAATAATATCAATTGATTGAAGACATCATCATCCTCGCAAATTCCTCGTAGCTCACAAGTCCATCTCTGTCTAAATCAACTTCCTTTATCATTTCTTCTGCTTCTGCATCACTTATTATTTCTCCCAAATTTATCATCACATATTTCAACTGCAAATCCGCATGAATAATATAAAGTGAGAAAATGTAAGGCATATTAGTGACGCATTATATTGTCGTCATCTGTATAATTATTATATGTTCTTAATGATTACCTCAATTGCTGATATGAATCCATCTTGATCACGATCAAAGACCTTGAAGGATTCTCTAAGCTCATCTGCTACATTTTCCTATTAAAAAAAAATCACCGATTTGAATTCAAATGAACTCTTCAATTTATTTTAAACTATTCTATATAATTAATTTACCTTCATTTTGGCAGCCATGATGCTCAAGAACTCTTGGAAATCTAAGGAACCATCTTCGTCCACGTCAGCCTCACTCATCATCTGTTGAATTTCTTCATTCGTTGGATGCTCATTGAGAGAGGCGATCGCTGATTCCAGTTCTTCTACTGTTATTAGTCCTTCACCGACAAAATTAAATAACACTTTCAGCACTGTGTTGATTAGCATATATGATTATCAAAATAACTAGCAAGAAATAATCGCCAGTTAATTACATTAATACTCACCATCAGAATCTCTATCAATGAGGCAAAAAGCTTCCTGGAACTCAGAAATCTGATCTTCTGTCAATGACTCAGTCATTTCTCTTCGTTAAATTTTATATTAATCAATAATCCGCAACGATAAGTAAAACGAATTAACTTTCTTTTAACGAGAGAGAATGATAGGAATGTGAATATATGATATGATTTCGTTCTACATTGGAGGAGTTTATATAGCAAACTGACATACGGCCATCTTCTTTTGCTTCTCATTTTTCTTTCACTTTATTATTATTATTATTATTGTTATTATTATTCATTTTCTAACTAAGCTAAATATTTAGCTATACTTAGCGCATGTTAGGTGGATGTGTATTTATGAGATATTATATTGAGAGAAAAAAAAATAATAATGAAATTAATTGTTTACCATTGTAATACAAGTGGTTCATCATATTTTATAGGTTATGACCTTTTTTTCCAGTCCAATTTTATGGGATGAGATGAGGTGTTTTATCATTGTCTCACAAGCAAAATTTATTATTTTAATTAATATTTATTAAAAATAAAAAATTTATTATTATGTAACAAATCATAATTAATATTTATTTGATAAAAAACATTAAAATTATATACATTATTTTTAAATTTATCAAGTTTGAAAATCATTAGTGACATTAAATATTAAAAATAATTATATAATCTCACATGATTTAGCACAAAATTAAATTTAAGTACTATATAGATTAAAATAAATAATATGTTGAAATTTGTATGTGGACGTTCCCACACCTAACGCCTTATCATCAATTAAATATTAATTAATGGTACGTGCACGTAAAAAAAATATGAAGTTGCTGTATATTAAAAATGAATGTATATAGTTAAAAACTTAAAATAGAACAGAGAAACACAAGTGATAAAGTGTTATATAGTTAAAGTCCAAAACACATCAGAAAAATCAATATATGAACTAGCAAGTCAAAAACGCCCATTTTTCACTCTATGAAAAGTCAAAAATACCCATTGAAAATATACCCTAGTCAATGGTCAAGATTGAAAGTTAAGAGTTAAGAGTCTCGTGCAAAATGGGGTAAAAAAATCAATGGTGGAATTGACACTTCAAAACTCAAAAATATCAACGGAAACCTAAACTTATAAATCTCACAGTATTCAGTGTTGTCTTATTTCTTGTACTTGTATACTATTTCAAGTGCCTAACAACGTTGACTTTATTTATTTGTATTGAAAAATACATTAAACTCTTTGGAGTTATAAATCACTCAATTTTTTCGGACTAAAATTAGTTTTTATTCGAATTGATCGCCTAAAATATTACAGGCTTTAAGTTTTTAACTTTAATCATTTTCATAAACATTTTGTTTATGAGCGGTGGCTGAGCCCCTCTCAAACTTTTTTTTATATGTTATAAAGTTACCCATATGTTCATGAAAGTGTTTAACACTTTAACTTGACACGTGTTTTAATGTAGTGTTTTGAATTTGTATAGAACATGTAGTTAGTGGAGTTTAGTTCTTACTTATTATAATTATTAATTGAGATGTGTGTAGAAAAGTGGTGTTAGTGGAGCTTGAGTTTCACATGATTTATAATTTTTAATTGGATTATGTGTATAGTATAGTTACTATAAATGGAAAGTTTTAGTGTTAAAAATATTGATGGACAGACCAAAAATGAAATATGTTAAAAACATTGATGGAAGTAAATAATCAAAAATGTTAAAATTGAACTTTAACCCCTTTTATCTATATGTTGTAGAAATAAGAAAGTGGGGAAAGATAAATGAAAGTCCCCTTTATAATATTTTATGAGTATCCGACTACACAACTGTTTAGGGGGTGTTTGGTTGGTAAGATTAAATCTATTAAATCTATGATAGCTAAATACTATAATTTTAAATCTTGGCCTACCCTTAGAGATAAGTTTTATCTTGTAAGATTGAATTTTGGTACTATATAATCTTATAAACCAAATATAGCTTTGGAGATAGCTTGTTGTATTGAAAAATTTGCAATATACAGTACTCCCTCAAACTTGTTAGGGTTGGAATCCCCCTCACTCATTTTTTGTTAATTGAATTGATCTGTTTCATGGGGGAAGAGTTCGGCTATCCCACCTAGCCAAGTCATAAAAAAAATTAATTAGATATTAGACATAAATGAGTTGAAAAAAAAAAGAAGTACTTTTAAGTATAACTTGATCCCAATATATATAATGAAATCAAAGTGATTCATACTTCAATTCAAGCATTATCATTCATGTCCTATCTCAATTAAGAGGGGTCATGGAAATAACATGTTCAAAATCACGATCAATTATAACAAGTATATACGTTTTTTTATTGGATCGTCTCATTAAGAGTTGCTATTTTTTTCAAAAGAAAAAAATTATTTTTAAAATATCTAACATTTTACTTTATTAATTATGTAATGATCCCTTATAGTTGCATACAGTGAATATGTTTTCTTATAGTCTCATTCAGTGAATTAGAAGGAGTAATTTTTATGTACTGATTCCTGATAGTCGCATTCAGTGAAATGGAATGAGTAATTTGTACGTGCTCCTTAATCGGTAATTAATCATCAAACTGTTACGACAAAAAGTATTAGTTTATGTTTTCTTATTTTAATTTAATACTCACTCACTCCGTCCACGAAACTATTTAACAAATTTTCTTTTTGGGCCTTCAATAAAGTGTTTAACACTAAAACTTTTCAATTATAGTAACTATTCTATACACACAATTCAATTAAAAATTATAAATTATGTGGGACCCAAACTCCACTAACTCTGCTTTTCTCCATACATCTCCACACACTACACTACTTTCATACTTTACAAAAAATTAACTTGTTTTTTAAAAACGCGTGTCATGTCAAAGTGTTAAAACACTTGCGCTAAAATATAAATATACGTATTGTTTTAATTTAAGTTTTGCATAAAAACGGAGGACGCTTTAGTTTTGCACTTTTTACCGTTTAATGCTTAATTCACACAAATCAGTAAACCAGTAGAGATTTTAGAGGAGCCACAATCTATACACCCTTCTTTTACAATTATCACCGCACATTCGCCATTACAATCGGAAATTCATAAAATCCGAGCTTTAAGATTCCTCAAATAGCAAAAGATCTTTTCCTTATCTTCGACTGCGAGGCACGTCGGCTCTGTATTACTCCCAGGTATATACCAATTTTGGCTATCTGCATTCTTAGGGTTTAGGGTTTTATGACTTTAACGTTTTCATTTTTGTTTGTAAGTATTGTGCTCTTATTTTTTTTAGTTAAAAACATACATGTCTCTTTTGTTAGCTTGCTTTTTCGTCTGACTGTATCTTGATCTCGATCTATGTGGATGAATTTTTTCGGTGTGGTGATTTGTTCTGCTGTTGTGCATTTGTTTTATTGGTCGTTTGCTTTAGTTTGTGTTTTTGTTATTGCTTACTGTGATCTAAATTATTATGACGATTCTCATAGTTTGCTTTATATGCCCCGAGTGTTGGGCTTCAGGTTTTGTAAGCTGCTTTAACCTTAGGACGTACGTCGTGAATTATTTCTCATGTTGTATCCTACAAGTTTTGAATTTGGATTTCTCTAGCTGAACCTACTCAGTATCATTTGTCTACTGATAACATGTGGCATCTTTCTGGCTTGCCATTTCTTTGATTATATTAAAACTTAGAGTGAGGAGCTCTCTTGCAGGCGGTATCAACATTGTAAGTAATATGAAGAAGACAAAGAACCCAATGGTTTTCTTGGATGTTTCCATTGATGGTGATGCTGCTGAACGAATTATTATTGAGGTAAACTTCTTGCACTGTAGGTGGTTTCAACTTTAAAAATTGAATCTTTTCTTACACAATTTTTCATTGTGTTGTAATGCAGTTGTTTGCTGATGTCGTCCCTAAGACTGCTGAAAATTTCCGAGCTCTCTGCACGGGTAAATAGAATTTATTTTTCATTTTTTCCAGAGTAAGAAAATGAGTAGTGAAAAATCTACAGAAGACCCCCACATCAGTGAGGACAATTAATCCGAGTTATTGTTGTCGTAGACCTTTTCTAAGCTGACGCCACCTCAACCTTCTGAGCTCCAACTTCCTCTTAGTTTTAGTTGATAAATATAACTAAAAATTTACATGATTTAATCCAAGCTATTGTTGTCGTAGACATTTTCTAAGCCGACGCCACCTAAAACCTTCTGAGCTCCAACTTCCTCTTAGTTTTAGTTGATAAATATAACTAGAAATTTACATGATTGTTCATTATAGAGGAGTTTGTTTTTTGTATGCTAGAATTGCATTTATCACTTAAGCAATTGAAATGTATGGAAGATATTCTGTAGCATTGTTTGGTTAGTTGTTTCAGAACAGAGAATCTATTTGGAGAAACTGTTGGTTTGACCAATGACCATTATTTCAAGAGCTTATTTATAATATCCTTTTAGTTGACACTCTTATAAGAACTATTCCATTTCCCATGTAGGTGAGAAGGGTGTTGGAATCACAACAGGGAAACCTCTGCACTACAAGGGTTCTGTATTTCATCGCATAATCAAAGGGTTTATGGCTCAAGTATGGCTTTTAGTGCTCCTAAAATATTGTTTAAGAGGAGAAGATATCAATATTTGTTTGGTTATTTTTTGTTAACTTTCATGTAATCTGTTGGTGTTTTATGCATTTTCATTGTTAGATAGGAACAGATAAAACCTTATACATGCCTTATATCTTCCTAGGATGGGTTTTCCACAGTCCACCTAGATAATTAGTTGCTATCATGCATTTGTAGTATTTGCTTATATTTGATCCATCGGTTGTCTAGTTTGCCAAAGGCTTTCATTCTGAATTTTGTCTTACCATTGTTTGAGGCTTCAGTTGGGATCAGTGTGGTTGCTTGATTGTTGTCCTCCATGTTTGTTTGGACCTCTAAACAATGTGTAGAAGAGACTGGACTCGTACTGAGTAATTCTTGCTTTTAAATGCAAATTTAATCAACACAATACACATGGCATCGCACCTGCCACTGTTGGTCATGGAAGTTTACAATATGAAGTGGCAAAAGCTTATGCAAACAGATCTGTAACCTGACCTTCCTTTTGCAAGTAAATTAGTTTTAGATAGGTATATCTAAGAGTATGATGGAATGTGTAATCTACATTTTGACCTTTCTTTTTTGCATCTGAAGGGAGGTGACTTCTCAAAAGGAAATGGTACGCTTTTCTTCTTTCAGATATGGTGCTTTCAAATGATGCTGGTACAGAATATATATAACCTGCACCTTCATGCTGACACGTGCATCACTACTTGATGGTTTGCAGGAACCGGTGGAGAAAGCATATATGGAGGGAAATTTGCAGGTATTTTTTCATGTGTTTGATCTCCCTCAAAGTGTTAGTAATAATTCCTTGTGTAAAAATTATTTTTTCCTTACAGATGAAAATTTCAAGCTCGATCATAGTGCATCTGGTCTCCTCTCTATGGCTAATGGTGGTCCAAACACCAACGGATCACAGTTTTTTATAATTTTCAAGAGGCAGCCTCATCTTGATGGGTAATCCTTTGCTAGATTGAGCCAGTTCATAAGTTTTAAGTTTTCAGTCTTTAATATAGATATTATACTGCATTAATCTCCCAAATTTATTTTTCTGGCAATAGAAAGCATGTTATTTTCGGGAAAGTCGTAAGTGGAATGGATGCTGTTAGGAAAATGGAACAGCTTGGATCAGCTGATGGGAAATCCGCAGGAGTTGTTAAGATTGTAGATTGCGGTGAGATGCCCGATGTAAGGATGCAAACTTCAGTTGCAGCTGACAAAGGTATTAAAGTTTTCACTTTGAAAAGGTCTGCATTTATGTCTGATTGAATATTAAGTTTTTTTTTCATTGCGACACGATGCAGTAAAGAAGAAAAAGTCATCAAAAGAAGATGCATCTAATGATGGCTCTGATGGTGGTACCAAAAGGAAGCAGAAATCATCAGTGAAGAATAAAAGGAGAAACAGGAACCATTCCTCGTCTAGTTCTGATAGCTCCGGGATTGATTCTGATTCTGATTCATATGCATCAGAGAGTGATTCATCTTCTGACTCAGATGCTTCTTCAGATTTTGACTCTTCAACTTCATCTTCATCTAGTGATGGACGACGCAAGAAAAAGAGGAAATTCACGAAGAAGGGTAAACGCAAACACGGGAAAAAAGGGAAGGCTGGAGAAATGAAGAAGAGAAGAGCTCACAGAAATAGAAAATTAAAGAAAAAATCTACTAGGTACGCCCAAGTATCATGGTTATTTTTCTTCTTTGTAAATGCTGCTCATGTATCCGTTCCTTTATGATACTTGTCAAGCAACTTTTTACCTGTCCTCTATGCTATTTTCTGGGAGGTACGTGTTAATGTTTTATGTTTCTAGCTCATGACTTTATACTGGGGGAAAACAAATGTTTTTACTCGTGCAAAATTTTAAAAGATTTAACTTAAACTAATGAATTATGGATTATCATGTAGTCTATTCCTGCAACTAGTCTTCCAAATGATATCAGAAGAACAATTTCTTCTTTATTATAAATATGTTTCAAAATTTGATGTTCAGGGACGCGGGAAGCTCTAGTGATACGGATAGTAGTAGAAGCAGTAGCGAAAGCAGTTCTGATGAGGAAAATGCACGTAGGGGAAAGCTTTCACGGAAAAGCAACAAGATGGGTGATCAAGAGAAGAAACCAGTACGCAGCCATGGTATTTGTTTACTTCTTAGATTCTCTACTTTTGGATAAGCATAATGATCACTTTGAATTTGCACTGGTATCTGATATGGCCGACCAATGTGAAGGCAACGATAGAAAGCCGGCAAGTGCTAGCTTGGGATCTGGAGATGAGCAAAAAGGTGATGATAGGAAACCCACTGGGGATGACTCATCTCACGAAGAGGGTGAACTTCCTCAAAAGAACGGTAGCCGTTTGAATAATGGCCAAGGGCGTATCAAGAACAATGAAACTGCCAGCAGAGGACAACAAGCTGACGCAAGCAGAGCCAGGTTTTTTTTTAGATGTGTTTGTTTTGTGTCATTTACCTGCCTTTTACTCATGCAACTGGATTTCTCCATGTGTTCATATTTGTTCCCATGAGATAAGTTTGATTCAGTTGCCAATCTACTTTTTGCAATTATTACGGCTGATGGTTGATTTCGACTTTTCTGCTTGCATGTTACTTCTTTTGACTAGCAGGAGTCCAAGTTCTGGTGGGAGGCCCAGTCCTCGCAGCATTGCGATTGGAAGTCCCAGACATGAAGAGAGCAGTAAAGTACCTAAAACTACTGCTCATGATATCGAGAAAAATCATTCTCGGAGTCCCACAGGTAAAGGCACTCAACCTTCTGCTTCTAGTCATGGTCGGGATTTGTCAAGAAGCTGTTCTCCAGGTGGAACTCCAAAGCGTGTTAGAAAAGGCCGGGGTTTTACTGAAAGATATGCATTTGTTAGAAAATATCGTACACCTTCTCCAGAACGGTCACCGGATAGATCTAATCGTTATGATGGACGAAATGTTCAAAGGAATAATGACAGGTAATTTTTGATGCCTTGTCAAACTATCCATGGGTACTGCATAGATTCTAACTTTCAGATGGAAAAACTACTTTTGTTGTCCTTTGCACTCATATAATCCCTTCTTTACTCATCTGAATCTCACATGTAGTCTTGTTATTACAATCTACCAAAAGCATTATGGCCAGTGTATACTAATCACTCATTTTCCACCTCAACCAAATTTATAATTCTTATTAAAAATTTCAGAAATCAGTAAAACATATGAGATGCTTAAGTTTGGCTCAAGTGCGCTGCGAAGAGCTGTAACTGGGTTGTGTTTTGCAATATCTGTTATAGGTATCCAAGCTACAGAGGCAGAAACGAACGCTCGCCCCAAAGACGCTACCGTAGTCCACCTAGAAGAGGAAGAAGTCCGCCAAGGTTTATATTCTTCTTGATTAGTTTTTCTAAATCTCATTAAATCTATGGGGATCTTCTTGTTCCAGTTTAAGATAAGATCCCACCATTATTCAAATATGTCATCTTATAGTTTGTTATTGGAAGCAGATATGAACGGAAGAGGAGTCGGAGCAGGAGTCCTTCTCGAAGCCCCAGATCCTACCGTGGTCGTGGGAGGCGCTATAGTAGAAGTCCTGCACGCAGTCCTAGCCCTTCAGATAGGCGCCCCATTATCAGTGATAGGTTGAAATCTCGTCTCGGCCCTAAAAAAAGTGATTCCCCTCAAGAAAGGTCAATGTCACGATCAAGGAGCCGCAGCCCACGTAGATCAAGATCACCTGATAGTGCCTCGAGAAAGCATCCGCGGAAAGTTTCGTCTGCTTCGCCTCGGAGCTCTCCATCCAGCCCTTCCGATGCTCAACGTGGGCTTGTATCATATGAAGATTTGAGTCCAGATAATGGGGTGAGGTAGTTACGGTGGTGCTCATTATAGGTACGAATCATGAAATCTGGGGCGGTTTTGGACCATTCTTCTCTGTTGTAATATCATTCGGTTATTTTGTGCCGAATGTAGGGATTCTAAATCTTGATTTCAATTATTTTGGGACAGAGAAAAATATTAGACTGGTTTTGGTGAGGAATTATGTTTGTGGGATATCGTTTAAATGTTGAATTCCTTTTTCCTTCCTTTACAATTCAGAAATACACTCTAGTTTTTATTTATTGCGAGGAACTCAGCCAGCTTTTTTTGTCTTAGTTTATCTTCGTACTCATATTTTCGTCTTGCTAATGTTTTCAATGATTGCTGAAATTTAGGGTTGATTATTAGATTAATAACCAACTTTTTAACTTGTTTTGGTTTTATCGACGCTTCATAACAAGCTTTTTTTTTTATTTCTTTTGCCCTTCATAACAAGTTTCAGTTATGGCCTCACAATTTTAATCGTGGCAAGTAGAGAAAAAGGCCAGAAAGTTTCAAATGATTGAAAAAAGTATTGTGTCGATATAAAAGGATGCTATAATTAATGTGGCTTTGCTACATCATTCGATAATATTGGGCACATATCTAAAATCGAAATATAGTTAAGTTGGTTGTGATCTTTTTGTCAATTAATCCTTAAAATTGCAATGAATAGGTTCATTTTACTTTTGTCAATTTATGACTGAAGATGTGTTTTCCAATTTTTTTTATCATTACATTACATTTACACGAGCCAATGAAGTCGATTTTAAATGTGTGTTTATGGATTATGATAAATTTTGCTCAATTTCCCTTGAATTGAGCAAACCTTTTCCAAGCAAATTTATAGAAATGGCGTTGGAATGATAAAATAAGGTCAAGAACTGCACAAAAACATGAAAACAAGAGAAATGCAGATCGATTATCTCTAGAAATACTTATTTTCTACATGAAAACCGGCTAATTATGCATTCTGGAATTAAAGCTCTTGTACAGTCTAAACCAACTTGGTTCCAACCATTCATTAAGTTCACTGGTTCATAACTCGAAAACTACAATGGGAACTGCCTAACTCGAGGTGGAATACAGTGAAGAAAGCTCCAACAGCAGAGGAAGAAACTGATTTATTTTCAAGTCTCCGTCCTATATGGGTTGACCTTTTGGGACAATTTGATCCTTGAGCCACATGTAAATTGGAACTAAGACGTAGTAAGTTGCCGCCATGGCACCGAGAAGCAACCGTGAGAGAAACACCATTGGATTTACAGGTTTTGAGACATCCTCAGCCTTAGGACCAAGCTGCAAATCAAAGTTTCATGTTAGTTCCAAGAAGAATTAAAAAACCACACTTGCTTGTGCCCAAGTAAGGAAGAAATGTTGTATGTATGAGCATTGAGAAGTCTTCCTAAACTTATAATACCAGGGTAGCAAGCAACCACGTATGGGCATCAAATATCATAAGTTGACATCTAATGAATCAATTGTCAAGCTTTAAAAAAACACTGAGGTGAACAAGCAATGGATTCCTTTGTGTCTCTCCTCTTTCTCAAGTTGAGGATAATCTAACTTAAATCATCCCTATATTTTTCATATGAAGATCGATTTTATCAAGAAAACAATCACTAACAAGCGTTAAAAAAAAACACAAAAAATAAAAAGTTGGAGTTCAAAGAGAGCATGGTGCTTGGAAAAACAAGAAGAAGATTACCTGCAAAGGTGAGTCTCCAGAGCTCGCTTTTACACCTGAAACAGAACATCCCATGATGAGACCGTGTCTGCGAACCCCGCGATACCATTTTGGACCAATCCTTTTAAGTTGGACATTCTTGAATCCTGCCTTTTCAAACCATTCTATGTACTCTTCCTCCGTAGGGAATAGCATCCACGCATCTGCAAAGAAGCGTGACAACCAGAATGTTGGATATACTGGACCAATCAAGCACGCCTTTCCCCCAAGTCTCAAAACCCTGTAAGCTTCCCTGATGCCACGTTGCGGGTCTGGCCAGTACTCAATACTGAAAATACACACAGAAATAATCCAACATAAATAAGATTTCCAAAATATCATATCCCCACATAAAAATCAATTAGTAGCTTATCCCGATCAAGCTTCACTTGGCGCTAATATCATCTGATTGTTAAAACTATAAAAAAAAGATATAATCAATAAGTTAACTAACGGTTGACTTCAACTCCAAGTCCTGGCTATATATACTGTCACTCAATAATCAATAGGCAAACAATCAAAAATGAAAAGGGGAAGATTTTGGCAATTCACAATCTTTTTCATTCAAGTAACGAGGAGATAAAAATCCTCCAAGTTGGCCAATTAAGCAGTAAAAACCCAGAGTCTGAGACAATGCCAAGAACAACAAACATCATTCAAGCTCATAAGCAAGAAACAAAACAAGCTAATTCAACAAGAAACAGACAACATCAAAAAAGAACACCTTCCGGCAGAAACATATCGATCGAAAGTGTCTGTAGGGAAAGGGAGATCCTCAGCATCCCCTTCAAGGATTTTGCATTCCTTGAGGGGCTCCTTCTTCCTAGCCTTGGCCAGCTGGTGAGGCGACTGATCGAGAATCGTCACGTTCTTCGCATCGACGGTCTTGACAATCCCCAGAGTGGTGAACCCAGTGCCTCCACCAACGTCCACCACCGCCAAATCGCGGTGGTTGAGGTCGGCAGGCTCCAATGCATCATCCCTCATATCCTCAGTCCAATGGCCCGGGTTGATGACGTGGTCGTATACGATAGAGAGGAACCTGTAAAACCAAAACGCCTCTTTCTTGTGCTGTATGAATCTGGGCTGCGAGGCTGGCCTGGGGGCGGAGATGCTGCATTTTGGGGTGAGGGTTCTGCTCCTCGAGGTTCGAATTGAGAGCTTGGCACGCGAAGTTGGGGTGAAATTGGGGAAATACTTGCCGTGGAAATCCGAGGCCGCAAAACCCAAGCCCTTGGGGTTTGGGGCGATTGCTCTGACGAGAGAGAGGCTTTCGGCGCCGTTGAGCATGGCGGAAGCCATTAAAGAATCCTCAGATTGAGCAAAGAGCTTGGTCTAAGCCTAGCCGAATCTGTAGAGTGAAATGGGGAAAAAATGAAGCGAAAATGGGAGTGAAGAATCAAGAATCAAGATTCTAGAATGGGAGGAGGAAGAAGAAGAGACTTCTGTGGAGGCTGAGAGAGAGAGAGAGCTATGGTGCAAGTGATATAGCTAAGCGGCCAGTGCCACAATATTATTAATTTTTTTTATTATTAAAAGATAATATTATTTTCATTATTTCACATGCAAAATTTATATGAAGTATACTCACTTGCACATATTTAAATTTTGTCCATATATATATGGACAACATTTATAGGTTTTTCCTCCTTGGCACGTTTCAGTTGTTTTAGTGAAATGGCTGATTATTATCTCAATCATAAACAGTAATTCATTATATAAAATGTTTTTATTTATATATGAAAAGTATAGTTGCAGTGAGACAAGTTAGGTATGGTTCTAAAACGTCACTTATTTATTTCCGAATATGTACAAATCAGAAAATTTTCCTTTTAAAACTGGACCATAAAATTTAGTTCAATCAATGGCTATGTCCAGTTACTAGTTCCGAGTAGAGCTGTTAAAACCGGCCCAAAATGGTCCGGCTCGATGGGCTGGTCCGGCCTACCCGTATTTAGGGTTGGGTTGGGCTCAAAATTTGATGGCTAAAAAATCCCGGGCCTAAATTACCCGGCCCGACGGGCCAAACGGGCCATGGGCCAAAAAAACTCTATAAGTTATGGACCAATTAGGCCCGATAATTAAGTATATATATTTTATTTATATACAAAGTTAATTTTAGGGTTGACTAAATTTTATGCTATTTGTTTTGTAACTTTTGTTTTAGGAAAATAATAGCATGTATTTTTTTTATTACTTTCCATCTTTATTTTATTTTGATAATAATAATTTTTACATAATATTTAATTTTATAACTATTAATAAATTAAATATCACTAATATTGTAGCCTTGTAGATATCATTTCATTACTCTAAATAATTTATTTGGACACCAAAATTATTAATTTAAAAATAAAATATTATATGGGCCTTTTTGGCCCGGTGGCCTGTAAAGGGCTGGACTTAGCTAAGATTTTGCTGGACCATCAAATTTTCGGGCTGGTCCGGCCCGGCCCAAAATGAAACGCTGGCACGTTGGGCCGGGCCGGGCCGGGCCGACAATTTTGACAGCTCTAGTTCCGAGTTTGAAAAAGATCATCTCTAGAAAAAAAATAATCTTAACTTCATGTATTTATTAATTAAATTAAAAATGTTAATAAAAATATTATGAAAAATATTCAGGTAAGAGTAAATTATTCAGTTATTAATTAAATACTATATGTGAGCATAGTATATGTAATTAGTATTCATTCATTCGGGAAAGCAAATATGGGCCTCTTAGGTCCAAATTTTCATTTAAATGGGCCTAATTTTTATTTTATGCGGTAATACACATTAATTAATGAAAGCAAAATTCTATATTTGCAACAAATACATTATTTTATAATCAGAGAATCTATATTTCTAAAGGTTCTTGAATACAATGTTGAGTCTGAATAGGGTTGTGTATTTATTTGGCCTTTTCCTATTTTCGATTTTTTCAAGCTGGACCATAAATAAACTCTCAAATGATGATTTACATTTTGTGAAATTATAAACAATAAGTTAGCCCAATCCAGTATGTGTAATGGGCCCATCAAACAGAGAACATTTTAAATTGTTGCTGAGGTTCTGCTACCATTTATTAATATCAAAATGGCTTTCTGGGTTCTGTATATATATTTTTAATAATGTAAATAATTTTAGAATTTCACAAAAATTGTACTTGTTCTATGTGTTTTATGAAATATTTGATGAAAATATAATTTTCCTAATATTTTTCCCAAAGCATATATCGAAACAGTATTTTTTTCTAATATCCTGGTCACAAGTAGAGAGAATAAAATCCGGCTATTAACATCATTATCACTGGACGAACACAATGTGAAACAATCATTTTGTGAATATAAATTTTCCATTGATTAATCTATCTATAAATAATAAGTTAGATATAAGATGAAAAAATGTGGGCGTATTTGAAATGTTTAAATATTAGTTAATTGTGTTTAGCAATCTGTATTAACATTTATTAATCCACTATTAGTTTTTAGAAATGTATAATTAGCATTTTGTAATTAGTGTGCCTAGTCAAATTGTTTTACAAATCAAGATAAGAGTATCAGACACTTCAGGACCAATGAAAATTGGTCAATGGCAGAAGGAATGTAACCTAGCAACATTTGTATGAAAAATATAAAAATATGTACATTTTTATTTTATTTTTAATTAACACACTCATTCTTCCATAGCACAAATTTAAATTAGGTAGAACCATTTCTTTCTTCACAATATATTTAATTTTTAATAAAATATATATTTAATTATATTTTTGTGTGAATTTTTTTCCACTTAAATTATATTTTACTTTACTATTAAAATTCGTTCTAATTTAAAAAATAAAATTTATAAATTGAGATAATGGTAATTAAAAAGTGATAACGCTTAGTTTATCCGTAATCTACTGTCAATGTTGTCCTAAAATTCTTGATATCACTCACGTATCCTAACTGTAATTTGTAACATCAACATGTGTGCTAGGTACAATGATGTCGCTCACGTATCCTAACTTCAATGGAAACATAAAAGTAAACAAAAATGTTTATGCTCCCCGCCTCGGGTGAGATTAATCCATTCATAAAAAATGCGACATATCTTATAAATAAATATTAAATTTTTAATAAATTTTTTATAATTTTTCACTTTTTAATTATAGTTTATTAATTATGCTATAATTTAATAGGAGTATCATTTAATATAAATTATAAATTAATATAAAAATTAAAATAAAAATTATAATGACTCGTATGTTGATATGACATTGTCACATCAGTCGTGAATACATTAATTTATGCTCATCGAATGATATCTCCTATTGTATAAATGTGTTACATCTCGTGTTGCATTAATACGAGACTGACATGTGATATGATTATGATTTTAAGATTTATAATGTATATAATAAAAATATATATTGAATTTTAAATAATTATAATACATGTTATCCTCACGATTATACAATAGAATATTGTATTTGAATATTTGAATCGGTGTAAAGGTACTCTAAAGGTAAATGCTAAACTCAATGAGTATTGAGATTGGAAATTAAGAATAAAATAGTATATGTTTGTATTGGCATCTGGAGTGTGGACCAAATCTATACTTAAGCACATCTTCAAAATTGAAACTTGCCATTTTATTATTGAGTATCTGCCCATCTTTATAATTATTATTAATCTTGGATTTTGTAATAAGTTATATTCATATTTATATTCATTTATATTTATATTCTGCGAACGGTTTTTCTCTGTAACATTTTTCTTCCTCTCTTCTCTCTCGTCTCTTTATTACGTTCATTTAAAATAATTAATGAAATTGAACAATTCATATTATTATTAGAACAAGTTTTTAGCCAAATTGACTACGATTGTTTGGCTTATGAAAAAAATCGTATTTTTCATGCAAGATATTAATTTTATAAATTTTATAATTCAAATACAAATATGAAAAATCCCACAATAAATAGATTCATGAATATTGATAGTTCAAATGGTTTGTAGGGGAACCATGCCTTCTCTTCTCTGATGCATTCGACACGAGCAATTTCTTTTTCGTTAATACAGCTTGCTTGTACACGAGGGTTGCGCTCGTTGTGACTTGTGAGACTTAATCCAACACCTTACGGCACAAACTGACGATATTCATGCATTACCTGTGCCCGTGTTCTCGAAGGCACCTCTCTCTTTCAAGATGATTAGCCACATATCAATCCCTTAATTATAAGATTTTTCGTTTAGGCATTGAATCAAACCACATGCTCCAAAGCTTGTGCATAACCATCAATTTCTTTGAGTATTTGAATTGGATGTATTTTAATTTGCATTTTGAGATTTGAAGCTCATACATCTATACTCTTGGAGTCTATGAACATTTACAATAGATATGTAAATTAATTACTTTATTTCTCTCGGTCCCAATTAAGATGATGCGTATTTGGGCCGTCCCTTGAGACGTTTCATTTTTTGGAAACTTGTATTACACACACAAGTTTAAATAATATATATTTTTATCACCACTTTATACTCTTTTTAACTTTAAACATACATTCCTTCATTATCGTGTCCAAAAAAAATATTTCATCTTAATTAAGACGGAAAGAGTATAATATATTATATGTATTTTTTAGATATCATGATTTGAGTTGTTGTGAGTAGTTATGAGCAATCACAGCTGATTTTTGAACTTCCAAGGAAATTGAAAGAATTTGCATCATAAACAAATCAATACTAATCTGATTCACTTATTTAAACTCATTTACTTTTTTCAAATTACAATCATAATTAGAAATCAACCCATATCTAAAAAATATATATATTCTAAAGAATACTAATATAAATTAATTTAACAAAATACAAATCGAAGGAGTGGGCATGTGAATAAATCATTACAATATCATATTTTACCAAAATTATTGATATGTTTTATGATATTTTTCGATACGATAAGTACAGTATACTATTTTTGTAAATTTTGACAGCACTATATTATATGATACCTATAAATGGATCGTTAAGTGGCAACATATTTACAATTTAACAATTGGATCAAAATTGAAACTTGTAATAAATTTGTCAATTAAAGCGGGAATAGTACAATCTAAATATATTGAACAGAAAAAGGGAAAAGAAAAGGAAAGACTTGATAGAGATGACGTTAAATTTGTTGGCTAGTTGAGTTATTGTAAGGAAAATAAAAGGTGGTAAAAAATAAAATTAACCGTGTGGTGTCACTCTTTTTAAAATGGGCGGAGGGTAGATTCAATCCATTATGAAATTAGAAAGAAAAAGAAAAGGGTACATAGATTTATACATTATGAATGAAAAGACTATAATATAATAGTAAAGCCTCTATCATATTCATTCATAGGTGATTGTCAGATTTTAACTCACATTTATTATACTTTGTTGTACAAAAATATGAGATTTTTTGGGGGGATTTTACTAGCAGTTAAGTGACTTGAGTCTACCATAGTTGTACATGATTAATGCAGCTCAATAAGTGCCATTGCAACATAGTAAGTTGGCAATTCCTATGCAATCCATCCCTGTAATATTATTGTCATGTAAAGTATGAAATATTATTGTACCATTAATATCAATTAAATTAATTAAAACCGATCGAACATAAAATAATGATTAAAAAAAAGGCATTAAATGGAGGTAGGTGGGTGAGCAATAATAGCTAGCATTACTGGGATTGGGCTTATTATTATACTTATATTTCCTGAGTATGAGGATTGTGACAGTAGCAGAGAGTAGTTAATGATGTGTAGTCTGTGTTTATAACT
This sequence comes from Leonotis leonurus, assembly GCA_026898415.1. Taxonomy (NCBI): domain Eukaryota; kingdom Viridiplantae; phylum Streptophyta; class Magnoliopsida; order Lamiales; family Lamiaceae; genus Leonotis; species Leonotis leonurus. The sequence continues at coordinate 1,629,768 of JAPKLX010000055.1, forward strand.
ATAAAATACATAAAATTTGGTGGCAGAAAATTGAGATGACATGAAATGAATTTTGGAAGAAGAAGAAGAAGAAGACCGACAATATTTCAAGTCGTGTTAGTTATGAATGAACTTTTGTCTTGTATGAATATCACTGTTTCTTTTGCAGACTTCTTGCATTCTCCTCCTCCTGCTAATTAATTATTTCCAAAATTGATTTTAATTTAATTTTCCTTTAACTGTTCAAACTACTGAAAATTAAAAATTCCTTTCAACTTAAACCATCATATGAATATCACTTTTTAATGCGATGTGAAATTGTAACCAAATCTGGTAGGAGTGAGTAGTAATATATTTCCTCTTCTTTCTTTTCTTTTATTTATAGCTGAGAAGCTTTATTAATTATGTTTATGGACATAGTAATAAAATTAAATGGTTGAAAGCGTGAGAGTAAAGTGGGTTTGCAACGAAAAAGGAATAAGAAAATGCATGAGATGTTTGGGTGGTGTTGTCTTTAACTAATGAAAGAAAAATGTGTGGTATTTCCAGGAGGGTGTGACTGTGATGTGATTAGAAACCAATGTTTAGCTATTTATTATTCACGAGATTTTACTCAAAAAGGTTGTGACTTTATGAATGCGATTACATTAGGCGTTGCTTGGTTGGACTAGTAAATTAAATATGCTAGTATTTACAAATTACTATAAGCTGAGTACCAATCTCACCGGGTATACTGTGCCCGAACCGAAAATTATTATCGATTATCGAGTTTAACTTTAAAAAAAATAATACTCTTGTAATCAGTAACGAATCGAATATCAGTTTATTATATTAAATATTTTATATTTTACAAAATATTTACCAATTTAAATAAATATGTTTATATCGAATTATTATTATAATAATATTTATGTGAATTATTATTAGTTTAAATATTAATATTTTAAAAATATTAAAAAAAGTTTCTTAACCGATTTTCGAAAAGAAGCGATATTGAACTGGTTAACCAATAAAATTAACGTTCCCATACTTGATATTCAAAAGTGCACTTTTTCTATTTTAATTAACAGAACCGAACCGATTAACAACTCCTAAAACTGAGTAACTTGCACAACTCTATAATTGATTTAACTTGAAATTTATTTCAGCTTAGACTGATCTTAAACATAATTTTAATTCTTTATAATAAATCAAGCCCATCAAATGATCACAATGGTGGCATACAATCCAAAGGCCACGCCACGTTTGTAGTACAATTAAGGACATATGCATGATATGACATGATATCATAAAATTAAATTATCTTCTCAAATATGATTTATTTTTGGTAATAACGGTGATTAACATGTCGGTCCGCTATTAAATAATGAGTCCGTGTCAAAATCACTATTTCCCCTTATATTTTAATCATAACAGAATAGTGATAATATTATTATTATCATATATTAGAGAGCCGAGTATGTATCATGTACTACCTTCGTCCCGTTAATAACGACTTATTTTTCATTTTGGGACGTCTCATTAATAATGACACATTTTCTTTTTGAATAAAAATTATCACATGAGATGTTTCTTGGTTTTTTGGTAATAAATATATATTAAGAATTTCTTAATTTTCATGGAAAAAAACATTTCATTATTTGTGTAATAATGACATATTTTCTTTTTGGATAAAAATTATCACATGAGATGTTTCTTGGTTTTTGTGTAATAAATATATATTAAAAATTTCTTAATTTTCGTGTAAAAAATAAATGAATCATTATTAATGTAATGGATAATTATTAATGTAATGGATAGAATAATATATTATTGAAACAAAAAAAAAACTCGTACAAAATACAAATGATGTTAAAACAAGTTCTCAAATTTATTGATGTAGTTCGAAAGAAGTTTATAATATTTTATGCAAAGCGATAATTATTTACTATTTTTTCCTTGTTGGAGCCGACAAAAGTTTCTTTCAATTTCTGCATATACTCAGATTCATCTCTCAACACGAAGTAATGATTTTTTACCTCTCAAAGTCTAAAATATTACTTACTATTTACTTACTTTGTCCAATTAAAAGTGGTTACGTTTAACTAAAAAATTCTCATAAATTTAGTTAAATATGATCATTTTTAATGGGATGGAGGAAGTACAATGTCGTAGGATTGCAACATTTTAAAGAGCATGCGAATTTCATTTCATATTTTTCAAAAATAAATAACAAATTGCGCATTCCCAGCATGTCACACAGTTGAATTAAAATTTAATCTTCGTTATATAAATACCAATAAATGTGTAACGCGTGAGATTTGGTATGAAATTATTTTAGTATATTACATTACTTTTTTTAGCACAAATATTAACAAAATGAATTTTTGTGTGTAAATTGATGAACTCCAATATATTCATTTCTTTGAAATGCGTCATTATTATTAAGACAACACAATATAGTAAATATGTCATGAATAATGAGATAAGGGAATTATTATATATATAATCACTAAAGTAATTAAATAATTCATTTTAATTTGATATTTTCACACAAATCACTAAAAAATGTTTGTAAAATAAAAAAAAAAAAATATAGTATGTAAATAAGGTATTTTTTTTTTTTGATAAACTTTTACATTATTTATATGTAATGAAATATATATATATATATATATATATTAAGATGTATATTGTAGATAAAAAATGTGTTTCTAAACATAGATTATGATAATTAAATTTACAATTACCTTATATATGTCGAAAATTTTATCTTACACTAGCTAGGTAGGTTAGTTATTGTGTCTTGCATAATATAAAAAGGGAAGAAGATAGATTTAAAAACATAAATTCCTTTTTTGTATATTCATAGTTTTTATATTTCTGTTTTAGTGAATCTTTAAAAATTCCATATAAAATATTGGTGAATATAAACACAAGCAAAAGGATTATAAAAGGACAAAATTATGTGATCTATCATAATTCACAATTTATGATGTGTTATAATCAAGCTACACGAACATGCATGCTCACGAGGAGAAGAGAATTGGTCCATTACTAATTTCTATGCTTATCCCCATACTATATAGTTGTCCCCAAAATTGACAACACAACACGTATAATTTGGATCCCTAAATAATTCAAAATAACGAGAATCAGATTAGGAAAAAGGAAAAGTGAAAGTTCCAGAGCGGTAATAAAAAGCAAGCAAACATGTGCTTAAATACTTAAATATGTTATTAATTCAACAAAATGTAATTAATGGAATGAATTAGTTCAATTTGTTGAGACTTCGTATTTATTTATATAACAAATTGGAGTATTAAAATGTGGTGAGTGATTCTTACATATATATATATATTTGGACCATTACTTCCTCCCTCCAATTGAAAAATAAACAAAAATAAAAATAAAAAAATATCTGATTAAGACAGTAGTGTATATTCCCGAAAGCTTTTACTCTCTTATTTGTTTTATGTTTTGGAGGAAGTTAAATTATTTACGTTTAAAAAAGAGAAAGAAAATAGAAATGGATCGGATTCAGAGTGATAAAAAAAGGGAAGCGTTAATGAAGGCAAACCCTACTACTACCACTTCTCTCCATTAGCAGAGGTGAAAGCGGGAGGGACGAGGGAGGAGTTCAACCAAAACCTGAGAACTCTAGAGTGAGTGAGTGTGTTTGCGCGCGATCTCCCAAGCATGTGAGTGATCGGACGGGGATTGACGTCAGCGTCGGCAATGTCAGCAGGTATGGTGAACGACCAGAGTTTCGAGAAGCATATCGGCAAACAAATGGGTTGCATGACCGGCTTTCTCCAAATCTTCGATCGTCACCACATTCTCCCCACCAAGCGCCTTCCACCCTCGCCGGTACGCTACCATTATTTACCATTCACCATCTTCTTCTTAGATTCGTACGTTATTCACTATGATTATTATGACTGTTTAATTAGATTATCGATACGACGTCGGAGTCGGAGAAATCATCCACCGTATCGCCGGAACTCCGATCGCCTCTTGGGGCTGAGTTACCGCCTAAATCGCCCCTTCCTCTCCCGATATTCGAGATGAAAGAGGGCACTAGGTGTTCGTGGAAATTCACCAAAGAAGCTCCACGGCTTTCGCTGGACAGCAGAGGCACCACAGATGCCAAGGAAATCCGCACGGTCGCTTCCATTCTCACCGCTAACAAACGCAGTGATACTAATGCTACCGATGTGACCAGCCAAAACCGCTCTCCTAGCGTCATCGCCAGGCTCATGGGGCTGGAGCCATTGCTGGAAACCAAGCCGGAGCTCCGGAGATCCGCCTCCGAGTCCAGAGTCTCCACAGATCTCTTCCACTCTCGATTCATCTCCGAGAAAACCAATTTCCGCTCCAATCACCCTGCCGATACTGCTAACGACAACACACGATATGTGGATCCGATCAATTATTTGCTGAACAATGCCAAAAAGGTGAATGAGACACCCAAATCATTCAACAACAGAGGCGGCGGATTTAATTCTCCGTCGCCGTGGATTGCTCCCCGCAACCGCAAAAGCTTCTTTGACTCTGGCGACTTTTTCCCGGAGCCAAAACGAGCAGGGTCTAACTACGGTGAGAATGAGAACAGATCGAAACTGCAAGGAATCGAGGAACCGTCGAAAGATTTGGAAACATTGAAGCAAATTCTGGAAGCTCTGCAGCTCAAAGGTCTCCTTCATTCCAGAAAACACTCGGAGCAACACCAAATCAGCCACCTCAATTTTGTCCACGACGGTTCGCCAATCGTCGTGATGAAACCATCGAGATCGCCAAATTCTACGCCGTTTACCCGGAAAGTGGCGAATGATTACGCCACGCCGGTGAGTGGAAATCATACCCGCGGTGGCCTGAGGAACTACAATCTCGCCGGAGAAAATTCGCTGTCGATGAGTCCCCACCGCTACCGGAATGTTCGTAGTCCGTCTAGGACCGGTCGAAGTCAGAGCCCGACCACCACGAACAGGGCCGAGGCCAATCCAGTCGGGAAGCGGTCCAACTCACTGGCTAAGCATAAATCATTGAGCGTCGAAACGCAGAGAAGATCAAACGAGTTGGCGGAGAACCGGCGCTTCTCTCCGGTTAATTCTCCAAATCTCAACCCGAAAAGAACAGGTCCGGCCAATAGCCGATCGCCGGTGAATAGTAAATCAACGGCCGAGAAAAAATCGGTTCCCGCAGAGGATAATTCATCGTCAATTTCTGATAGCAGTATTACTACGTCCAACGATACAGAGGTAACTTATTAATTACAGTGCTTGACGACGATCACATGACGTTAATTAGTGGTTAACGGAATCAATCTTTGACCGAAATGGCAGAGGTGTAAAATTGAAGAACACAAAGAGGGGGGGCGAAGCTTATTGGAGAGGTGTGATAAGCTGCTGCACAGTATAGCAGAGATGACTGCAACCGATATGCAACCGAGCCCGGTGTCCGTTCTTGATTCGTCCTTGTACAAGGACGAGTCCTCCACTCCTTCACCCGTTACCACAAGGCGCAGTATTGATTTCAAAGGTACCACCTTTAAGATTAACTTTAACAACTTATGCCTATCCTAAGTCAGAACCATATATTAATGCCTACTTCCTACTTGCACCTGCACCACTAAATGCTAGCTGAGATGTAACAATACGTTAGTTAGGTTTATTGATCGGCTGTAGAAATAGATTCTTCTTGATTCGGAGTGGAACAGAACAGAACAGGAATGGCAATGAATATGGGAACGGGTACGTTGCTATATGATATGGAATTGAGTGTATCTATCTATTGAGTCTATGTCACATGGTCGGACCGTGCCCCCTAAGAGAGATCGCATTCGTCCTTGGCTGGCTTGTGTGTGTCCCAGTCATTGATGGTGCTGTTGTTTGATTTGTAATCAATTGAAAACGACTCACGCACACCTCTTCTTGTTGGGGTAAACTCGTGAACTTTTTCTTGTATATTTTTTCCAAAGGAAATAGTTGAGTTGTTGCATTCACCCTTATTTCGTGCAACTATAATTAATACGAATCTTGGGTCATGTAAGAATGTAATAAGGACGCAAATTCAAGGTCCCAACTGAAAAGTGTTGGGAATTGGGATTTATTTTATTGTTCTCGGATATAGTGGTGTGTCATGTGCAACCAAACCCCATCTAAGTAAGTAGTATATTTTCCTTGGAGCATATCTTTCTGTGTGGTCCTTGCTGAGGTTGTCTACCCTCATGTAGGTACCATACTATATGAAAGGGGAGTTCTTCTTTTCTTGTTTAGAAAATGTTACTATAGCACTCTTTTGCTTTGCAAAATCTGCAGAATCAGTGGCTTGCCTCTGCATCATTGATATGGGACTTAATAATTTTTTGTGGCGAACTCTGTAATTTACAGATGATCAGTGTGGTGAATTTGAGGAAGAAAGCTGGAGCTCTGAGATTTCAACACAAGACTGTGACTTCATGTACGTATCAGATATTCTAAGAGCCGCCCAGTACCTCCCCGAGGAGTCAGACGTGTTCTTGTTGCTCGAGAAGGAACAATATCTCAAGGGGAAGGACATATGCAAAGTGTCAAGACTACAGAGGAAGCTGATATTCGACACGGTACATGAAATCCTCAACAGAAAAAGGCACCTGCCGCCGTGGAAGGTGGTCTCGTGGGGTAATCATGATGAGCCATCTTTGGACAAGATATGGTCTGAGCTCCAAAGGATGAGAGAGAGGGACGAGGATGAAGATCTGTTAGACAGCATCTGTAGGGTCCTCAAGAAAGATCTAGCTTGGGACGGGATCACCGGTTGGGAGGACTGGCCATTGGAGATGGCTGAGGCGATCTTGGACATCGAACGGCTCGTATTCAAGGATCTGATTAGTGAGGTTATTCGAGATCTAGTGGCATTAGAGTCGAGAAACAAGGCAACATTATTGTTACCATCTTCCATGATGCCTACTCGAAGGAAGTTGGTTTTCTGAAGTCCGAACTCCTAAACAGGAGAGGGGCATTATTGTCTTTCTTGTGACAGCAGTAATAGTAGTAATAATAGTAGTAGTATAATTTGCCTTTGTGATTATAGTCCTTGAACAGTTGCTTCATTCTGGTTATCAACGGTCACTTTTCCAAACATGCAAACTGTAAAAATGAAAAATAAATTAGAAATACTTCGGTGAATATCAATAAAAATTAAAAAGATAAAAAATGAAAATTATAATGATAGAATAATAGTCATTATTTTTTTTATCATTAATCCTAAAAAATAAAGAAGAAAACATAAAGAAAGGATGGAGTTACTACTTTATAAAATTGGTATGAGAAGTGCATGTGTGGTGTTGGCAGACATTTGACATGGTGGGCTCTCATCTCATGTTTGGATTTAATAACTTTATCCACAAGTGCAAGTGAAAATCACATAATAATAATGTATAATATTGACAGAAAGAGAAAATGTGAGTTCTACTGAGATATCTGCAAAACTGCAAAACTATATTACTACCACTTAAACGTGGTTCATTCATTTTTGGCACGAAAAATAAGAAAGTGGTAGTTGGGTGTGTAAAAATGATAGTTGAGTGTGAAAAGGTGGTAGTTGAGTGTGTAAAAGTGGTAGTTAAAGAGTAATACTTTTACCAAAATAAGAAAGTGACTACTTATAAGTGAACAAACAAAAGATGAAAGGTGACCACATTTAAGTGAGCAGCGGAAGTAGTACTTTATTTCCTATCTGTACATACTGAACTGAACTGAACAACTAAACTATTTTGATAAGTTTATGATATTATGGTCCAAAAATATAGCAATCACTCACTCCCATTATTTAATACTCCCTCCGTCCCAACTAGCTTGACTCGTATTCCTTTTTGGGTTGTCCTAACTAGTTTGAGTCATTTTCTTTTTAGGAAACCTTTATTACACATACAAATTTAAATAATATATATTTTTATTATCACTTTATATTTTAAATATACACTCAACATATACTATTTAACTCCTTAATTCTCATGCTGAAAAGAAGTGCCTCAAACTAGTTGGGACGGAGGGAGTATGTTAATGTCTTCCTCTTTTTTTTTTTACCCAATACACTTAAAGCACAAAAAAATTGCTATAAAATAAAATGCGCCAACTTTATAATACAGACGAAAATAAAAAAAATGAGTTATCAATGGGACGAATGGAATATTAAATATTAGGATATGAATCCCAGCATTATATTTATTGGAGCATTCTTAGTGAACTTTCTTTCCATTTTGTTTGAAACAGTTTTTGGTAAGAGTATTTCATAGAGTGGCAGACCGCCCCAACCTCCCATACCTCCTAACCCGCTTCAGACCGCTCTACTCCCATATCGTGTTACTAAATATCAAACGCCGTTATTTAGAATTATGTCTCCGTGAACAATACTTAGTTATAACTAGGTTTTAGATTTCAAGTTGGGAAATAATCTTTCATGACGGTGTTTAATAATCAACAAATTAATAGTACTGTATGTCTGTATCAATATCTCGCGTGTGGATTTTCTACACGTGGATTTCATGTTAGCTTTAATTTGGAAGAAAACTAAATTTATGTTAAAATTTGGCAACTAACAAAGTTCGCTTTTATAAGAAAACTGTGAAATATTATAATAAAAATGAAATTATACAAAAAGTGCATGATATTAGCATAATATAGATTTGATTAAATTCATAAATTGTGTATTTACGTGTATTTAACCAAAATAAAATCATGAAAGTCCCTTTTGTGCAACAGTGAATAGTTATGCCGCATATTTAGTTAATGATACATGAAGAAAGCCTGTTCCTATTTTTTGTAGTATTCAAAAATCTCAAATCATATAATGTTAATTCCGGAGAATTATAACTAACTTATATTAGGAGTAATAATATGTTAGTTAGAAAAGTCAGTTCAGAGATTAGCTCGAATAGTTAGGGTGCACGGTTATTCTGGTAGAATGTGTTAGTTATCCACACCATAAGGTGTATGTTGATTCATCTTCTATATAAATAAGTGTACTCTGCATTATGAAGCTCTGTATTCAATATATCATCTTCAATAAAATGATTTTTTCTTTCTACATTCTCTCTCTATATTTTCACAAACTTTTCTTATATTTTTAGTAATGGAAGAAGACAATTTTCTCTGTACAACTGAGAATATAATTTTTATTTCACCCAAGGTAATCTGAATTTGTATCATTATTGGTGGTTGTTTATTTGATTTGAAGTAGAAATGGAAATTCTGATTCCCTATGAGAAAAAACAATTAACATGGGGTAACTTACAAGTTACAAATAGAATATGGAGTAGTTTGTTTGTTTATTTTTCAAGTGGCGAAAAAGGGATTTGCATCTTTTGCCAAAAATATGGCTAGTATGTAATTCTTCAAATTGTGTTTAGTGTTTCATATTTATATTACAAAAATATGCAGATGCATAGTTGTACTACTTGATCGATGGCCCTCACGAAATTTAATACTTTGAGATAAGCACATATTTACATAATAGTTATTTTCTTACTTATATAATTAAATTAGCACCAATCTTACAGTTGTATATTTAAACTCGAAATATTGTATCCTAAAGAACAAGTACTTGATCGCTAACAAATCTAATGAAAAGTTTAGTATCTAGTCCATAACCTACTGCACAAGTACACACCAACAAATCTAATGTTAGAATTCACAAATATCAATTCATCAACAGTTAAATAATCTACCTGGCACATACAAGATCTGCTCTGAAATGTAACAGACCAAACAGCACAGAAATTTCGAAGTTAACTTAGAAACAAAGTACATAAATGATCAAACAATCTAAACAGTTCAAAATGTGGTTCTTAACTAAGACCTGCAATCTAATCCTAGCATACAAATCTAAATTAAACGGGAGCAATGTCACAAACACATAAAACTGGGGATCAATTAAATAGACATTAAGGTCAATGACAGTAATTCATTCCTTGGTGGTTTTGTTGATGAGGGATTTGTGAATGTGGGGAATCACACCACCACCAGCTATGGTTCCTTTGATGAGAGTGTCAAGCTCCTCATCCCCCCGAATTGCCAGCTGCAAGTGCCTTGGTGTTATCCTCTTCACTTTAAGATCTTTGCTGGCATTTCCAGCCAACTCAAGCACTTCAGCAGTCAAATACTCAAGAATAGCAGCTGAGTAGACAGCTGCTGTGGCTCCAACTCTTCCATTTGCATTGGTCCTTGACTTCAGGTGTCGATGAATTCTTCCCACCGGAAACTGAAAGCAACCAGAACAAAGCCTTTAGTAGTCCGGAATTTGAACTCGAGGCACTTTGTCTTGACAATATAAACAAGCACTTGCCAAAAATCAAAGGTTTCCTACAAAATATATCTCCAACAATTGATATAGTCATGAAAGGCAATCAAGAATATACCACCAAAGAAAGCAAGACTTCTCTGCAGTTATAGTTAGCAAACAAGACAATCTGTGGAAGATGAATAGCATTACACTCATAACTGAGAAATGATGGATTCATTAGCAAGGTAGCACCAAACCCTTTGGATTCAAGGGTCTTACAAATAGTAGCAGAAACACTCCAATCCAAGCTAAACTAAGATCATGACACTCATAGAATCATTACATTTAACATGGATAACATATAAAACGAAGAACACAAAAAATTGCTCATATACGAACATGTCTAGTTGTCTACTTATAGGTGAAAAAGTACATGGTGGGAGGATTTAGTTAACTTCAAAAACAAAATCTAGCAAACAGTGTTAGTTTCATACTCAATTACTAATCCTATAGACAAAAGGATCATAAACAATAAAATTAGCTGCTACAAGTTATGGGATGTATTGATCTGAATTTTATACCTGGAGACCAGCACGAGCTGACCGGGAAACAGGTCGCTTCTTGTCCTTTTCCTTGTTAGCTGCTGCAGCTGCCGTTGTCTTCCCTGCAACTAGGCCTTTCCCACCCTTTCCAGCCATTTTACACTTGATATAGTTTCACAGCTATTTTCACAAAGGAAAAAAAATATGTACACATATGAGAAATACATACAATGTACACAGATATGCATCTTAAACGAAGAATGAGCCAAGCACAAACATAGTTGTTTAAGGAGCAAACAAAAAAAGAAATTTCTTGTTGACATTATTTAAGATTCTCAATTCTAGTTCTCATATATCCATTTAACATTGGCATCGGAGAAGCAAATATTACTACTATTTAATTAAACAACATATATAAATTGACAATTACAATTAATAGACTCTTTTCTTTAGTCTCGACGATTAAATATCGAGATAATTAGATATTTTTAAAAAATCCACAATCACCTCGCTTAGTTTCTACTGTAAACTATAAATCTTAAAAAAGGAAAAACGATCCGTGTTTTTCCATGTTCCTTCGCATCCTTTCAATCCTCATAAATCATTAGCTAAACAGGAAGAAACACACAACGAAAACCTAGATATATGTCAAGTTCTGCCACAGATCTGATCAATTTAAGTGATATATCACTAATTCGAATACAAACAAAAAATCAACACCTCAAGCACCAAAATATATCAAATCTACCAGAAATAATCAGTAAAAACACAATTAAACGATGACGAAGGGCGATAGTACCTCAGGAAAAAGAGAAAACAGCAAGAACAGAAACGTAAGAGGGGAGTCGGAAGGATAAAGTTGAAGGTATATAATAGTGTGCGTACAGTGATGAGAGAGGAAATTTATTGCGTTTTGCCGAATGTTTTGAATGTATAATGGAATTTTGGCGGTTGCTTTTAGGTGGGAAAAAAGCAATTTCACAAGCCGGAAATTTTTTCACATCCGGATTAAATTACGATAACGCCCCTGTGCTTGCGTAGAAGCTAGAAGTGCGTTCAGCTTCTCTGTTCGGGAAACTGAAAGCCGTCGGAGTTTTGACTTATTTAATACAATTAATTAAATACCTAATTTATATTGTATGGGCTTAGGCCCAATATGTAGATTTTAAAGTTATAAAAAAAGCCCACTAATACTTTCCTTATTATAGAGTGACTTTTATTTAATACAAATTTAAATCTATATATTTATATAGCGTGTATATTCTATCGATCCTGTAATATTGGTTATTATTAATTATTTTTTAATGATTTAATTACATTATAAAATATTATAATTATTAAATTAAAGGTATAGTGGTACATCTACGTGCAACGAAAATTTAATGCATCATACTTTTTATTATAAATTGTAGGATTTAATTTTCTTAAAATTCTATATGCAAAATACATTTCATTTAAATATACAAAGCATATGTTTGCATTGAATTAATAAGTAAATGCATTACATGATTGGGTTTGTAATTGTTTGGTCCATTTATATGTATCGTAATGTATTATATATTGTGTTTAGTTTATGTAGTACGTGCATTGTTTATATCGATAATAGTTTTGTTGCGTGATTATAGTTTGTATTGTGAATTTAATACTCATATTGATAAAATTTCAAAATCATAAAGATTGCACGATTTTGTCTCGGTGCAAATTTTCGACCTTGTATAATAAGAGTGTATTTTAACAAATTTGATCAATTTGCATCATTATAATACAAAAATTACACTTGAACTCTAAAACTAACTAGAGTTTAGTTTGGACTTTCACATGTTTAGGGTTTAAAATGTACTAATGCATAATTTAATTATCACAACATAGCACAATATATTATATATCAATCCATTAGCGTTTTTTAGTTTTAATTTTATGTTACATCATGCATGCATACAATGCACAATAAAATAAATATACAATGCATAATTACATCTCATATCATAAAAATATAATTAACGCAGTTAGTTAGGCACCTTTTATTTTAATAACTCAAACCTATATATCTATATATTACATATTAAAACATGAATTTTCAATTGGGAATTAATTTTAATAGCGATTTCATAATTATTTTTAAATCAATGTCACATCACATAACAGTAAATTAAATAAATTTTAAATTTATTCAACGAGTTCTGACACGTACAGTTTATCAAATTAACTATTTTTTATATGTTTTCGATCTTGTCAACTTTTTCAAAATCTGTCAAATTACTTTGCATAAATATATGTAATATACATCTTTAGGGGTTATTTTCTTAATTAAAAAGCATATCTTATGTATTTTTTATATACCCACATCTAATCATCATAATATATTATTAATGGAAGAAATGAATATTAATTATCTACTATTATTCACGCATCGCACATGATCAGTTAGTCACTTAAAGTTAAATCAGTAAATATTAGACAATAAGTATAAATTAAATATTATTTAATGTGCTCTAACTTGTGAGTGAAATAAAATTTAATAAATAAATTAAATATATTATTAATTAATCGGTGTTTTGTATTATATATAATTGAATAAATGTCGTGAGCGATAGAAAAAATAATAATGAATCCAATAATATAAACTATATTTATTAAAAAAGTGAAAATATACAATTTTCGTGAAAATACCGAAATATATTTATTAATTAATTGGTGTTTTGTACTTGCACCCATATCCTTTTTTTTTCACTCATCTCTTATACATCCCACTGTTCACAAATTAACACAACAAATTTTGGCTTGCATTAATTAATTCATTCAAAGTAAGTTACCTAATAAGCTATTTGTTGGTTTATTTATTTACATTCCTGCGCTATTTTATTTTTTTATCATGTCGCCCCAATAAGCGACTTATATAAGTTTAATATAATGACGGTTGAGATCATTCCTCAATATCACGTGCAGGAACTAGGAAATCTTCATACGATAATTCTTTTTATTCATCTAAAAACAAAATTAATAGTACTAAAAATAACCGGGGCATATGTGTGATTAGCACGAGTCAAATGTTGGCAATAGGCGTATAAAAATGCAAAGTGTGCGAAGATGTTCACACGCTAATGATTAGCGGAATTAACATGCCCGCGAATGGGGATGAGGATTTGGGATCGGACTCGGGACTTTTTCGGTCTTGGCGGGAATTGGAGAATTTTTCGGGATAGAGATCAGGATCGGAACTGAAGAATTGCAAATTTTCGGAACTCGGGAGTCCTGATTTCTAGAATTAATTTTTAAATTTCAGGAAATTTGATCCCGATCGGGAACTTTTGGGACCATTCAGGACTAATCGTGACTTTATTTTTCGGTACTGGGACTTAAAAATTTTTCAATTTCGGCTCGGGAGTCCCAAAATCCCGATCGAGACTGTGACCAAGAATTTGGCATTTTTCGGAACCGGGACTCCTGGTTCCGTCCCGATTCTCACTCATATCCGCGAATAATTTGTCATGTCTCGTAGGTAAATATTTTTTTTATTAATTCTTAGTTTGTAATTAAAACTAACCAATAAGTATATAATTTAATACTCTCTCTATCCCACTCAAGATGACCAATTTCTTTTGGGCACGCATATCAATAAAGTCTCATTCTTTTTACTTCAATACATATCTCTCCTAAAAAAATTGCAATAAAAGAAAACGAGTCATCTTGTTTGCACGGACGGAAATGGCAAAATGAGTCATCTTGAATAGAATGGAGGGTGTACTATTTAACAAAAAAAAAATGAATATATATAAAAATTATTATAACTCGTATACTAAGGTGCCGTTTACTTTAAATGATAAGTTAGATTGAAAAAATATACGATTGAGTATTTTAAGGATAAAATTATTAAACTAGTTCAAAACCAAGTTACCCATAATTTATCCATCAAAGTAAACATAAAATTAACATTGATTAATTTTATCAATATTTCTTATCATATAAAGTAAACAATACAAAACAATGAAAGTAAAACGATCTTAATAAAGTATGGCCCGACAACGTGGCGGTGGAAAAAGTTACCAGGTATAATCAAACCAAACTATTCACGAACTATTTGGGGTTCGGCTCGATAAAAGTTCCTTTCAAATTCGTTCATATACTAAACGGACTGAACTCTAGTCTCGAATCGAGTTCAAATATTTTTTCAAGTTGAACTCAAACCTAAAGGTATTCGGTTCGAAAAAGTTCGCCAACATGTTCGAATATAATTTAACGAACCGAGTTTCGAATAGTTTACGAACTTAAAAAATGAGTCGAGTTTCAAATAGTTCGCGAACTTTATATACGAACTACTTCATGAACTTATCAAATTAATATAAAATATATATGTTAAATAAAATAATTTAATAAACGAAATTTTTAACAAACTCGAACTAGCATATTTACAAACTCGAGCCAAGTTCGAGTTGAGGTTCGAATTTACTATTAAATCGAATAATTAACAAATCAAACTCGAGCTTGATTTTTAATTATAGAATCGAACTTGAGCTTGATTTTCAAAATTAAAATTGAACTCGAACCAAACTCAAGCTTTCAAATTTTCAAACGAGCCGAATTTGAATTTGACGGTATTTGGTTCAGTTCGGTTCGATTATACCCCTAGTAACTACTCCGTCCGTCCCACTGAGCTTGACACAATTATCTCTTATTTGGACGTCCCACTAAGCTTGACACATTTCTAAAATAGTAAAAGTTATCACTTTAAAAAGGTGTGGACCTACCACATTTATTACTCTTACACTACTTTATACATTTTCTTTCATAACCGTGTCCAAAAATTTTGTGTCATACTTATTGGGATGGAAAGAATGGGTAGTTGTAAGAGGAAAACTGAGATTATTATCGGAAATTCAAAGAGAGCCCATCAAACGCGTCAGACGTTGCAATATGTGGATTCCATAAACAGCCGAGCGTTCACTAATTGCTGACACGTAAAGTGGATGAGATTGTTCCAGCCACATAGGATGCCAGCATGGCGATGCTATCCTAGTCAGCGGACCACCCTTCTCGTTTTATATAAAGGCCCCATAACTCCTGCTATTCCCATTCATAGCACAAGTTATTCACAGTACGCTAAACCATCACGCAAAATAGCTCTCTCTATTTCCCCTATTATATGTTCTCACACACACAGCGTGTCCGTGTGTGAAAATTTTATCTCGCAGTCGGCGATCAATTACCTTTTCGGAATGGAGGTTTCGGCCACCGATGATCGGATTCCAGGTTGTGGGATAACTGATGTCAAGCTGTTAGGTCCTTTTGCCCTTTTCTAGTTTTGAATGCTGTTGAGGTGCAGCTGTAATTGAAAACTTTAAGCAAAATCGAAGTCAGTTTTTGTAATTTTTATATAGCAGAATTTAGAAGTTCTTCCGTGGTTTGTTAAGACTTAAAGTATATGATAGAGCGAGGAATTATTAGGATCATAATCGATTGTTATCTGATTGTTAGAATTTCATAGATGTTGTAAGTCGGTGTTTCAATTTTTTTAGCCAGACTCTCGGTTTTCGTTCCGATATAATTTGGTATACGAGTTTTAAGATCTGATTATCTATATGCGCTTCTATGGCCGACTCTTTTTGTCTGATCGGTTGGCGCAGAACCGTTGAGTAGGTGATTGTTGTTTCCATAGCTAGTTTTTTATTTTCTTATTTATTTTTTCATCTAGAAATGCCTGGAAAATTAGAAGTTGCCTAGAAAATTGTAGTCTTCAACGTTGACTGACAATCTGAACACGGATAAATGGCGTCGAATTATACGATCATTTGAGAGCGGACTACCGAATTAATGCCTTACACCATGAAAATTCAACCGATCGATTTCAACGAGGCGGAGGATCTGGCGGCGAATTGTGAGGCTGTGGCGAAGCCAGTATTGAAGTCGAGGTTCAAGTGGCTTTTCGAGAGGCCGTTCTCGGGTGGTGTTAGAGCTCCAGAGCCGGAAAAGGAAGTCGGCGCTGCTGTGCCGCTTAATAACAAAGACGGATTGGATGAGTTTGAGCCGAGCTCGGTTTGCCTTGCGAAGATGGTACAAAATTTTATGGAGGAAAACAACGACAAGCCGCACCAGCAGAGGTGTGGACGGAACAGATGCATTTGCTTCAATGCAAACTGCACGGACAGCTCTGATGACGAACCGAACTCCTTCAATTCTTCTTTTTCCCGAGCTTGTGATACACTCAAGGTACTCCTACTTATTCCTCTCTCTAAGAAAACATGCAATATGATATTGTGGTCTATAAATTGACAGAGTTCTTGATATTCTTTATTCTTGTCCTGATTATATTATCTGATAAGTTTTTCGGAAATATCCGAATGAATTAGCAGTGTTTGGTTCCCTGCATTTGTGTATCTGAAAGGAATCTGCTAGCCGACACTGCAAAAATCGTTGAAAGGCACAAGATCAACAAGCGTAAAGACGGATTCTGCAGAAAGATCGTTGCAGATGGACTAATTGCTCTCGGATACGATGCTTCAATCTGCAAATCAAAGTGGGAGAAATCTCCTTCTTTCCTCGCTGGTAAAATCCCATTTCTTTCTTAATCATCTCAATTTCTTGCCAATATATCATGTAAATTAATTATTAGTCTTTTCCCATCAGGGGAATACGAGTATGTGGACGTGGTAATGGAAGGGGAAAGATTGATCATCGACATAGATTTCAGATCTGAGTTCGCCATAGCAAGGCCCACCAAACTGTACAAACTAGTCCTCCAATCACTGCCCAACATATTCATCGGCAAATCTGATCGCCTCGAGAAGATAATTATCATCGTCTCCGAAGCCGCCAAACAGAGCCTCAAGAAGAAAGGCATGCCTCTTCCTCCATGGCGCAAGGCTGAATACGTCAAATCCAAATGGCTCTCGCCCTTCACCCGAGTCATCCCCTCCGCCGCCCTCTCTCTCACTGCTCCTGAAATTCAGCTCGAGGGTGAGAGAGAAGAGGCGTCGATCGGCAAGAAATTTCCCTCCGCTACAGAATCCGAGGTGATTGTAGCTGCAAATTCATCCTCTCCTGAGAATGGTAATGTATTCAAGTTTTCTAACAGTGACAACAGCAGCAGCGGAATCTCATCTGAAGATGAAGGCGGCGTTCATGTTGCGACGCCACTGCAGAAAAAGTGGGAGCTGCCCCATATTAGCCTTAGGCCTAAAAATCTTAACAAAGGAGTCAAGATGGTGACTGGTTTAGCTTCAGTAATTGACAATATTGCATAAGAAATTTTGGTCCTTTTTCTTTTAGTTTGTTAAATCAGAATGGTATATCACCATTTTCTGGTATCTTTGTAATCCCTTCGCCTTTTATGTAAGGGTGCTGAAAATTTGTACCAGGTACAAAAACTAATACTAATACTTATACTAATATCAATAAATAAATGAGCTTGGCTTTTAAAGATGTTCTTGTAATTTATTGTAATTATATTCTGCTTAATTAGTTCAGATTATACACGTAATATATTTTCTGTAGTGTACCTTTTTTTTTGTGCTTTAGCTCTCTTTTCCTTTTCTCCTTTATTTAAATTTGTTTATAGTTGGTGCTGAAATAGTCTATCTTGGCCTTTTTTTTCTTTCTTTTTTTTTCCCTTTTGTTTTTTTTGTAGATAAGAGATGTAGAGGCTAAGTATATTTGGGGAATCGAAAATAATTATTGCGAGAGCTTTTTGCTGATTCAAAGTGAGCCCTGATTTCTGTGCTCTTTTGTCGCATTATAATCATTGCTTTTATTTGCTTCTTTATTTCTAACGGCTGATTTTTGTACAATGTTAATGTTACGATCTCAATCTTAATTGTGTAGTAAAAAGTCCGCGTACTCGAATTAATTTCACGGATTATGTAACATTTTATAACATCGATTCTCGTTTTGACCATTTTTTGGGTAAATTATTTTAGCTCTGGATGTGCAGATTCATCTATTGGCACATATTAATACATGCAAACATTAAATATCAAGTCCTGCATTTTTAATTGAAATTATATATATATTTGCATATAATTTATTGTATATATTGTGAAAATACATAAATTATTGAGTGACGTATGCGAGAAATTAGGTGGGAGTGGTAGTAGGAGGAAAGTACTGGGTGAGGTCAATTTTACTACTGTAAATGAGTGGTGAGTAATGAGTAAAGGGCAGATAAAGAATTGGAATAGAGTAAGGGGAAAGCAACGTAGGGCATACTTTATCATAATTTGAATTTCTTTTAAATAAATATGTAGATTAATTGTTGCTGAATTTGGTGGTGGGTTGCTTCTGGTGCATGAAATCGACGTCTTTAATTTGTATGTATGGACTTTTGTGAAGATGAAAAAAGAAGAAGAAGAAGAAGAAAAAGTATTGGTTTGGTGCCAATATTCAATGCAATGGCATCGCTTTCTTTTCCAAACACGACTACCAAATCTTTTCTTTTTATTGACTAATCAAATATCTTTAGCAATCTTGACTCATTACTCGTGGGTGGCTATTGTAATTTATTGGTGGGTAAATATAATTATACTTCTTCTTTGTCAAATTAAATCAAAAGATAAAAATAAAATTTACTTTTTGAAGGATAAAATCGAGTTTGAAAGAAAAGGAGCCGTGGCATTTGGTTTGTCGAAACAAATGAAAATTCCACACGTACATTGTCTTATTATTACAACCCTCTCAAATTAAAGACCTTAAACACATAAATAATTGAATGTTCTTTTCGACCGGCCTGTGCTCCTTTTCTTTTAAAATATTTTGAAAAGGCAATACGCTACACGACGCCGTATAACCTCCTCCTCCAAAAGCGAAAAAAAATTAATCAGATGTGAAAATTATAAAGAAACGAAACGAGGAAAAAAGAAGAGGACAAGCAAAGCAATGGAAAAAGAAAAGGAAAGTTAAATTAAATACTCTGTACTCCGTCGCGACCAAATTAATTAATTGGGGATACATCAAACTAATTAAATTGAAATATTGCATAATCAGTTTCATTTATACAATTAAAAAATATATATACTCTTCTACTTTAATTTCTAGTTATTGCTCATATTTTTCACCCTCTAGTTTTCAGGTTATAGTTGGTTTCAGAAGTTTTTAATTAAATAATTGTTACTTTAACATTTTTCATATAAAATTCTATATTTACCACTAATAATAGCTGGGACACAAATTGCAATTTTGATTTTGGTCTCCTCTCATTGTGGGCTTTTCTTGGCATTTGACAATATTTGTTTTCTGTCTAAAACTAATCTTTCTCTCAGAAGTATTTACATTATTAATTGGGCTGGGCTTGGACAATTTTTATGAAACTGCATATGTATACAAGTACAACAGCTCCATCTATTTATTAAGTTACCAAATAAAAAACTTGGTGTGTTTGTTTTTCTCGTCGTTTTATTTTTTCATTAATTTTGTTAACGATTGAGCGTTTAAGTTGGATATTATGCAACATTTTATAACAGCTGATCTACCTACTTTTATTACAAGTTAGAAAAATATGAATGATAACAAAAAGCTACTCTTTTTTTTTATGCTTAGTCTTTTTTGTTTGTAAGTGATTATTTTTATTTGTCTTTTGAAGGGTGTCCAATTTTAATTACGCATCATCTCTATTAAATGGAAGGAAGATATAGACACGTGCCAATAGGAATTGCAAATCTATCAATAATTGTATACGAAAAATAATTAGTTTCGTGAAATTATATACTCTCCGTTTCACTAAATTTATTTCACTATTCTTTTATTACGTATTTTGAATAAATTAGCCAATCTATACTGTACTAAAAAGCTGATTTTTCACAATATTTACATAATTGCCATTTTTCCGCCAAAATTTGTGTACTAACTGCTTCTATTTGGTAGAAAGAGAAAAAATAAAATCTTTATAAAAAAAAATTAATTAAAAATATATTCATTTACTCTCACTTTATCTACTTTCACTTTATTAATGGATTAAAATATATATTCTGGAAATTGTTTATGTACTAAATATTAAATATTTAATTTGATTTAGTAATCATGCTTATTAGCAAAGTTAGATTTATGTCGTAATATAATTTTTGAATATTTTTATTTCTATTTTGAATCAAATAATTAATTGAATAATTAGTATAAAAACATGTTTAAGTATTTTTAAATTTCAGTAATTTAGAGTTTCTTTAGACCATGTTTGGTAGCCAATATATGATAAAATATGATAAGATTAAAATCGTATAGTGTATCAAGATTATTTTAATCTCATCATTCTCTTATGATTACAATGTAAGTGAAAATAATGAATTTGACACGGGCTCATTGTTAGTAGCGGGCTGACGTGTTAATCACATTTTATGCCAAACAACATGAATATTTGGTAAAATAATTCAATCTTATCCCATCATATCTTGTTTACCAAACAAGGACTTAGTGTATTTAAAATGTTTGACTAATTGTTGATATTTTTTCTTTGTATAAAATTTTAAAGTAATAATTACAAATAAGTACTTTGTATATTGCTAATTTAATTTTATTTGTGAAGTTTGACTTCTTTTTTTGTGTCATGCTTATTAATTATTTACATGATTGTAGTAATTATTTTTAGATCAAAATTGATATTGAATAATATTTTCGTAACAATTTAAACTATGAATTCAATAAATATACGTTGCAATAGACATAATAAGATGTAAATTTATAAAATAATGTGTCATTTTTTAGAATACTTATACAGTCGATACATGAAATAGAATTTTTACTAAGAGTGTTAACTAAATTAAAATATTAATTTAGTAAACACTTTGAGTAAAACTTATACTCCCTCCGTCCCACTAAACATAACACACTTTCTTTATTGGAACGTTCCACTAAGTTTGACACATTTCATAAATAAATAAAAATATCTCTTCAAAAAGGTGGACTCTACCACCTTTATCACTTTTACACACTACTTTATACATTTTTCTTAATAAACGTGACGGAAAAAAAGAGTGTTATGTTTAGTGGGACGGATGGAATATTTCATATCTCACATAAGTATTCTAAACAATGACACATTATTTCATAAATTTACATCTATATTATGTCCATTGTGCTAAATGTTGTAATTCATATATTGTTATATTAGTTTGTATATTATTTTGTAGTATTTTCATATTAATAAAAATTAAATAAATTATGTCATGTTTATATATATGTATGCGTGTGTGTATATATATATATTGATATGATAAAATCCAAAAATTTAGAATTAATTTATGAAAATAAATTTAAATCCATTATAGATTCATTTGTACTGTTCCATTTGACAAAAATATTTGAAAAAGAAAGTCACTCAACTTTTCATTAAAATAGTTGTGAATATTTTTGAGAAATTATTTTCTTAAAGTATGTTTGAATAGATCAATTTTTTTTATAAGGATGTTTTTGAGGTTCTTGCATTGTTTTAAGTTAGTTTGAGTAAAAGTAAAATAAATAGCACTTTATATATGAAATATTATGTCTTTGTCCTTGACATTTATTTTTATGATTAAGTTGAATGTATTGTAAATTGATATTATGTTTTATATTTAAATAGTTTTTAAATTATTATATTGTAGGTGAACTTTCTATGAAAATTTTGTGTTTCGATGTCAATCCAATAGTGGATAACATAGTGCTTCAAGTATTTACCAATAACAATTTGAATTTTATATCATTATCAATTATAAATTCCAAATGAATTTATAAATGGTAATATGATTACTTTACTCTGACGCAAAAATATGAGACTCCAAAATGCTTATTCCAATACAGAAATTACATAATTACAAGATTTTTCTTATTAGGTAGCAAATATTGGAGATGGAAAAATTGGAGGTCCGAACAATGGCAATGCTACCATAAAAATTCCTTCTGATATCTTATTATCAAGTTTTAGTGATCCATTGCATGATATTGTTTTTAACATGTATCAAATGTATAGAGATAATGTTGAAAATTTCTTATATTTGGAAGATCGTGCTATACTACTTGCTCCTACTTTGTATGTAGTTGATTTAATAAATCACTATATAATTTTATTAAACTCATGTGGTGGTCAAATATATCTTAGTTCATATAACATTATGAAATCTGATGCGAATTCTAATTCATTGGATGATGTCCATACACCATGATTTTTTAATTGGATTGAAATGTTCTGATACCCCTATCCATGTATTGCTACTTAAAGTAGGCAAGTGATGTTATTGAGAAACATTGGACCAAGTAATTGATTGAGTAAGGTGACTAGATTGGTTATAACAAAACTTGGTTCTCATGTGTTGGAAGGAAAACTTTTGAGTGGACATAATGTAGGATATAAAGTTTTGATACTTCGATTGTCATTGACTCCATCAGATACAAGACTGTTATTCAAGTTTCAACGACGACAATTTTCTTTGATAGTATCTTATGCAATTACTATCGATAAGAATCAAGGTCTATATTTTTCGCATGTTGGATTATTTCTAAAAATAATTATTTTTAGTCATGGCCTTTGGTACTCCATGATTTGAATATGATTGATTGTGAAATCCGTTAAGTATTTGGCGCTCGTGGTAAAATTTTGCAAGCCTTGGTCACTTGCCTCGGATGATTTATTCTTCTTTTTTTTTTGGTCGCATTGGTCCCCGTTGGGCGTTAATCGAACTTGAAATGGGTTGAGTCGCTAGTGAACCATTCGTCCATATTGTTCTTACCCCGTTTGTTGAACTCGGTACGATATTCAACATGGTCGGAGATAACTCATTAGAACTTGGATGTGTTGCACAAGATCTCCCAACAATGACGATATTTTTATGTCGTCTCGTTCATTTGTTTGAACTTGACCATCGTCTTGTTTAAGATGTTGTCGTCGAAGTTGTCACTTGCCCACGCTTCATCGCACCTATTGTAAATGGTGTAAAACTCACGGGTCATATTTAGAATACAACTCAATGACACTTCAATTATTTTCAAGTGCAATGTTATGAGGAATCACCGCGTTGCCAGTTGAAGGCGGTTGTAATGCGAGACCAATACGTCTCGCCCTTTTGGTTGTTCTCACACTAGAGTCTTAACTTGTGTCGAGCCATGTTCGGTGAATGACGATGTCATCTTGGCCGTCCTAGGCGTTGTCGATTTTTTTCCTCTCAGCCTCGACATTGAATTCGTGGTGGGTGAGAACAAGGGCGTCGTCTGAAACTTTGTCGAACAAATCATTCAAATTAATTCATTCAAGTCTTACAGCTGACAACGAAGAAAAATATTGGCCGGTAAATTATTGAGATGAAAAAGGAGGCGAGAGAAATGGGAGAGCGTTGAAGATAGATGATGAAAAACTCGAGTTTTGATTTGCAAAACTTACAAAGCCCGACGGCAAATCACAAATCGATAAACTAAAGATAGGGAATCCCAAGGCAAGATGCGGATCTCGGGGGAGTGCTCGTATACTGACCCTATTTTTTCCGAAGTAGGCAATAAACTTATCATCCACATTTTTTAATTTTTTTTTTTTGAAAAGAAATGAAAAATATTGAAGGTGGATGGTAAGAAGATTGAAGAAGTAGAAGTGATGCGTAAAATATTGAGATTAAAATGTGGTATTTATAGATAAAATTACGATAAACAAAATTTAAAAAAAAAATGAATCGGGAGCCTGGCTGAGCGAACTAGTCGCCCACAAGACAGTCTTCTCTAGGGTATCGCATAGCTAAACCTAGGCTCTCACATGTGAGCCTTGCCAACCCATCTTTTCCACAGTGTGGGATGGACAAACCGATTGCGGGCTCCCGGTCAACGAGCCCCTATCCGAAATCCCGAATTGAAGATGGTTACCAAATAAATAGGCATGTATTTGCTTCATTTTGATAATAAAACAAACCAAATCTATAAAATAAGAATGAAAGAAAGAAAAGGAAAAGAAAATCATTGGAAGACGAAGTCGCTACTTGTGGACCACGACTTTAACCGAAATAAAAACGGTTGCTGTCTGATTTTGTGAAGGAATGGAAGTATTCCTGTGCATTGCTTTCACGGATCAAAAAATGCTCGTCCTCTCCACCTTCATCAACTTCAAGATCCCAAATCCAGCTAACTGTTTCATTTCCTTACATTATTCTCGATATCCCCCACTCATGTCCCTCTTAATCCTCTCTCATTAAGCTTCTTCAATCTTGAAAATCCCCCTTTTCCAGCTCGTTGTTTCCTTTCCTCCTCCATTGCTTGCTGCCGTACCATCTTATACGTTTAACTGTACTGCATTTCGTCAATAACGGCTTCTTCACTGATCAGACATGCCGTCATTGACTCATCTTGCCATTTCTGCCATTTTTCTGTGCCTTTCCGCATCTGGGTCCTTTTGCATTGAGAATTTTCGTCAAGCGTGAGTTTTTCTTTTTCTGTTGTTTATCGAAGGTTTGAGATGATGTGGATATGGATGTGATCATGTGAGTGTGCATTTACTTGTTCTGTTTCTGTTTCTGATGCGGTTTGTTTCTTTTGGTTCAGTCACGCGCTTTATTTATTCTTTTGGTGCACGTCCTTGCTCCCACATATAAAAGAAATGTTTATGCTTTTGGAAATTTCTGAATTTTGGGTATTTAATTTCAGTTTAAGCCTTGAAAAAAAGAAACTTGCATGATATTTCTTATGACTTTAGTTTGCATTAGTCGCTTCCTGGGCAGTGGGCACAATGCTGTAGTGAATGCCTTTTTTATGTCCTTGCATTGATTTAGCTTTGCTAGGTGTCACATTCGACAAGATTGTTTCAGAGTGTTAGGATTAGCTTTGTGGAGCACTAATATAGTTAAGGTGGTAGACGTTGCTTTGAGATTGTTCTCATAATCATAATGTGCTTGTTAAGGAACCAAGTAGCCAGCTTGATGAAAAATATATAGGGTACTGAAATTGGTGGTGGAGTGAATGCTTAATAAAGAATTTTATTTTCTAGAAGATGTGAGTGTTCATGAGAAATAAAATGTACACATTGCTACTTCTATCGCATGCGCTGCTAATAGAGGATAGCAGAATTTGAAAGAACTACTGTTACAACTTTTTAGCTGGAGAAAAATATGAATTGCTAGTCAGTAATAAATGGACCGTAGAAAGATAAGAAACTTAACTAGATAGCATGTGATCTGCCATTGTAATACTCATTGGAGTTTATTGAACTACTACTCTAAATAGAATAGAGATTCTGATTTGTTACATGTCCTAATATTTTTTGATCTTTGTGGTAGTGTGCCTTATACAATTTATTCATAGATTTGATATTTCATTTATACAGGTTTCCTATCATAGAACCAGATCCTGGCCACACAAAACTTCGCCTTTCAAGAGAAGGCTTGGAAGCAATTGAGAGAATCACCACACCTATAGCAGCTGTGGCTGTAAGTGATTGATTTATAATAGCAACAATCATGTTTGAATGAAACTGATACTTTCACGAAATTCTGAATGATCCAGTTCAAAACCTTTTTGATAGGACATAGCAGAACTAAACCAATAGATTTGGAGGTTATTTTTGATTTTGCTGTTTAGTAACTGAAAAATGGTTGTTGTCTACCACCTGCTTGGTTTGCCAATTGCCTGTAACAAGCCTCTGATTATTTGTCCTTGCATTGATGCTTCTTGTATTTTGCAAATTATTCTCAATATTGATTATGCATTCCGTTGCCGCACATCACTTTTCCGACACTATTTTATGGCTGCGTTCTAGGTTATTGGTCCATATCGATCTGGAAAGTCATTTCTACTTAATCAGCTTCTCTCTCTATCCTGCTACGAAGGTACGGTTTTGTTGTAGAATAGTATTGGTAGAATAGTATCCCACATTGGTTGTGT
>JAPKLX010000055.1:1661337-1744115 GCA_026898415.1 Leonotis leonurus
AATATCTCTATACTTCTCTATATGTGTCTATATTTTATGATTCTACAGGTTTAATGACTTTGTATTATTAGCAGTGCTGCTTCATTTTAACATTTATTCCTATTCCTGACTTTGAATTCATAATTTGGCAGGTTTTGGTGTTGGCCACATGCGTGATACTAAAACCAAAGGTTTGTGCTACATAATCTATGGAAGCGGCTGGGACTTAAATGACATACTGTTATAATGTGTGCTCAAATCTTTCTATTGGTCTCTCTAGGTATATGGGTGTGGGGTTCTCCAGTTGAAGTGGATATTGATGGAGTTAATACTTCTATTTTCTACCTTGATACAGAAGGCTTTGAAAGTGTAGGGAAGTCTAATGTATATGATGACAGGTAAATTTCCAAATAAATTATCTGCCTAGGCCTAGCTTGTTACTTAGTATACCATAGTATGTTAGAAATTCTAATGATTGATTAATATGGCTTTCCATCCCGTGTTCCACAGGATTTTTGCCCTGGCAACTGTAATGAGTTCCGTGCTTATATATAATCTTCCAGAGACGGTATGCCGTGTTTCCTGTATCTATCTTCCCTCTCACTGTTCCCTACATGATAAAGTCTGTTATATAGATGATTGGAAATTTTGTGATTTAAAATTCTTGAAAGCACCCTGTGATATGATATGAGGCGTGGCATAGGGTTGCACGAACTTTTATTGGATTGGACAACAAAATATTTAAAGTAAATACCTCTAGCATTTATTTTTTCGAAACGTTAGGAGACTAGTTAGGTTTTTACGTAGGCTTTATACTTCTCAGGGATTTGATACGAACATAAAAAGGGTAAACTTCCCTTGAAGACTAATTGTACTGAAATGGTGCACTAGTGTTTGAAATATTTAGGACGTCTAGCTTTTGCTTGAGTTTGGATACCCACTGTATGTTCATTGCAGGGACCAATAATTGTTTGCTAAACATTGTTGGATTGCTTAGCTGCAATATTATGATGCTCTCTTTGTTATATTTTGTGCAAGTTTATTCAATACATGTAGGTGTAGCTGCTTTAAAAGGTTAAATCAACATTGCTGATGACTTTTCTTCTATAATTTGCATTTGCAACTCATTTCTTGAAATGACTTCTCTTTAGAATGAAATGTGGAATAAGATTCCTGATCATTGTCTCACATGATGGGTTCTCCATTCTTGCTATTTTTTCATATTTTCTCTGATTTACATGAGGGGACTTGTCCGTTTGGCATGTTGGAGTCATTCCAAAATTGATTTTTGATATCTTAATGCTCTCAGATACGCGAGGCAGATATATCTAGATTATCATTTGCAGTGGAGCTTGCTGAAGAATTTTATGGAAGGTCTGTCACAGCATGTAAATTCAAAGATGCGGGTTCATTATATATTTTTGTAGTAAATTTAATTTGGGATTATTACCTAGTTCTTTTGTCCTAATACACTCTTTTTGTTGTATCTGTTTCTGGAAATCAAACATGATGAACAGAGTGAAGGTAACATTCCCTTTTCTTTTAACTATTTTCTTTTCAATATGCCATTCACGCATACACATACACCCACCGACAGTGCAAAGAAGAAAAACAGAAATGTAAGACTAGAATCCTGGTAAGATATTGAATTATATACTTTGATTTGCATTTCAGGGACAAGATGTGGCTTTCGAACCTGCTAAATTATTATGGCTAATCCAGCGTGATTTTTTACGTGAGCATACAAATACCCTATACTAAAGTGTAGAAATACCAGAATGTACTTGTTTATTAGATTATGTCTACAGTTTGATTAAAATGACATTCCCAGATCCTTAGTTTTGGTAGTATAACTGCTGCATTTCCTTGTTTTTTTATCTGCTTTTGCAATTTCTTATGTGAAGTTCATATTTGGGAACCTCAGAAGGGAAGTCCGTGAAAGAAATGGTTGATGAGGCTCTCCGCCGAGTCCCTAATGCAAATGGTTTGTTTTCTCAGCCTGTAAATTGAGTTGGCCTCTTTGTTGTGTTTAGGAAAAGTTTTGTTGATTGCAAATCTAACCGTGGGAGCATTTTTTTGAGCAGATGACAAGAATATTGACCAGGTATGTTAAACCTGTAGATTCCACCATGGCCAAGAGTATGTTACGCTTTGATGCTCAAAATGGCAAATCGTGTTTTTGGTCACTGCATTCAGGTCAACCAGATTCGCGAATCATTGGCTGTCATGGGTGATAATAGCACAGCTTTTAGCTTACCTCAGGTTTGTTATATACTTTAAAAGTGCCACCAGTACCCTCTTTTTTTCTTTTTCTTTCCAGTTCCGACCCTGAGAGGAGATGGCTTCTCTTAGTATTTTTGTGAAACATGACTTTATTTAGTTATGAATTTTTACTTTGTGTACAATAGAGTACTTGACATGACTCCCACAGTCCTAATCTTTAAATTGTTAGGGAAGAGTAAAGATACCTTGAATTTTGCTTATACACTTGTACATTGTAGCATATGATCCTTAGTCCTTAAACTCTTCCTCATGAGTGCCCTCTCTTAACATGGATCATTGCTTTCAGGAGTACATAATTATGAAGCCGTAGGTACAATATCAGGTAGTTTTTGATGACGTAATTGAAATTCTGTCTTGATACTTGATGCAAGTCAATAAAATCCAAAATCGATGGGGGGAGTGATGAATGAGAATGTTCTACTGGAGACAATCAAGGCATAAGTTGAAAATATGTGAATCTGTAAGAAGTGGTATAATTAGAAACAAGCAGAAAGTATCATGGAACCAAACAAAAATTTGATTATCGGCAATTTTGTTTCTTCAGATTATGTAAACTGTTTCAAATAATATGATTTTTCTGTCATTATGTTTGGTTCGAAAGATTCTCAAAGTGACTTAATAGCTCAATTTGACATGTTGTAAAGCCCCATATCCAACGCACAAAGCTCTGTGACTTGAAGGATGATGAACTTGAGCCAACGTATGTTGAGAAGAGGGATCAGTTGAAAGCAGTGGTTTCTTCTATCATCAAGCCAAAGATTGTGCAGGGTAAAACACTCAACGGCAAGGAATTTGTATCTTTCCTGGAGCAGGTGCTATCTTATACTCCTTTTGAGTTTCTTGTTTATCTTAGGCTGTGGAAATTTCGTAAAGCTTCTCAATTTCATTGTCTGTACTTGGTAAAATATTGATTTTTTTAAAGATATAAATTATAATAATACTCTAATGGTAATGAAATAGTTTAGCTTTTCTTAGCGAGCATAACGATAAAGGATGATAAAACGACAGTTTTAAGAAAATGATTTATAGGACTTCCTCTAAACAGTGATGGAGTTACCTTTGTGAATTTACAGAAGCTATACTTTTCTGGTTTTCTTCTGTTATTGATGAATTTGTATTCCAGATTCTCGAAGCACTAAATAAAGGGGAGATTCCATCAACAGGCTCACTTGTGGAGGTGTTCAATAAGGCCATTCTGGAGCGCTGTTTGAAACTATATAGTAGTCGTATGGGTGCTTTGAGTTTCCCGACTCCAGAGAAGTCTCTTCTACGGGCTCACGAAGACGCTAAATCTTCTGCGCTTGTTGCTTTTGATCAACAGCATTTTGGTCGTCATCATGCAAAGAGATCAGCTGAGCAGTTGGTAGAGGAGATCGAGAAGGTATGGATCAGAATAATAGCTTTCCTCCTAAAGTCTTGGAATATCTATGCTTATTCATATAGTTTATGCAGGTACACAAGAACTTTGTTCTAACCAATGAATACCGATCCTCAAAGTTGTGTGAAGCTCTGTATACTACATGCGAAGAAAAAATGGATCAACTTCAAGTCCTCAGACTTCCATCAATGGCTAAATTTAATGCAGGATTCAACCAGTGCAACCGTAGTTTTGAACTAGAATGCATTGGGCCATCTAAAACCATCTACAAGATGCGGATGATGAAGGTATGGATTTGTTCATCTGTCACTGGTTATATTAGTTCTTTATTTTCTAGATTCGTGTAAGACTGGTGTAAAGGCATAATCAAATAGAAACTGATCAACGATAGATTTGGCTTGTTCCTACTCATTTAACTTGCATGATTAGTTATTTACTTCTGTTAGTTAATTATATGTCACCTTTAACCTTCAGTTTCTCAAGACCTTTATGTGTGAATGCAGATGTTGGGAAAATCAAAATCTCTCTTTATTAAGGAATACAACCAAAGGCTGTTCAATTGGTTAGTGGCTTTCTCACTGGTGATGGTGGTGGTGGGCCGTTTCATCTTGAAGTTCATTCTAATTGAGATGGGAGCTTGGATACTTTTCATATTCTTGGAGACTTACACGAGAATGTTTTGGTCTTCGGAATCTCTTTACTATAACCCTGTGTGGCATGCTATTGTCAGGACTTGGGAAACAGTCGTATACAGCCCTGTCCTCGATTTAGACAGGTAATCATCCATATTGGTTAAAATAACCTTTGGAGTTAGTTTAAAGAGTGATACTATCTTCAAAATAATTATAAAATTCCTCAACCTTCGGACGAAGCTTCTCAGAAGAAAAATCTACTCAACTCGACAGAGACATGTATGTTACCCGAGTTTACATCTGAGCTTCCTATCATTTCCATAAGTGTCTCTGTTGAGTGAAGTCAGATTTTTTGTTCTAACAAAGTCTCTTTCTTTCCATGTTTGAGATTTCATCCAAAGGTTATACCATTTTTGAAGCAAGTTGAGGCCACAGACTATAATGTTCCAAAACGAGTATGAAATATAGAAAGGAAATCCTTCTACGGTAGCTGATGTGTATGTGTAATGTACGACAGATGGGCGATCCCCCTTGTAGTCATAGCTGGAGTATTGTTGCTTTACTGGCGATGTTGTGGAAGGAGGAAAAACGGTTCTCGTTGGACATTACCAGTTCATGCTGATCAGAAAGTGCAGCGAAGATCGGAGTGAAATATATATATATGATGTTTCTGCAACACGGCCATTCATGACTCAGCCTCAGGTGCTTTTCCTTTTTAAAATACGAGCACTCGTGGTTAATGTTACGACATACAATACTGATATACACACCAATTTTGACCTCGAATGATGTAAAAACTCGGGACGGTCCAAGAAGACAGATAGATCCGCCAGCTTGCTCTTAGTGTCGTAACAAGGGCGATGAAATGTACAAATGGTCCGTCTGTCCTCCTGTCCTCTATTACACAGTCGGAATTTTGTTATATCGTAATTCATACATGCACTTTTAGGAAGTTAGATTATAGCTTGTTTTGAATCTTTTAACTATGATCTTGTTCTCAAACCTGAACAAAGAGAATAATACTATCGAGGACGAATAGGTACATAATTTTAAAGAAACAGAATTATTCGTACAAGTGGATGAGATTGTTATATGTGGTGGCTTTATTTTGTGCTCTCTTGTAGATTTGTGTAAAGACAGACGCCGTAGATTATAAAATGATTCAAATTGCTCGTCATTTCTTACACGAAAAGATTCTTTTACATGATCTACACATTAGGGTAAAATATAGTATTACATAAACTTAGTTTGGCACTCGCTTAATATTTAATTTAATTTTAGTTCCTATGAAGTAGGGGGGAAAGAGAGAAACATAAGCCTCATAAAATAGAATATAAATACAAGAACAACCACAGTTTCAATTAAAGGGAACTGAAGATTTATTACACGAGCCACGACAAGAGACAAAAAATGTGGTCTAATTCAGTTTTTCTGCATCTTAGAAGCAGAGCTTTCAGAGCAATTTAGATCATACAAGGGCAGATTTTAAGCTTTTGGTGAACACCTCAAGTTCTTTTAGTCCATCTTCAGGTGATTTTGCATCACCGAGTATTTTCACAATAGCACTGCCAACTATCACACCATCTGCTCCCCAACCGGCCACCTAAAAACGAGTCGTGCCCAAATATGTTAGCTTTCAACATATATAACCTAAGATGCTTAAATATAGTCCAGATTGTCAAAGACAGACCTGCTTAACTTGTTCTGGTTTCGATATGCCAAAACCCACTGCTATTGGCTTATTCGTTGCCTGTAAGGGGGGAAAGTCGCAAGGTTTGTTTACATTAACTTCTATCATGATTTCCGTGTGGTTAAAGAATATGAGGGACAAAACTATTAACTATCTATAAAGATATTTCAAGAATTCAAGTTTCGGTGAGACTGGTTATATAGTGGAAATATTTACCTCCTTGATGTCCTGTAGTAGAGATTGAACCTTTTCACTGACAGATGATCGTGCTCCAGTAACACCCACCGAGCTCACCTAATAATATACGGAGAGAATAGATCGAGGGTGATGATTCAATTTAATGAGTGGAGTTGCAACTAAATCAAAGAGTAATTATAGATAAACATCATGATGGATGAAATCATAATTTGAGTTCAATGAGATCGAGTTCAGCATTAAGTATTGAAAATAACGCTTTTACATGCTTCACATAACATTTTTGAAAAAAATTCAACAAGCAGCTACGAAAAACAGATAAAAGAATTCAATAAGCAACTCCTCATAGCTGAAATATGAAACTTACAAGGTAGACAAAACCTTCTGAAACTTCAACAATGGCTTTCATTCTTTCTGTTGGAGTGGTTGGTGTTGTCAGTAGCACCTGGATTGCACCCAAAATTATAATATTTACCACCAATCACAAAGCACCAAAGATTATTTCTCACTTCCAATTCTAGCAGAAATTAAGCTATAAACTACAATACCCAATTCTATCATAGCATCACCATAGAGAGATTATTAATAGAGAGAGAGAACTGTATTATCAAAAGAGATGTAGTGTTAGGTATCAACACGAAACAATCATTTATTTCCAAGTTCTGGAACACCTCCACCAACAACCCAAACTAAAATAAGGTAAACAGTGGAGAAACTAGAATTAAGCATCAATCGTGATCTCTATAACCACAAGGATTAAGAAGTCAGGCGATTGGACAGTTATTAACATAACTGGAGATACCAAATATAGCCAAGTAGTTGAGTTGTTATCGTGGAAAACCAACCAGTTCAATATTTTTTTTGATAGCTTCCTTTCTCAAGATCTCAGTTTCTTCTAGAGGCACATCTGGAACAACAAGTCCTGAAAATAATGCAGTCCTAGATCCTGTTAGATAGAGTGTAGATGCAGAATGCTAGAGTAAATTTATAAATGGAATAAAGCTTTTGATATATAAATAAACTTACAACTGCAGTACTGATTTAAAGTTATATAATAGATGATGCAGCTAATGTATTAATTCACAGATTGAAACTGTTAAGAGTGCTTAAAGATATAGTGAGATGTATTAAGAGGAGCTTCATACTGGTGCAAAGTTGCAAGCCTCATGACAGACTAAACTTATAGCTGACACTGCTTTTAAAGTTAATTAATTTCATTATATCTTAGTAAAACAAAATTTGCTAGTATCTATTACCATGCACTCCAGTATCTTGTAGAGTGGTCATGAATTGCTCCACGCCACGTTTGAGTATTGGGTTGTAATACGAGAATAATGCAACTGGACAAGATAATTGAGGCACCACCTTGAAAAGGACAAAAAAAGTTATACTATGCAATTGTTTCATCACATCAAAATAGTTCAAAGTGATAGTTAGCTACAGATAATATATACAGTAAAGGCAAGCTTAACAAAACTTTCTCTAAAATTTTAAAACATTGTGTATGTGAAGAGCCACATGAATCATTTCATATGCGAGTATCATTATTAAGTACGGTGTCTTAGAAGTTTAAGATACACGAGCAAAAAAACAGCAGAGACAAGAATTCTCACTTCACTGCAGTTTCAAATAAACATCAAATGTACTCTTTTGTTCGTGCTGAATAAAAAGTGGAACTTACTTCCTTCAACATTGCAATGATCTTATCAAAGTTGGTTCCTCTGGCTAATGCTCGTGTCGCGGCAGCCTATGAAAGTAGACATAGATTGCCTTTCATACACAAGAAACAAAATATGCTAGGTAACATACAACTTCTATTCCAAGATTATACTTAACCACATGTTTGTACCTGGATAACAGGACCATCAGCTAAAGGGTCTGAATAAGGTACACCCAGTTCGATAATGTCCGAGCCGCATGAGTCGAGGACCTTTAGTGCTTCAGCAGTTGTTGAAAGGTCAGGGTCACCGGCTGTGATATACGGTATGAGTGCCACCTATTACACAGAAAACAAGGCTTTAATATAACTTTGAGAAAAAGAATACATGAATTAATTGTTCTTTCAATTGATATAGCATAGTATAACTTAGTGAACTCAGAACTGAAATAATATAAATAAACTGTTTAATCAGATTTTCATCATCATCTTTAAAAGACTATATTTAGAAGAGTTTGTGCACCAACATGTGGCTAATAAATATTCTAGCTTAATACATCAAGCTGAAATCAAATTTTCAGGTCAAAAATAGAAATTTGCATGCCAGCCAGATAAGTACAACATATTAGACTGACACTTCTGTTGTGATAATCTCATCTCTACACGAATCTCTTATCTGGTAAGTTGACTTTACCAAAGAATAGCCAAATATACGAGTTAGGGGATATTTTTGCTCCAGAAAAATGAAAAGGACTAATCAATATAATTCAGTGATGCTGACAGATCGAGGCTATCAGCATCTAAGCTCCATATAAACGGAAAAGACTAATAAATACTCGGTGACAGGTTAGGTTATGGCCACTTTTGCTCCAGATTAATAGAAATGACTAATTGATACTACCATTCGGCGAGAGATTGAGTTTTGTATGATTTCCCTCCAAATCAATTATAAAGAGTATTTAATTACCATTCAGTGACAGATTGAGGCTAAAGAATCACCGCTATTAGAAACCAAATCATCTAGAAAATACGAGATCGAATCCATTTCTCAGTTCTTTGCACGGATTCTAATAAAAACATATCGAATTTTAATGAGTTCAGCTAAAACCAAACAAACGAAACGAGCGACACAGACCACGAAGCTCTTGAACCAAACCCCATAAAAGAAAAAAGCCCAAATTACATCATTCACATAACAAAATTCGAATTCCCAAGCTGCATGCACTACCTTCAGGATTCACCACCACACGCACATCCAAAAACACACACTGCGTGGGCAGATTTAACACAAGGAATAAAGGATGTCGAAATCATCCCCAGTGAAATGAAAAACACGGATGGGGGAGTGAAAAGAAAACTGAATACGCACCTTTCCTTGCTTCTTTAATCTGGAGAAAGTTTCAGAGAGTCCAACAGTGGGTGCGACAGTGAGAGTGGCCATGATCGGTTTGAGTTTAAAGGACTTGTTGGCGGAAGATCTAAGAAAGGAAGGGCATTGGACAGAATCGTTGGTGGTGTTCTTGAGTTGGAATAAGCGCGAGGAGTTAAGAGCAGCGGCCATTGTTTCTC
Organism: Leonotis leonurus; assembly: GCA_026898415.1. Taxonomy (NCBI): domain Eukaryota; kingdom Viridiplantae; phylum Streptophyta; class Magnoliopsida; order Lamiales; family Lamiaceae; genus Leonotis; species Leonotis leonurus. Next base: position 1,670,721 of record JAPKLX010000055.1, read on the forward strand.
TGCTATAAATTGCAACTACTGATGTGATTTGGTGAGATGCTCTGACAGTACAAAGAGAGGGTTTCCCTTTTGGACAATTGACTGAAGCGATAATATATTTATATTTATATTTTACAAAATTACACTACATAATCCAATAACATTATATTATATCATAAAATATATCTCTCAAAAAGTTATGTCCTCTTTCTCATTAATATATGCTCAATTAATTTGACTCATTAATCAAAATACACTTTAATAGTAAATTTACATTATGATTAAGGCTATTTTTTGTTAAAAACGAAACGATAAAGAAAAAAGCATATATTATTCGAGTTGAGAAGTAATATGTTCACTCAAATGTAAAAGGTTGTTAGCATTAAATAAGATTTTCTCCTTTTTGCTTTAGATGTCCCCTATTCCTGGTTATAACTATGACGTCATAACATCATGTCATAATACTATTTATATATATAAATTATTATATTTTTTAATTATTTTATATTAAATAAATATTAAAATATATCATAGTCAATAAATTTTACTTAAAAAATACAATAAATATATTTTTATTAAAATAATAACATTTTTTTTATATAATATTTCACATCAATTGTGAGTATATCAAATGGAGTAGTTATTTTAAGGCCATAAAGCCCACGCAAAAGCCCAATGACTACATATACTTTTATTTTATTTTATATTATCAGTTTTCTTCTCGCTGGAAAATTAATCACCGGAGAAAAATGCTCGGAATTTCCTACGGGGAGCTGTTCCTCATTGTCGGTGCTGCGGCCGTTCTTATTGGTATCCTCGATTTCTCGAACTACATATACGTAATTATACGTAGCTACTTCTAGTCACCGTTTTTTGTATTTTACATGAATCATCGCTATAGTTTTTTCCCCTTATTTACTGCTCCCGCAATGCATTGGATTATTGGCTGAATTTTTTCACATTTAGAAACTATCTAAACAGAGGTTTTGCTTCTTCTTAAAATAAAATCACATTGATCGAGTTTCTCATTGAAAATTAGGGCCAAAGGATCTTCCATTGATAGCTAGAACAGCAGGGAGGTTAGCTGGGCGCGCGATCGGATATGTTCAAGTTGCGCGTGGACAATTTGAAAGCGTTATGCAGCAGTCTCAAGCTCGCCAGGTTTTGATTCTTGCATTTTTGGGGATTTGTATCGTTATATGCATGTGCGCTGACTTGTTTTGGGGATTTTATTGCTTCTTGCTCCAATAGTGCTTAATTCGCGAGAGGTTGCTCTGCCTAGCATTGGCGCAATCATTTTTGCTTTCATTTGATTGAAGGCATATAATCGATTAGTCATAAGTTTTTCAAAGTTTTAAACTGAATATATTGTTCATCACTTGTATGCCGTTTTTCTAGCACTTTAACCTAACTCAGACATTAAGGTGATGCTAATATTCCATTGTCATATATGTTCTTTGGCGGAAGTTGCGAGTGTAGTTGTGATCACCTTCTTACTTTGAGCAGTATGATACTTTTTTAATTTTCCTCGATTATCAATATCTACAAGATTGTCCTAGATATCCACATTGTCATAATATATTCTGATAGGTGCATAAAGAGCTTCAAGAAACAATGGCACAACTAGAAGCCATACGTCATGAAATTCGCTCCGTCTCTTTCATGAATCCTGGTTCCTTGACAACAAGACTTGTTGATAATGTTGCCAGCCAACCTCCTGTTACAAATGGTAGTCGCCATTTGGTCACAACCTTTCATGTTCTATGCAAGTATATTTTTCTTAGTATTGACATTTAGTTTTGTTACTGGATTAAAGAGGAAAAGGAATCTCCAAAACCTCCTCAAGAGAGCAACATGAGAGTTGAGAGCACAATCACCACTACTAGCACGACCAAGGTAACACTGAAACTGTAATACTAGTTCTAGTGTGAACTAAATTCCTCAATGAAAATTTCATACATTCTTAAGGAACATGACTCAACAACGTTGTCGCTCTCCGATATACATAGCCAAGCAAGTGCATATGCGAGATTGACGGAATCTGCGCCCTTGACTGCAAAGTCCATGGATGAAATTCTTAATGAGCTAAAGGACGACTCTGGTCAGTTTGTTGTTCTACCTATATCAGCTGAAACTGCAAAATTGTTGCCATCTCATAAAGGTGATGATTCTATCTACTCTTGGTTATGCTGCAGTTATATCATATTTCTAATTCCTTGCGTAAATTGTGCCGCGTATATCATGGACCACATACGTCAAGGTCCTTTGTGAAAAACTGACTAGTAGATTTCGTTTCAGGTGACTTAAAGGGATCTGACTTATTGTTAGAGGCCGTACTTGAGGAAGAGGTGGCGCGCAATGCAAAGAATTTCTTCTCTCAAGCTCAAAACCAAACAAAAAGTGAATGAGTAGGTATTATTTCTCATCAGTTTGTTCTATTTTCTTGAGATAAGCTCTCTTTTTGTGATATAAAACCCTCATTCTGAATGAGTCTGTGTGCTACATATTACATCAACTAGTTGAGTGCACTGGTCTTATCTCTTGAGGCTGAGGTTTGACAATTCTACAATTGTGTCATGCATCGAGTGCTGATCAGGAAGCATCAACCGCGTTGTTTTGCTTAAATGACTTGAGCAATTGCCAGCTCAAGATAATCGAACAGAATTAAGATTTTATTGCGTTGGACTACAGCATCTTTACTTACCTGCATTTGGTGTTAGGTTATGTTTTACATGTTATTTTGTTGGTGCTTCTCTTTTCTCTTCCTTTTTCCCTTAATGGTCTCTTATCAATCTAATTGCAGTAACATATGGTGGCTTTTGATGGGCTTCCAGTATTCCGCTTTAGCTATTCCTCTCTCTCTCTCTCTCTCATGTAACTTGTGGTTTAATGTTCTTATTTGAAAGGTGAGCAAGAAAGTAGCAATATGGGCTAGTCTTAGGTGAACTTGTTCCTGCATATCTAAATATTTTGAAACCCCCTTTTTCTTTTGTAGTGGGAACCGATGCTGACGCCCTATTTTATGGTATCATCATGTAAAGCACAGCACATAAAATTTTAAATATTTTTGGTTGGTCATCTATACTTATTAAGAAAGAGCTTTAGTTTACAAAGTATGAATTGTTTATTATAGAGAGAAACAAAAAATAGCTAAAGCATTTAGTGAAACATAAATTATAATCTCAATCTTGAAAAGACAAAATTTAACATTTTTTGTGTGTGATTATTGAATGATATGATCATATTAAGTACGACTAGTTGCGAATAGGTGAATGTGTTCTTTATTAAACTTAACAATTTATGTGTTAGTGATTTTATAATTTAAATTTAATGTAATTCAATTTAAATTTTTTTAACAATTCAATACTTTCTCCGTCCATAAAGAATTTGCACATTTAAGTTAAATACTAGTTTTAAAGAATGATTTGAATGTAGTGTTGGATCCAAAATACCTGCTGCTAGATATATACAAAAAATCTAGGTCCATCAACAAACAAAATTTAATATTATGGTCACATACATAGTGTTCATTGTATCATCCTATAAATTTCCAGTGTTTTTGGATTTTTAAAACTAAATGCTCGATGTAATTAATGTATTTATGAGCCAAAGCATGTATATTTTCCGCTAATACTTCCTATGTCCCACTAAATATATTCCTATGTCCCACTAAATATATCATGTTTCGATCAAAAAATTCTCACAATTTTGGTCAAAACATGATATATTTAGTGCAACAGATGAAGTATTTATAAAGGGGATTGTGTTTTCCAAATTTATAGGTACCAAAAATCTGACGCATGTTATTGTTACATTACAATCTTTTCCCATAACGAATTATCTCATCATATGGTATTTGATCAAGAATCTAAGTCATTAGATTTGTCTATTCTGATTCTCGTTGGAATCGCATTCCACTTTTTTTTGTCTCTCCCTAGCTAGCTTCGTTTATTTCTCTTTTCTAAACATTATCCTCTTTACTTTACTTTACTTTTCTTCAGAGCAATGTACTATTCTGCAGTATAATATTAATATAATAATTGGCAGAACTATTGAATTTTTTTAAATCACTGACTGATTAGAGTTCAATAAAGCTTGCTTAATCAGAAGAAATGAGAATAAGCATTCATCCAAAAGAAGCTTTGGAACATCTTCCACCCTACCTACCTTCCTAAGCTTTAAGGCAATATTTTCTTGCGAATCTTTGGGTGCCACTAATTATATCATAATTGAATATACGGATTGTGTTATGATCTGAAATTTGAGTTAGAAATAAGTGTTTAATTTTTTTTTTCATATGCTTATATAAATGAATATATATATATATATATATATATATATATATATATATATATTTTAAATAAATATTTTTCATCAAATTAGATATAGTTTAACAAACAATAACACAAAGATCCAATCTCCAAGCTACATAATTATACTCAAAAAACACCATTAAAAACGTCTCACTACCATCCCTTCTTATAGTCGATCCAATCTCCAAGCTACAAACTAGATCAAACATATCCAAGGAGACGAAGACCACATCTTAAAGGTTGCCTCTTTTCTTACAATTTTTGATCTCCACTCGTAACTATTCCAAATTTGAATTTTTATATATCCAATCATGTGATCCAAGCTAAATGAATCCTCATTGAAAATGATACTATTTCTTCTTCCAAAGAATCCAAGAGCCCCATAACCAAACACACACAACAAAGGAGATATGATTTTGGCCATTCCCAAACAAATAGCAGAAATTGAGCTTTGTTTTGAATGGGGCTGCCACTCCTAACCACCTCAATAAAGCATAACGACACTCAAAAAATAAGTACATTACCTCTTCCGGTTCAACGTGACAGAAGGTACGATAAACAAAAATTGAAAATAAAAACCATTTTCCATTATTAGGAGAGTAAACGTTATTTTCTTTTTGACTTAAAAGATTTCTCATCATTTCATGAGTTAGTGCTATTCTAACAAAAAAATGCCAAATTCACACCATGGGTCTCTATCAAATTAACATAGTTGGAAAATTGGGAATTCGAAATCATGACCCCTTTGAATGTGTAGTCAAGCAAGTCTTAGGTTTGTATGCTAAATTAACATGACGCTCCGTCTCTTAAAAAAATAAAAATATACCCCTTCCTCCCAGTATTGTTAGCCACGTTTGATGAGAACTGCGTGTGCTTTATTGATTTTTGAGGTAAAAGATTATTTGCATTTTTTTTTATCAAAATTGTGAATTATAAAATTGGATTTTTTCCTTTTATAGGAATAGAGTCAGGAGTTTTCTTTTCTTAGTAATTTAGAATAGAACAAGTATTCAAATGTAAGATAATGGGTAGGTATTTCCATCTGAGGATTTCGAATATCTGAATCTTAGTTTTGGTCTATTCCGTTTACTAGATTTGGGTGGAGTTTTCTCTTGATTGAATACAAAAAAAGAAGACCACCCACCTTTTTTTGTTTTGGTGTGCTTCGCTGGGTATTGGTAAGGTATACCACAAAAAAAGAGTATCACTGGCCTAACCCCTCGATTGTGGGCATGAAAATTCATATCAAATTTTCCTCCAAAAAAAGTATAACTTTTTTACTTTTTAAATTTTTAATCGTTCATCAAAAATATAATTTTTTCTTGTTTTAAAATGATTTCATAAAAAACATATTATTTTAAAATTTAAATATATTCTATTTTATTGGACCATTTATCTGCTTAAAAATATATTTTACAACTTTTTTTTAAACTGGTGCCGATTTCTCCGTAATATATTTTCGCTAAGGGATGTGATATATTTTAGTAAGGTTAATGAACAATGATAATTGTCCACTTGTTTAACTCTTTTGCCATTTATTGAAAACAACATTTCTCCTATTAGCTTCTCGTTCTGTCTTCTGCCGAAGATAATTCGCATAATTCTTTCATTTTTCCATCATAGAAAACGGGTTAACTTAAAATTATATAAACTACCATAAATTATTTCGAATAGATATTGTTTATTAAAATCGCACGTCTATGTCTTATTATTGTATATGTCAACGTCTATTTCTTGTTGTATTATATTTTTCATGTAAAACATTTTGTGAAGCACGTGTGGTATAAAATAAAATACACAAGAGTTGGTTCGATAATCACACACCAAAGTCTTAGATAATTGACTAGAGTTTTAAGTTAGAGGATCATTAGATTAGCTGCTGAAAATTCCAGAAAAGAAAAAGTGAGAGTAATTTCAATTTACTCTATTTATTTCGTTAAAAGTAATTTGTTTTTTTTAAATTATTCATTAGTGATTTATTTTTTAAAATGGTAAAAAATTAATAAATTTTATTATTTTTTTAACTTTTACACTACTACTTGTTTTACTGAAAAAAGAAACAAACGGAATATTAATTTTCATTTTTTAAAACAAAATTACAAAAACATACTACTGTATTGTGAAATGTGAAGGTGAGAATAGCGGGAAAGGGTAGGAACGTAAAATAAAGGAAAAGGAGAGGGTATTCTCAAAAGTGGAAGTGTTTTTAATGCGAGAAAAGCGACCCCCGATTTTCCGCTCATTAATTATTAATTATTAATTATTTTCTCACTCGTCAATACAAAACCATATAACTATAAAATAAAAGGCATTAGCAGACAAAAAGCTGCTACTCTCTTCTTCAACCTCATCTCTCTCTCTATATATAGTCGCCAACTCCGTCGTCCACCGTCTATATCTACACACTTGCAGTATTCGGAGGTTGTCACCCGTGAATGTGATCGTGGAAATTTCTCACTTTCAAGCTCAGCCCACGATCGTCAGCACGGACCGACTTTGCTCGCCTGATCGCTGCAGCATGGCGAACAATCCAGGCGAGGCCCCCTCCGACGACTTCCTCGAGCAAATTCTGGGGTTCCCAAGCTACGCCACCGGCACCGAAGAAAATATGGCGGGAAACGAGGCGCCGGCTGCGATGATGCTGCAGCTCGGCTCGAACCACGGCTCGTCTCACCTGGGACCCATGGGAGTCGGCCTCGGAGTAGGTATCGGAGGCGGATACGGAGTCGGAGGTGGTGGCGCGGCGGGTTTCCCGTTGGGGTTGACCTTGGAACAAGGGAAGGCGGGGTTCGGCGATGCCATGGGGGGCGGGAGGAGGTTCTTCCGCGACGAGACCTTTGATTCCCACTGTGCCTCCTCTGTTAAACCGGTAAACGCACCGTGTGAATTAGGGCTTGTTTGGAATTTGATATTAAGCTACTTATTCTCCTTGTGATAACCGCCATACTTCAACTATAAATGTATCGTCAATGGTGGATGGTGATTCAGCTTGAGCGGATGGTGTTTCTTAAATGCTTTAGAAGTCAATACTGTTGTATTAAGCATATTTAATCATGTTGTTTCTGTTGTAGATTATATACATATTTTTTCTTATGTTAGTGAAATGATCATGCTTTGGGTGTGGGTTTCGCCTCATAGGTGCAATTGATTAAGGAATATGTAGAGGAAGGTTTTGATTGTTTTACCATTGATGTCATCGTTTAGTTAGTAGTAATCCTCTCCTGACTTTGCAGGGATTTCATGGTCAGACAGTGACAAACAATGTTCCAGCAGCACCTCAGCCTCCTGCAGTTCGTCCACGGGTACGAGCTAGACGAGGCCAAGCCACAGATCCACACAGCATAGCTGAGAGGGTAAGTGTACTTGATTACAAGAAAATTGCTATTACAACTGATTGCTCGATTAACTTTCTTATTGTAATGCTGGTTGTCGTTGATTTTCCCAGCATCAATACTCTAGGATGATGTTGTTTAATAACAATGTGGAACATCTTAAGTTGTCGCATATGACACTTGCAGAGGGTTGAATTGCTTGATAGCTCTTTGAGTTCTCAGTAAGAGTAAAACATCATGTTAATACTTGTTGGTCGAGAACAACAGTCTTAAGGGAAGTCTACTGAATTGATGTATTTTAGCTAACTGGAAGCTTTAATATAGTGAAATTCCTTTTGCAGTTGCGAAGAGAAAGAATTGCAGAAAGAATAAGAGCATTGCAAGATTTAGTTCCCAGTGTCAACAAGGTCAGCTTTCTGTTTACTATCTTGCACAGCTTTTATCTCCGTAAACTTGTCTTTCCGAGAGATGAAAACCAGAGATCTTGCAGTACTACTTTGTTATCCCGTCACTTTTCTGCACTCAAGCTTCTGACTTCTGAGCTTTTAATATGTCTAGTTTATTTCATAATTGTTAAACTACTTTCAAGAAGAATTTCCTTATACTTGAATTGGATGTCTCATGCAGACTGATAGAGCAGCTATGCTGGATGAAATTGTGGATTATGTGAAGTTTCTCAAACTCCAAGTGAAGGTTAGTACATCTTTTTTCTGGATCAAATTCAGATAAAAGTTTGTCATTTGGATTTGATGAAAATGATGCACCCGCAGAATGAGACTAGTAATTGTAATGAAACACATGATGGTGTTTTTCTAGGATGAATTTACACATTATTTTTTTTTTCCTTCAATATTTCAATTATCCTTTTGACTCTGGGAAATCATGATAGTGCAAATTTTATCATATGATGACCCTCTATTTAATTGGGAGAACTGCAAGTTGTCTTTCCTTAAAGCACTGAAGTAGTTTGCGATCAGTTCCGTGTGTGTTGTCTTGCCTTTTTTAAGGAAAGGGCGTGACTAAGCCCCTAGTCTCTTGCTTAAATCAAACGACACTTTTTTCATTTATTTAATTTGTCATTACCAATCTCCCAGGTACTGAGCATGAGTAGATTGGGAGGGGCTGGTGCAGTGGCTCCACTTGTCACAGACATCCCAATATCATCTGTGGAGGTAATTACGACTTACCAATAAGAACTGTTTCCTGCGCCAGTAATCTTTCTACATATATTTGTATATGATAGCATCTTCAATGGCTTACTTTGGCAGGAAGAAGGCAGCGAGGGTGGAAGAACGCAGCCAGCCTGGGAGAAGTGGTCTAATGATGGTACAGAACGACAAGTGGCTAAGCTTATGGAAGAAAATGTGGGGGCTGCGATGCAACTTCTTCAGTCCAAGGCACTTTGCCTTATGCCAATATCTCTTGCCTCCGCTATCTACCACGCACAGCCTCCAGATACTGTCAAACCCGAGTCTAACCCCCCATCTTAATCCAATCTTCCAAACAAAATGCGCCCATTCAGTCCAAAAACTTGTTAATTTCACTCCATATAAGTATGATGCCATATCAAGGGCTGGCTAGATGCTTCCATCCGGGTCAAGCTTTGCATCGGAGGCGGTCGTCTCAGGCCCTGCCCTCGACAAAACTAAGGCCCCAAAGATATATATATATATATATATTCGACCTCTTTGTTTGTAATATATTGTTTTTAAATTTTTGTATGCATAATTTGCAGCTTATCTTAAGATTAGAGGTCCAATGTAGTAGTGTTGTCTTCTACTTAAACTCTTTTGCTCACTTGGCTATCCCACTTCATTTCTTTGAACTTCTACCGTAGTTTCTCTTTATCATTATGTAGCCTTTAATATGTAATACGTTCAAATTATGTTTAACGTTATTAATTTATCCATATATACGATTGAAAAAGAAATCAATGATTATTTGATCTATGAGACTGCTTAATGTGAATTTAATATTGTCAAATTAACAACCATGTTGATTATTGTATATATTCGATCCTAAAGTTATTTGTTTTCTATTCTTGGTCATTATTAGTATTTTATGATTTTGAGTTTGAATTGATTTAACAGATGCAATTAATTTGGATTATTTATGTCTAAATTCTAATACAATATTATTGATTATTAACTCTTTCAATAGAAAGTTGGTGCATTTTGGGAAACTTTCGACATAAAATAACATTATGAAAAAGAAAGAAAATGAAGATATTTAAACGCAAAAGAGAAATTAGACAAGAAGTGTATAATGAAAACCTTACCTAATAATGACATTGTCTTGGAGTGAAGGTGGAAAACTGAAAGCTGGCTGGCTCTTTTTTCATATGAAAGAGATATAGTGGTGGGGCTGAGGATTTTGGTAGTGGATTTGGGACACCTTTGACCTTTTCCCTCTCTCTATCTTCACAATCACTGCAAGTGGAATTGGATGGTTAGCTTAGACTTTTGGATACTGCTTTTCTTCTATCATTGTTTTTACCATTTATTACATCTTCATGAGTCATGAGTGAGGGGTGGATGTGTCTCTCATGTGTGCATAATACATACTTTCTTTCCTTTCATTGCATTCATTTTGCGCACAACCGAGTCTTCTGGTGATATTTTAACATTTCATGTATTACGAGTTTAATTAAAAAATCATGTGCAATCAGCAGATTTTGTCCAAACTTGATACATTACACACACAAGGAAGGTTTAATGAGATACATTAACTATAATCCAAAAAATAAGAACAAGGATGAACAACTTTTAGTATGAGAAATGGCACATGATTTCTTATTTATTAACAAATTGTCCTAATGGTGGCACTAAAAGACACAAGTATATTAGAAAGTGAATTTTGTTTAGTAATAAAGTTGAAAAGATACGCTTGATTATTTCAGTACAACCTCAAGAATTCCAAGGTACAAGATGCATTACATCATCTCAGCTGGAAAGTCCATTCATGTAATGGTTGAGAGGAAGAGCCAAAAGGTGATAAATATAAAACATAATTCCGACATTCAATTCGGTAATCAGCAGCTTACATCCTACAACTGCTCCTGATTTCCAGTGATATTTCATCATTATTAGGGAACGTCAAAAACTTCAAAAACTCATTTGCTCAGCACGCGTCAAGGTCCCGACACGGAGGAGGCTTGGGCTCGCCCAACAATGTTGTGTTCCCACCTTCTGGTCCAGAGTTTATGCGATTTGCGTTTTGTGTGCCATGCTGAAATATAAATATATACATAATGAGACATAGCAATGACGTGATTAACAATCTTGATAAAGCAACCATAGATGTCTTACAGGAGGCTTCTCTCCTCTTCTCAGTGCCTCCACAATCTCAACTACTCTCTTTGGAGTAATATCTTCCTGTAAAAATCAAGAGGAGCTAAGTTTATTTCGGAGCTATTCAGTTCTGCAACAGTTGAGAAACGGAGATAGTCGATGCTTACAAAATAATTATAAGTATAACCCTCGGATCCGTTGGAGTAGTCAGCAACTGTGATCATTGGAGCATTTACACAAGATCCCTAAGGAAACATTAATACACGACATCACACATGACTCTATATCAGTGAATATATGTTAATCACAGTACTTAGGTCTCCTAGACATGAGTATTTTGAGAGTAAGAATTTGATGACAACTACAACTCTTTGAGTTGGTTTGGGAAATTGTTTTCTTAAATAAAACTTCTATCCATTCTCTGGTGTTCAAATTTTGTCGAGGCAAGATGAAACAACAAAAATAAAGACAAGAAAGGATGACATACCATACATTCCATTTCTCCAACAGAAAAAAGGCCATCCTTAGTCACTTCTGCAGAATGTAACATGGTGATTTAAATATAAACAAAAACAGACTCCAGAAGATTCCATGTTCTAAAATACAAAAGATCTCAAAGTAAACAAACAAGAAACCAGACCACATGATTTTACCATTGCGCTTTACTCCTAGGTGACTTAATAGTGCTGCTTCGATGTCCCTAGAACCACGGATCATGCAAGGTGTGGTGCCACATACCAATAGGTGGTATTTCCCAACCTTTAATTGCCAACAGGTAACTTAACTAATGAGAAATTCACTCAAAAAAGCAAGCAGATCTTACATGTTAATATTGATAACCAAAGAGCATGAAATATTACCTTTTGCCTGTTAAACATTGAATAGAAGGTCGCAACCTCATATACACGAATTGGAGGAACTTCAATGATCTTAGCAACCTTTAATGATGACAGAAAATTTAGATAGAACATTGATTTCATCATACTAATCAGGCATCAAAAGAACATACTGAAGTATTAGTATCAAGTGAGACACTAGCAATGTTATATAACATCAGACAAGTCATTAGAAACCACTATCAATATAGTAATAAAACCAAGCGGAAGATTAACATTAACATTACTTTTGAATAAAACTTACAGATGAAATACTAGTCGAGCATTATTTCTTTGTTACATTAGTTTTAGTGAAAGATACCTGTCATAACCAGAATTTTGAAGATAGAAAGCAGCATATAATCTGAAGCAACTAAGATCTGATATTTATCTATGTATGTTGGGAAGTTAAGGAGACCTACAAATAATGTCTTCCTTTAGGAATTTTAACAGCTGCTATTGCATAAGTTGCATACTCATTTCAGCTCTCTCAAACACACATACCCACCCCCACAACACAATAGAGGGAAAAAATGAATATCTAGGCATTAGAGGAAAGCCAAAAAGAAGATTCGTAGATTTGACCTTAATTTTACAAGGATATGACACCAAGCACAACTACTATATCCAACGAGCGTATGGTAAAAATGAATCAAAAAGGCAATAGGCAATATTACTAGACATTTAACAATTTCTATATATATATGTGTGTGTGTGTGTAAATAGATAAAATAGAAAAGTACTTTAAACAGAATCTGATGTTTAACATACATGATTCATTGCTGAAACTGAGAGCCAACCTCCATGTTGCTGTTGTGCAAGATCAAGCAAGGGAATCACAGCAGATTGCTTATAATTTGTTGGATAATGGGACAATATTTCAGTAACCTGTACAAATGAAATATTTAGACTATTATTCTCTACGTTAAACCTAAAGCATTGTGCTTAAAATAGAACAGAACTATTAACTTCACCATAGCTCATTACCATAAATTTGCTGTTGTGAAGAACTAAAGATAGCATTATCAATCAAGAAATGCTACCCATGCCTTTTTAACAATGCGGTCAACGAGCGTGTGGTAAAAATGTTATTGCGGTAACGCAGTGAAGGTTCATTATTAAACGGACCCGAATGACAATAAAACAATCCTAAACTAAAAATAATAATCGAGAACAAAACAGATCACTCTGCAAACTAGTTCTAAACATACCCTTGGCAGATGCAACTGAGAATTGACCGAGCAAACACCATTTCACCCTTAAACTAAGTAGTATATACTAAAGTCCATAGAATACATCATCAAACACTATGGTAACCCAAACATCTAAGTTTGCATATTCAAACTCTACATTTGAGAAAAATAAAAATAGAAAAGAACAAACACATAGATTTCAACATTCTGAAACAGTAAACAGCTTACCTTTTCCTTGTTAGTTGCGGAGAATTCCCATGGAAGGTCGGGATTATTATCCGGGCTATCAAGATGCTGAACTGACAAACATACTAATCAGGTTTCTTAGAAAAATTAAAAATTAAGACAGTGAAAACTAATAAAATCTACAAAGGCGAATCTCAGCAAGCGTACAAAGGAATTTCAAAAAATAAAAATAAAAACAAGACCCAAACGAACTCACATAGTTTAGCGCAGTCGAGAACGATCGCGATGCCTGCAGCAAACATAATTTAGAAATTAGAATCGGAAAATAAAGAAAAAACGTCGTAAATGGAGAAATGAATCACCTGTGGGTGGCGGAAAGCTTGTCGGATCTCGAGAATGCGTTGAGTGGCGAGACGGCGCAGCATTTCGCCGTTAAATCTGATGAATTGAAAGGTGCAATGGAAGATGGAGAGAAATTTTGTTTTGGGAGTAAATGGAATTCGTCAAGACTCGAGGCTTCTACATTTTAAACACGTGTTCCACACGCGACCTCAAAGACTACTTCATTGTTGGGCTTCCGACATTTCACTGGCCCAATGTTTTATTACAATGTCCAACTCCAAAGTTCGCTTCCTTTGATTTCTTTGGACTTTTATTTAGTAACAGTAGGCATTTAAATATTGAAATATAATATCTGTTTAGCGGTGGAAAAATTAATATCCAAAATAATAAGTGTTGAGTTTGAGTATTAATGTCTAAAATAATAGATTTCGGATTTGAATTTTCAATGATATCGATTTTGTAATTTAATATAATGTAATAAATTTATAAAAAATATATAGTACTCATGACATCATTCAGTATCTACTATAATAGTTGACTTTATATTTAAAACATTCGAAGATATACGGATGTGTTATTTATTGAAAATTAGAATTTGCTAATATTAATTATTATTATTTGGTTAAATCAGAAAAAAATTGTACTCCGTCCATCCTACTAAACTTGATATCTTTTTTTTCGGCACGATTAGAGGTGGTAAAAGTAGCGGGCCCCCCAGCCCATCGGGCTTTCAATAATTATGAGGCCCGTCCAAATATTTTCGGGCTTCAAAATGTAAGGCTCAACCCAATCCCGGGCGGGTGGGCCCAAAGTCAATTTATTTAAAATAAAAAGATTTTTTTAAAAAAAAAATTAATATCTTTAAATATTAATAAAATTATGAATAAATAATTAAAAAATATAAAATATAAAAATCACAAGATCATAATTTAAATTATATAACAATCCTAAAATAAACAGTTAAAATTTTAAAAATCTTTTATTCATTTTCTATCAAAGTTATAAAAAATATAAATATTACAATGATATTTAAATTAAATAAAAAAATAATATTTTATCCTATTCCTATATTATCAGGCGGGCTTTTAGCCCGAAAACCCCGGGCTTTTTAGCCCAAAGCCCATCGGGCTTAAGGCTATTTGGGTCGGGTTTTATAGGCCCATTTTTTTTCGGGCCTCCTTTTCTCAAGCCCAAATCCGTCCAAATCTCGGGCTTTTGGGCGGATCTATGGTTTCGGGTCGTTTTTACTAACTCTAGACACGATTATTAAGGAGAGTGTATAAAGTAATATAAGAGTAATAAAGATAGTAGGGTAACACTATTTTGAAGAAATAATTTTTTCTATTTTTGAAATGTGTCAAAACTTAGCGAAATATGTCAATAATAAAACTGTGTAAAATTTAGTGCGAGGGATGTAAATAGTACGTGCGTGTGAGGTTGATGTATGGGTCCGACGTGTCGGCTAATGAGCTACAATGAATGGGGTCCACCTAGAGTAATAATCAGATGCATGTGATGTGGTGGACTATGTGCATGACCATGTGAATATGCACATATATCTTGAAAGCATGCCACCATAATTATTTATATTTTTTTATTTCATCTGCATCGTAAAGAAAACACTAATCCTTTTATTTTCATTTTAAAAGAGATATAATATCATTCCTTTAGAATTTTAAATAAAACATGATCTCATTTGAAGTGAAAATGAAAAATATTAAATGATATAAATAAAATTTTTAAAGTAGTTGCTCGATATGATTAATATTCTCCGAAAATTGTTCCTTTCATATCTATAGTTTTGACGGGTGAAATTGCAGTTGTACGATGCTAAAAGAATAGAATTTGTTGTCCACAGTCCACACAAATAGGATTAATCAAATAAGTACAAAAATAATTACTTTTTATCAATTTTCTCGTCTCTCATGTATTGGAAATGGATATTGAGCCTATTTCACCTCTATTTATAGCTATAAATTAATTACGAACATGAAACTCTGCAAATTAATTTGCTGGTTAATATAGACTTGCAAATCAAATCAAGTGGGACACATTACACAATTCATTTTCATACCTTTCAGTGTAGCTAAGGTAACAAACACCACTCCAAAAGGTAAACAAACTTATATCTGTATAACAAGTGTCTAGCTCAATTTCGAGTCTAAAATCAAAACTATTTTACTGATTTTGAAAACTTTGCCACAGAGGGGAGTAAATTCTAGTCCACATGGCATGGATGAAACAAAATTAAAGAAGCCAGTTTGCAAAGAATGGATAGGTGCTATTTGTTGAACACCAAAGTACAACTCACAAGATGGTGGAAAGTACAACCCAGCTCTGCAGCATAAACTTTGAACAAACTTAGATGTTGAGTGAGTCCTATACTTGGTTTTGTTAGGATGAATTAAATGATTTGCTGGCATTCTTCAACCCAACTACTAGTTTAAAGTTATTATATTTATTTTTGCAGACATATATGTTAGAGAACCACAGACAAATAAGGCCTACTTCTTTATAATTATTTTAGATCTGGATTTTGAATGTCTTTTTTTTGGTATTGTCCAAACCATTTTAATCCTACACCACTCATATTATGCATACTCTTCCTTCCTTGAGCTTCAATTCAACCCTCATCCATATTGTGGACCTCCTTCTACACCTAATACCACTAAATATTTTTGCAGTTTTTGGTGTTACAATTCTTCTACCTAGCTTCTCTCACATTAATTTACTATCTATATTAAAGCTCAATAATATTTTACAAGTTTTTTCTCATCTTCACATTATCTATTGGACAATTAACTTTAACTAAATCATTGTACAATTGAATATAGGTTGATTTATCAGAGGTTTCATGAGTATACATTTAGGCTCCATTTGGTACACTGGTTGAAGCCAGTTGGGCTAAAATATTTCAGTCTTATATGTCATTTGGTAGTAATTGTGAGAATCCTATGGGCCCGTATTTATAAACACAGTCTGAAAATAAGGCCTAGTTGAGGGAGGGTTTATTAACCCAACAAACATGTGATATTATATTTAACTTGACTTGGAAATTATTAGGCTATAAATTATTAATCGATTTTCAGAAAATGGGTGAAACATATAAGGGTAAATTAGTAATTGTTCAATTTATAAAGTGTGTTCAAATTCTCACTATTAACGAGTTTTATAGTATGTGTTAAGCTGACCTTAAGTCAAATCTCGTGGAAGACTAAACAGGGTTATTAATTACTAGTACTAAATTGCTAAAGATAGAATCCTACACTCTCTATAACGATTTTAAGATTTTCATAAACCAATTAAGATCAAAGAAAATACCTAAATAAGAATACCAAAAGATTGAAGTCTAGGATAAGATACTTTGAACTCTTAATTGATGTTAAATTGACATGTATTCATACTCGGTTAAGATCTCAAAAGGTAGCTTAGCAATTCATTTCTGTATTTATATACTAAGTCGTGACTTTCACTTTCGTATCAAATTCACACCTTTAAAAATCACTTAACTTAATATGAACTCTTATTCAAATGTTCCCGATTAAGAATAATGTTGATTAACCCCAAATCAAGTGTAAAAGCAATTTTTCAATCTACTTAAACACATATGTGAATCTAATGGTGATCAAGCACTAAATTCCAACCAAACAAGCTAATCAACTAAGCATGAATCAATCACAATATCAAATAGGAGAATTAATATCCAACCCTAGTAAGAATCTAGACAATCATGATGAACATGGTAGAATTGCAAAAGGAAACCATAAAAAAAAAGCTTACTAAATGATATGTAATAATCTCAAGTCAGAATCACTTCAATCCATTGGAATTCACTAAACACCTATCTAAGAAAGCAAGTAAAAATGTTCGGTAGAGAGTATCTCCAGTTATATCTGTTGTGGGTTGAAAATAATGCTTCAAAAGCTTAAAAACCCCGTAGTTTAACTTGCAGCCAACGACCGTTGAGAAGCCAGCGATCGATGGCTGCACTGTCTTAGAGCCGGGAATAGGGCCCAGCGGTCGTTGGCTCGACCTCTCTGCCCTCGGATTTCCTGCACTCCAACGAGTGCTGGAAAGCCAGCGCCCGCTGGGGTGCCCTTTTTGGCTCTTTCTACTTGGCTCTTACTCGTGCATTTCTCGTCTCGTCTTGCCTCGCTCGGCTTTGCTCCAACGGCCTAGTCCGCACCACTTCTAGCTCAATTTCATCCTCATTCTTTATGTCCTGCATCAAACATAACAAAACAAAGACCGGCGTAAAAACGAACTAAAAAGAATATAAAAACAAAACAACCTACAGTTTAGACACAACAAAACAACGACCAAAAACATGACAAAAAATATAATAAATAGTAATCATAATTGAAAGAATGCAGATATTAGAAATTATTAACAGATTTATTCTATTAATAATAAAAAAAAAGAAGAAGAAAATCATTGTTAATCAGTAGAGCACACATACAAATCTCAGAGCGGTTAATTGAAAGTAACTTAAACAACTCGGCCATGAATTTACAATTCCAACACTGCCATATTCAATATTTTGGCAATTATGACAATAATCACACAACTTTTTCTTCAAGTTTATATATGTAACATACTTTTACTAATTAAATGGCATAGTTTTATTGACGGTGACCTATTTATATGTTGTAATTATATTTTTTATTTAAAGGTTCGCAAATCAACAAATTCGGGAAATCAACATTTTGTTAATTTTCTTGCAATTATATAGTAAAAATCTCAAGATAAAATTAATGTTTTGCAGGCCAGAATGATGCAACTAATTTAGCACAATTTTTACATATGATAATAGTCATCAATCAGTCCATGTAATATATTAATTTTTGCAAATGAAGCAAATGCATTTCATTGTATGTGGTGATTGGTGAAATTGGATATGAAAAAAAAAAAAAACTATACATATGGAGTTTGGATGGTATGAATCATATCCTAGGTTGATGGTTGATGGAATAAAAAGGATAAGAAGAGTGCCCACGTGTGTCTCGTTAAATGCTGATGGGGAGATGTACACGTGGATTTAGGTTTCAACTTGGACTTTTTAGCCCATTTTGTTGTCCATTAACAAGGGCCCACTAACACATACCTATGGTTCTGTTTTGGGTCAGTCTGTCTTACCATAAGACTAAACATACGACACATTTTTTTCCGACACGGTTATTAATGAGAGTGCATAAATTAGTGTAAGAGTAATAAAGTTGATAGGGTCCACACCATTTTAAAGGGATAAATTTTACTATTTTTGAAATGTATCAAGTTTAGTAGGACGTCCCAAGAAGTATGTCATGCTTAGTGGAACAGATGGAGTACTATATTTTGATAATACTAGCAAATACGATAAACACACGGGCACAAATATTTTGCAAAATTAAACAGAAAATGATACATATCTTATTATCTTATACAAATATCAATAAAATTGGCAGTAAACAGTATGAAATATATAAAATCTAGATTTCATTTATTGCGTACGTGTGCCTTAAATGAAATGAGTCTTTTTTTTTTTTAACATGTGATGGAACTGGACCCACAGTCCTTGTTTCTAATTAGTGGGCCTAAATATTTTCGTACATAGTTTGAGCAATCTTTTTCAGTTAATTAATCGGTTGCTTCTACATACATTATATCTGCTTACTTATTCCAAATCTTTATTTAATAATAATAATAAAGTTAATGATTTTAATACACTTACGTGGACTGATTGAATTGCGTAATTCTATCACAAGTTTCACAACACACGTTGATATATATATATATGTCCCCAAAAGAGTAAATTAAATTGAAGACACTTTTGTTGCAAATACAAAGAGGAGTTTGCAATTAAGTAACTAGATTGACAATATGGTGAGACATTAATACACACAATACTTGCTCATATAATCTGGTTTTTTATTTAAAAAAATGTAATATTTCTTAATTATTTATGGGATGAAACAACCTTAAGTAGCATAACTATTAAGTGTTCTTCATTGATGTTCAAGAAGAGTAATCGAAATCAATATACACGATCTTATATGCATTCATTTTGGTGGTCTGCTCCTTGTAGTTTAATAAGTATTGAGTTATATATATATTTAAATGTTGACTATGAAACATTAAAAATTATAACATGTTAGGAATGAAGCTATTATTTAGCAGCTAGCTAGCTACGTATAATGATGATAACCTTGTCTTGTGGCGTCTGATTATAATTAATTTGTTTGATATTTAAATGATAATTGGGTATTTTTAACAATTAACACTTTATTATAATTGTGTGAGGTGCAGGTGCAGGTGCAGCCGTCCAATAAATAGAGAAACATGATTGGTTCATGAACTGATCATGGATTATGATTGGCCAATCGATCATTAAGCATGTCCTAACATTTGGAAGGTTCTACACTTCTATTTGTTAGGAAAAAAGAACATAATTTTGATAACATGTCAAATATTAAAATTATGCATTTAAAATTTTGACATTTTTTTATTATTATTTAAAATAGTGGAAAATCCGGACATTTTTAATTGAATTTGCAGGGTATAAATAGGTTATAAATTAAATAATTCAAAATAGTGGAGTAGAATACAAAAGGAAGCTAGGCCTATTTAAATCTTAATCTTAAGGCCTAATTCCACCTATATATCAGTAGCGAATTAAAATACAAACTTAACTAAACTAAAAGTTAGTAATATAAATGTTTTTAATGTGCATTTGTAAGACATGGCCACATAAGTAGCTAGGTGAGTCGTCACAATAATAATTAGCTATTATTTTTAATTTGTATATCATCATTAATTTAATTAGTATTAACTCATATGATAATTCACTAGATCATAAAACTTGATAATTGATAAATAAATAAAAACATCAAAAGATTAATATCTTCTACGTGGCACGCAGATATACATAAAATAATTAATTTCACTTGCAGGTAAAGAACGTTTTTGTAAATAAGTAGACTTATTTTATGACACTAACAAAAATGAAGCTTGATACATGTACGTGAACATATTAATCCTATAGTATTTTTTTAACATATTCTTATATATAGTATGTATTTATGGAGAATACGGTAATTAAAATTTTAGGCATTCACTTTGAGGTTTATTTACAATAATAGGTGGTATATAGGCCGTAGGATTAGTGTACATATAACTAATATTTGAATATACATGCATGTATTAATAATCACTATAGGGTGGTTTTATATGGGAGTAAAATAGAGAAAATAAAATTAATTAGTTCATAGTATTATACGTATAAGGGAATTAACAGTTTCCATCTTGTTGTGTTGCTACTGCAACTCCAATTCTATCAAATTAAACTAGATTCCACATGTGCCAATTAATTTGTACTGGTATACTTATATACATATGTGTCTGTACGCATTAAATTAATCAAAAATATATACTAATTTTTAAGATAACTCGATTTTACGTCCTCCTAATTATATATGCACTTTCTAAGTGTGTATATACATTTTGGGGTTTTAAAAAGATAATTTCAGGCCGGCTCCAAGAGGACAATTTTAATAAATATGTATTATTAAGTCTAATACATGCACATGGAATGGAATGGAATAGGGTTTGACCCAAGTTATAGATTGTTGGTCCCGAAACGAGTGAATAAAGATTTTGAAATGCGGAATTTTGGTGGTAAACTCGTTTTTATAAAACTCAATCAAAATCAAACTTTCAGTTAAAGATAGATAATGAAGAATAAATACTGAAAGCAAATGAAACAACACGGAGTTTGGTTTGCGTGGTTCGGAGATAAAAACTCCTACGTCCACGAGTCTCGATGTTAGTCGAGGGTTTCCAAATTAATGGAGAAATAATAATCTTACAGTGATCAACCACAAATGGGTTTGATATACAATATATTCGATCACTTCTAGCTTCGAACTTAATCTAATGCTAAGACTATTCTTCGGTTACAATAAAGTTGCTAAGAACACTTGGAAGATAAAAACTGAAGAGCTGAAGTGTTCTAGAGCTTGAGAGCTTATTGCTTTGAAATGTTTAGAGAGAGAGAGCAATAGCGTAATTAAAGATTGGGTAACCGGTATGTTGTTGAAGCCTTTGAAGTGTGAGAAGTATTTATAGTTCTCTCATAAAATATGACCGTTGAGAGAGAACTTTAATTTGAATTTCTTCCCGTTGGAGTGTTTTGTCGCTTCTGGTGTGACATTCAGTGGAGGCTTCAAATATAGAAGCTTCAGTGGCCAACTTCACTCAGTGGCTTTAAACACTCATGGCCTTCAGTGGCCACATCATGGATGAGTCCTCAGTGGCCACAACATAAATGTGGCTTCAGTGGCCTTAAGAAGGGATGCCTTCAGTTGCCCTTCAGGGAGGCCTTCAGTAGGAGCATGGCTTTCAGTGAAGCTTCAAATATGGAGCTTCAGTAAGTGACCTTCAGGCTGGACTTTCAGTCTCGGTCCTTCAGGTTGCGCTACACCATCAAGTTTTGGAACCTAATCAAAACATTATTAAAATATCCCAACATAGATTAAGGTTAAGGCTAGGGTGTTTATTCGGGAATCGGGTATTGGGTACCCACATACTTGATTTTCGGGTTTTTGGGCCATGATCGGGTATTGATATTCTAGGATTTTCGGGTTCGGGTAATTCCCGAAACCCGAATTTTTTATTTTTTTATTATTATTTATATAATATTATATTTTTAAATTATAATTTAAAATATTTTAATACTATAAGGCTATGTTCTCTTTGAGTGATAATTTTATCCCTTGAAAATATGGGATAAGAGTATAATTACTCTTTAAATTCCTTCTTTTTTTTTTCCATCTCTCTCGTCTAAATTACAAATTCATCACTATTTTTCTCCTTAATCCCACTCTAAGGAGGGATAATATTATCCATCCAAATTTGGAGTGATAATATTATCCCTCTTTAGAGTAGGATTAAGGAGAAAAATAGTGATAAATTTATAATTTAGATAGGGTGGTGGATAGAAAAGAAGGAATTTAAAGGGTAATTATATTCTTATCCTACATTTTCAATGGATAAATTTATCCATCAAAAAGAACACAACTTAAATATTTGAATTTTTTAAATAAATCGGATAATTTTGAGTACCCGAAATATTTTTCGGGTTCGAGTTCGGGTATGAAAAAATTAGGGCAACAGATTCATTCACATGCATGCCATGCCCACTTCCCCAATCTCAATCTTTCTTACCACATGACTTACTTATTATTCTTCTTCTTGCCTCCCACTTCCAATTCATCTCTTCTTTTCTTTTTGTTAATGCACATATATAAATATAACCACCATGTATTTCCTAATCTACAAAATAGCAACTAACAAATAATATCACACTCCTTGTCAGAGGCAAAAAGAAATACCCTCATGCAAATCCAATTAACATATATGTAACTTAATACTCGACGTATATTAGTTAAAGATACTATTACTAAAAGTAGATACCCTCATACTTTTAATTAAACCTCCATTTGGGTTAGCAATCTAATTAACAAAGCAGTACCTTTTGTCTTAATTTTAGGTTTATTTTTGAGCGACTAGATTAATGAGGTCGGAACGAAATTTCTCTATCTTAATTATACGTAGAAGAAAAGGAAAAAAAAATAAAATAATAAACAGATGGAGAAAAAGTGAAGAGAAGCGTGAATGCCACGAAGTGTTTTTTAATTTTGGAATTATGCAATTTAATTAAGCGTGGGTCTGGAAAGTGAATAGGATTTATAATAAATAGTTTTAATTATATAAACTAACTAAAAATGATTGTAAAACATAAATATAAAATTATTTAAATTCTAATCATTTTGAATGTGAATTAATATAAATATCTTTATACGTAAATTATATAATTTGACTCAATTTTAGTATTCCGATTTTCTACTTAGAAAAACTTAAATTATATAATTTGACTCAATTTTAGTATTCCGATTTTCTACTTAGAAAATCAATCCGAATTCAATTCGGATCAATTTTCATCTTTTAACCAAATAATGTAATTAGCCCCTGATTATTATAGTGATGATCACATGATTGAAACAAAAAAAAGTTCTAATACTTCTTTTACTTAATTTTTTTCATTTCAATTTTACATGTATGTTTTGTACTTAGTAATTATCTTTAAATTAAAATTTATAGTCAGTATTAATTAATTTTTAAGAGTAATAAATTCAAAATTAAAGCATATAATTTTTAAGATTTTTTATTTTTAAATAAACATTAATTATGATGCATTATATTTCATTTTAATAATTTTGTTACTCTATCTGTCAACAAAGAATGTGCACACCTATTATTATGTTCACGAAAAACTTGCGCGCTTCTATTTTTAATAAATATACTCATATTCTTAGACTCACTGACTTTATAATTATTCATAGTGTTGTAAAATTGGTTTGATTTCAGCCATGATCGATCAAAGTAAATCAAGAAATAATACAATATAAAACAAGAAAAAAACTACAGGAGAAGCGGCGCAGATAAAATGAAACCGTAGGGTTAGAAATCCTAGAACTGTACTCTAATATATATAGTATTTTCATTTGCAAAGATATACATGCATCAAATAAATACACTAATATTTTAATTAGTAATGTCCACTAAATAATATCACTCCGTCCTCTCCG
Source organism: Leonotis leonurus (assembly GCA_026898415.1). Taxonomy (NCBI): domain Eukaryota; kingdom Viridiplantae; phylum Streptophyta; class Magnoliopsida; order Lamiales; family Lamiaceae; genus Leonotis; species Leonotis leonurus. Next base: position 1,694,856 of record JAPKLX010000055.1, read on the forward strand.
AAAATAGACGTATTTCATTTTGGCATGTCATATTCAAAGAGAGACATTTCCCAAAATGGAAATAATAAGGGATGTTAAATGACAATAAGGGTACAATTAATAAACACTAATTGCACCCTTTACTTTTTTTCCTTTGTATTTCTAGAACACTTTAAAACTAACTAAAAATTTCTTAATTTGCGTGTAAAAAAGAAATGTCTCTCTTTGGAGAGGGCGGAGTATTAATATTTATAACACATATTACATATTTAATTAATTATAAATAATGTGAAACACTCATACCACTTAAAATATATTTAATTCATGTACTAATTAATCACTAGTTTTTCTTTCACTTGCATATACATATTTAATTGATAAATCCTAATCTATATAAATCAGTTCACTGAAGAGAAAGCAAATCCAGAGAAAAGATGAAACTAGTGTGGATTTTTATTCCATTCACAATACATTCAAAATATTAGTTAAAACTCGCGTCGAACTCAAATCTGCGTGAGTAAAATTTACTACAAACCATGTCTTAATTTATGTGCTGAACAGCAATCTATCACTTTTAGCACCATAGATATGATATCTACATTTCATATTTGTTGTTCACAAAATTAGTTGTATCTTAAATTAATCGGTCACTAACGAATGTCTAAGTCAACAATTGTCGATGAGACATCAATTTCTATTGTTAATCAATTAATTTTGAGAATTGTCAATTAAAGGCCCTCAAAGCTGTCATATGAATATTTATTGTTGGTTTAGGAAAAGGGTAAAGATTGAAATAAAATTTTTGATCGAACCATATTAATTAATGTGTGTGAAAGAGACAATGTTGTCTTTTAAGAAGAAAAGTATATCCTAATTATAAGCAACCCATCAAATCATATTTCAAGAAAATAATGTGAGGCTTTGGTGGCATCATCGATCGGGGAAATAAATAATAATATTAATACATATGCTCCAGATCCAATATTCATTAACATACATATAAAACTTTATATTCCAAGAAAACACTTTTTAACAGATCTGTTCTTTTGGGAAAAATCAATGACTTTAAATCTCCTATCACTGCTCATTAAATCTTGATTCAGATTGACTAAGATGCAGTTAAATTATTGGTGTCATGTTTCAAGTTGAATTGATTAATATTAAATGTCTAAAAAAACGTGTATCATTTAAAAGATATACACCACAACTATATGCAAATATGTATACTTTCTTAGTATCATGAGTAATTATATGGAATAATAAAAATGGAGCAAGTATATGTTTGCATATACATATATTAAAAATGATCATATGTACATGGAGGATGAGCTTAATATACTTCCACAAAAAATAGGACATATATAGTAGATTAATATTACATTTTTAATAATTTTTTTACTAATTCTCACTTTCTAACTATGGAATTATTTAATATAAATTTATAAAAAAACGAATATTATAATGACTCGTATGTTGATATAACATTTCGTGATATTATTACATCAACCATGAACATTTAAACTTCACTTTAAATAGTAGAGAAATTCTTTTATATATATATATATATATATATATATTCTTAACTTAGTAGAGAAACTTCACATTAATATATATTATATTTATTATTAGGCATTGTAGTTTTAACTTATATAAGGTTGCTCAGAGTTTGCATGGCAACTAAATAACTAATGCTACACAAAGGTTTAATTAATGAAGGTTCTGTTTACTTTGAGTAATTAACTTTTTTTTAAATAGTTCTCTTATCCCGGCTTGCATAATTTAGGATATGTTTGGTATCCATGATATGATATTTATTTTAGGATGATTACATTTACTAAGATGATATCGTGTAATCATCATAAGATTAGTATCGTATCTTGGATACCAAACATATACTTAATGTGATGGTTATGACTTATCAAGTATCAAATAAGCATACAAATTATTAAAAAAATTATTTATTTAATTTTATTATTTTATATTAAAATAAATATTAAATTATACTTTATTTAATATATTTTAATTAAAAAGTTGAAAATCAATAATCTTCATCAAAAATTTATTATTTATATATATAACATGTCACATCATTGTTGGTTGGTAAAACTTTTTGTTACTTTTTTTGTTTATTACTCCCTCCGTCTATTTGGTTTTACAATTTGGCCGGACACGAGTTTTAATATGTTGTTTTGACTTTAGGAATGATATGTAGTTAGTGAATTTTGGGTCACACTTCAAATATTATTTTAAATTAAATTGTGTATAATGAGTGGTGGGTTCTACTTGCTACAAATGGAAAGTTTCAAATATAAACCATTTTGATAGATGGATGGAGTACTATTTAGGATCGTGGAGTAATATTTTTATATATGTCTCATGAAAATCCTATTATAATTTGTGGTTGCTGCATTCGATATCGATGCGCACTAGGTAAACTCACACTAGCCTAATTGCATATTGATTAAAAGTAGTTGTATGTTTAAGCTATAAAGAGTACGTAAATTAACTCTATTTTATTTTTAAAGTAATAATTTTTACTATTTTTGGAATGTGTCAAGATTAATGGAATGTTCTAATAAGATAACAGTATCAAGTTTAGTGGAACGGAAGAGTATTATAAAAATCATTTATTTATAATGATTATACATATAAATAGACTAAAAAGACAAATAAAACTAAAAATCATAGGTATTTATAAGTAGATGAATAATCGAAAAGAAAAGGCGCAAAATAATAAAGGGGAAATGAGGGTAAGATGAGGAATGTCTAATGTCTACACCAATTCCAGAAAGATTGGATATCCAGCTAATCCCATTGCCACGTGTCCCCCTCTTTTTTTCACTTAAAAGTTAAACAGACAAATCCTCCCTATATTTATAGTCGTTTTTGGGCAGGCATTCTTCTCTCCTCTCCTCTCTCCTTTTTCTACTTTCACCAATTCTTCCTTTCTTATCAATAATCATCACATTCTGTGTATTCAATTCAATTCCCTCGATACCGGTCTCCGCAACTTCAATCTCACTTGGAATTGACGATGGTGGACACCATGCTGCTCACTAGCGATGGCGCCAATAAGCTGGAGTTTGAGGAGACTGAGCTGCGCCTCGGCTTGCCTGGTGCCGGGGATAAGAAGCGAGGGTTTCAGGAAACTGTCGATTTGAAGCTTAATCTCTCCTCCAAGGATGTCGCTTCTGATCTGACTGATTTTGGGGGAGACAATTTCAAGGATGACGCCAAGACTGATTCTGTTAAGCCTCCTGCTAAGTATGATCTTTCTCTCACTGCGTGAAAAGTTAAAGCAAACGTCTCTGTTTTTCTTATCAAAGCTTGGTAGCTCCGCAGCTTAGATAATTAATTAATCTAGGAAGTTGGTAGTATAAATTCTGATTGCAGTACTATGTGCGGCTAGTCAATATTTAGCGAAATTTTGCTGAGATGCAAGTGATCTGTCTCCTATTATTAACTCATTCACAATTCCTTTTGATTATTAAGGTCTCGACTGTTGAACCGCGTCGTTTCGAACTTTCGAGCGTTACCAGCTCAGATTTGTTCAATAAAGTTGTTAAAACTGCAATAATTAATGTAGGGCACAGGTAGTTGGGTGGCCGCCGGTCCGGTCTTTCCGAAAAAATGCGATGGCGGTTCAGAAGAAAAGCGAACCGGAGGAAAGCGGCGGCGGCGCCGCCTTTGTGAAGGTGAGCATGGATGGCGCTCCCTACCTCAGAAAAGTTGACTTGAAAATGTACAAGACTTACCAAGACCTGTCTGATGCCTTGGGCAAAATGTTCAGTTCCTTCACTATAGGTAAATTGCCTCTAAGAACTTCCCATTTGAAATATCTTTGTGCAGAGAACAATTGCTTTAATTATTATTTTTTTGGTACAAATCTTGATCTTGTGCGAATATTTTGTGCTTGATTGGGGTGTTCAATTGAAATTTTAATGGTGAGATAAAAATTTGGTGTGTGATTGCAACATGAAGGCAAATGTGACACTCAAGGAATGCTGGACTTCATGAACGAGAGGAAGCTCATGGACCTACTGAATAGCTCTGATTATGTGCCTACTTATGAAGACAAGGATGGAGACTGGATGCTCGTTGGCGACGTCCCGTGGGAGTAAGTGATCTTGTTATAACTTAAGTATATATCAATCTACTCAGGATCGACTCATGCATACTCATCATGATTCTATTTTTGTGCTTGAATCAAACAGGATGTTTGTTGGATCTTGCAAGCGCCTGCGCATAATGAAGGGCACAGAGGCAAAGGGACTTGGTTAGTAGCATCTTTATCCCCTTTTATTATTCCATTTAGTAACCTTAGCTACATGTTTCCAATCCTTTTGTTGCATATTGTAAACCATTTGAAAGCTTATAACATGGTTTCAGTTATAGTTATTGTTAAATTTACATACTCCTATCAAGATGCTGCACGTTGTGATATAGATCGATCTGTGTAAAACACGTTCTTGAAATTGTGAGACACTGTTGTTTTGACACACTAGTGAATTGAATTGAATTGTTTGTATGAATAATTTCAGCACCAAGAGCAATGGAGAAATGCAAGAGCAGACTCTGAGGCATAGAAGCCACAACCTGCTCCTTTGATCTTAGTTGGATGTATTAAAGAGAGGACAGATAGCACAGAGATGGATGGAGCAGGATGCTGGATTGTGTCTGTACTATTTTTTCTATTTCTACTTGTTTATTGAGTAAAATGTCGACAGTTTTTCATTTATATATTTTTGTTATCACTTATATATTATAGTTATTGCTACTCTCGTGGCTTGAGACTTGGTTGGTCTAGTTTGATCAGAATCTTGAATTAATGTGCCTCAATAATGTCTTGATCAGTACCCTTTGACTTGTGTATTAAAGTAATTTGTATGTGTGTCTCGCTTTAATAACTTGTCGGTGAGTCTTCTCCTTCATCATTTATTCATTTTGGTTGGACGAGTGGGTCGGTATACTGTTATCATTTAGTATAAAATAAATAAATAAATTAGTGTTTGGAGGGAGCGGCGTCATGTGCGACATAATGGTTAAATATATAATTCACTTTGTATTTAATACTATTCGATTCACATGGAGTTAATTATAAGTAGAATAAAAAAGTCTTCCAACTGGACATCATAATAATAATCTTAATGATAACAATAATAATAATAGTTGATTTCATTTTGAAAAAGGATGAAAGAGGTGATTTTCAAGATTTCAAGCGGCTAGATATTAACTGTTCGTTCTTATTGAACGAAAAGGTTAATGCAAAGTCTCTCTCTAATAGTAAAGCTTGTATACCAACACTGTGATATTTAGGGCAATGTTAATTAGTTAAAATTGTTAGTATTAAACATGGTTCAAACAATCACATGATAAGACAAAGGAAACCTTATCAACTTGCACTGCAGATCCTCAATTTCATGTGCGAATATATCTGTCTGATTTTCAAATCCTCTCATTGCTATTTGTCTAGTCTTGATTATGAGATGTTAAAAATTTAACTCCTTGATGAGAAATGAGTTGATTCGTACACTAGTTCAATCGAAACAATGGACGACAAATTATTTATTCTACAGAAAACATGTACAGCAATTAGTTTTTGGTATTCACTATTCAGAGATAAATCAAATTTTGCTTATTTATATTCGCATTACTTCATTACTAATTTACTGGACATTATTTCATACAACATTGACCTAAAAGGAATGGAAGTAGCAAGCGACAAACAAAGAGAACGAACTGCAATGTACACTTCCAAAAGAAACCTTTATAACCTAATTGCAAAAATAAGCCTAACAAACTAGGCATTATTGATCCTCCTTTTAAAAAAAGGAAAAAAAAAATCTATGCATGTATATAAAATCTTGAACAGTACATACAGAAATGTTACTGAACTTCCCATGTCAAGAATAAAGGTTGAGCCAAGAACATAAATCTGGTCTTTTTATTGTTATATGTGGTTGCCTAGGAAAAGTCGACTGATTTGATTATTAGATCTGCTCTCTTCTTTGAATTCATTATTAGCTCCGCATTAGGCCGATCATTGTACTCAATCTGCAGAATGAGATAGTTGTAACAAATTATTACCTTAGCCGAAGTTCAAGATGATACTATCCGTAAAATTGATTGAATACACGTAACACGAATATAGGGAAGAAAGTGGATTCAAAACTTACCCGCCATTTAGCAACATCAGGAGGCTTTCCTTTACCAGGAAAACAAAACCATTAGAACTAATCATTTTTCATATAGTTTGAAGTTTCATTTCCATCCAATATTTAAATGGCAGTGCTCAGACCTGTTGATATATGTCGGTTTAGGACCCGTTGCATTGCTTTGTTAATGTCGAGATCAACAAACCTGAAAAATAGAAATGTCGTGATCATAATAGATTCGCTTGATCTATATCTGTATTTAATTTTACATCCAACTCAGACAAAAGATGTATTCTGAGAGAAGTAAGATATCCAAATCCCTCTTTTATATCCCAACAAACTGTCATTGTTGAATCAGAATGTTATGATGACTCAACCTTACTGCCACTGCAAGCAATCAACAAAGAATCTAGGCCTCACTTTTGAATCAGTAAATGAATTAGGAAACAGCTACTAGCAAAATCATGTTGCAATACTAGAAAACACTGATCAACAGGATTGGCATTGAGAAAGCTGGAGAAATCTTACACTAAACCTTCAGAGCTGCTACAACTTAATATTGGAAAGCATGGGAATAAGTCTGGCATCAACATATCATCATTCTACACATAGGGAATTATCTATGCCAGGATTATCAAAAACTCACAATCAAGCTAATCCAGAATGTGCTCTGGGATATAATTAAAAGAAAAAATAATAAATAGTTTATCATAGGATGTTTATTACCACTTCTCGTCCAAGAGAAATGAGATATCCCTCCATACTTCAGAATCCAGAAGCAAATAGTTACCTTCAACTATCACTACTTTATGCCTGCAGAAAATGAAAAAAGTGAAAATGATTTCGTAGAAGACACAAATAATGCGGCTAATACAAGCAGCAGTATCAAAATCATAGCACCATCTCATTTAAGCATAAAAGGATATTACTGCATGCACATATATAGTATATATACACTGGAATAGGATTCCCCATGAAACCTCCTATACAAATTTGACCATTGTGTACTAAATCTGCACTTACTGAAGGCTTATGAAGATATCCTCTTCAACAGGATCACCCACACCATGGTCAAAGGATGGGACACACACTGATCCCTGTATTAGAAACCAGAAATTAAAAGAAAAATCTATGATACAGCCATCCTATTTTATACTTGTTGTCTATATTATATCAAGTCGTAAGCATGTCATGCTCAACATTGGCATCTCATATTCAAGTCAATTTGTTTCGGTTAATTAGCTTAAGATACAAAATTGCACAAACTTTCGTCGGTTTTTCTCATTTCCCCAAAACTTTACAAATTCAACTAAATCAGAGATGTGTCAGCAGGAATTGTTGAAATGGACATATTAGCGGAGGGCACCTCTAGTTTAAAGGGTTACTTTGCTTAAAACACATAAACTATTGTCATTCCTTTTGGGTACTCGCATCAATTAATTAGTTTTCTTTTTTTCTAAGGAAGAATAATTAAAACAATGTTTATTTTTGAATAGTATCATTATAATCATAGTCGGAGTGGGTGGAAGTGCAAAACAATGCAGCCTCATGACATTATATAACCCAAAAATTAATTGTTCTGAATTAATATAAAGCTAAAATTAGAATATGAAGAATGTAACAGCAATGTGAAGATATCCAAAGCGGTCACTATTAAAGCAACTCATTTTTACTTAGTTATCTTACAGAAGGGAAGTGCAGAGTGTAAGATTAATTTATATTAGTGCCCGCACACTAATTAATGAGAATAAAATATCACCTCGTTTCTCAGATTTGTGAGACATCTCAAGAGTCGCTTAGGGTCAAATGTCCAAGGAGCTGAATCACCAAAAGACAGATTAATATGTTTCATGCACACAATATAAGAATGAAAATTAGTTGTTACAGAAATGCCTCACATCCTCTTCTTGCATGAGCTTCCTCTGGATCCTAAAAGCAAAGAACAAATTGTGAAGCAATAAGAGTAGGCACTAAATAGTGAAACGAATAACATCTAAACGATGCGAGCCCCATTACATGCATAGATCTAAAGAAAACATATAAAGCTAGATTGAACTAGTAAGGAATGGGAAAATGCTTGAATGGTATTTCTTATTACTTTAATCCCATAATATCTTGCAGCGATTAGAAGTTAAATGATCCATGCTCAGCTATAGAAACTCTGACTAAAGTAGAGTTGTACACATTATGGAAGGATTTCTGACCCAAATCATATGATGTATCTACCTTCATTGCATCCAATTCATGACGATAAAGATGGAAACCATCCATGGGAAGTACAATTGCAACTTCTGGAGACCCTACTAGCTCATTAAAGAAGGAAGACCTTTGCACCCACAACTCATTGACACGTTTCGCCACCTGAGATGCGATAGTGCTTTTTCCAGCACCTGGAGGACCACACAAACCAACAATATACCTGCGGTTCATCTTTTATCAGTTTCACTATATACTGAGTAGGTCACTGGCACTATAGGAACAGTCAGGCTGTTGGGTAATAACTAATGTTAATATGGATACAGGGCCAAAGATCTTATTTTTTGGAGAGGTGAGCCAGTGACTTAAGGAGAACCAACCTGTTTTCGTGACATTCCATTGCAGAGAAATGAAAGCCTAAGTTAATGAAGTCCCATACAGTTACGAGAATTTGATTCTCATTGCCAAAAACGATCATTGTTATACTTAACTCTACCGCTAGTAGAGACATTTCCCATCTATAGCTATAATCCAAGACCAGTAGAAAGCAGTTCAGTGTTTTTATGCTTCATTAAAAGATTAGTGTGTAATTTTTATTTGTTTTTTCCTTCAAATAAAGATTACTGTATGATTTTATCCTACTTTTGTTCACTAACATAATGAAACCATTTTGTTTAAATAACTGAAGCATGATTGCTAGTAATGTGGCAGTGTGGCACAACACAAGGTGACATTTAGAGAAGCAAAGTAGGGGAGAGAAAGGGGGAATGGGTGGAGGGAGAATAGCAAACTTGTAAACAAAAACCACCAAGGAAAAACCTCCTGGAAAACAAAAGAGCAACTGCAGAATAGCACATCAAAACCTAGCCCATATAAACATCCAATTTTTTTTAGTTTGAAAGCTGAACCTTTAAAATTGAGACTCCAAAACTCACTTAAAATTGAGATTTGATTCAGCTGCTGCAACAGGAACAAGACGTTCTGCCAAGATATCGTATATCTCCTCCATGCTCCTGATAGAAGCTGAGTAAATCCATATGAAAAATAAATAAAACTAAAGCACTCCAAAAGAGAAGACATTCAACAACTTGATCCAGAAAATATGCACAAAATTAACATCTAAGAGAAGGATAAACGAAAAGCTTTATTTTTTTTACAGAAATGTCAATACATATTCTAGTTTATGATTCATTTAGAAGGCAAAAGCGTCACACATGCCACCCAAAAATATTAGGTTTTCCTCCATATTGTACATAATTTAATTACCTCCGAACCAAAAGAAAAGAAGAGATAATTAATAACATCCAAGGCACAAGCAATGAGTACTGAACTTAGCTTTCATTTAAAGACAAAATATACAATAACAATACGAAAGATTTGTCAAAGGAAACAATGAATAGAAGCGGAGCCATATCCCCAGTCACAAAGTTGAGGCTTGGACATAAAAAGAAAAAGATAATGAAGAAAATTTGCACTTCAATATAAAAATTTTAAGTGAGTTAACACTTCTAATATAGATAGCATACCCTGCCTCTACAATCGGAACATCCTTCAACTGGCAGTTCAAAACCTGAAACATTAAAGATATGTAATAACTAAATAAATATGGTGATATCTTAAGTTCTTAACAGCGTCCACAACGAGGAAGTCTCTACCAAAACAAACGATAAAATTCAGGAAAAATAACCTGCGCACGTGAATGATTCTGCTTCCAAGTGATATTTGCAGTCCGACGCAGCAAAGGCATCGACACTCTTGGTGGACACATATAAAGCTGGTTGTTCGTTTTCAAAAAACATGTCCTTTTCGGCAGCAATGCCTCTGTATTCGGCGAGTAAATAAGAGAATCATTCCAATGGCTTAAGGCGACATAAATTAAAATTTATCTACTATTAAAGCCTTATGCCGTTCTTAAGAATCACACACACACACATATATATACACAGAGAGAGAGATAGATGAGAATGAAAATGAGTAGAAATGTGACCTGAGGGAAACGGTGATTTGGAGGCGGTGGAGAAGGATGAAAGGTCCATGATCGAATTTGAGAAATCGTGGTGATCGGTAGTTACGGTTAGCAGAAGAAAAACGATTGTCGTCGTCTGTTAATCAAATTTTCTTCTTAGAAAGGGTTTTTATACCAACACGAAAACAAGTCATACATCATTCTGAGGAGAATTTTAATACGTCACACCCAATATTTCATACTCCCTAAATTTCATTCTCTCTGATTTTTTTTAATTAAAATTGTGAATATTTTTTGTTCAAAATATGTTTAGAAATAATAAGATAGATCAAGTATCTGATTTTATTCAAACTATAAATTTTTTTCCCGAGTCATATTTAAATAGAAATAGAAATGAGTACAGTAAGAGTTTTTATATTTTATTTTGCCATTTTGCTTTAATTTTTTTAAAGAAAAACCTTTGGTGTCCGAAATTAAGATGCAAAATTCTATAACGTCAAAAAAGACGATAAAAGAAGGAAACAGAGGCATGTTTGGGATGTTTTACGACTTTGAATCCAACATTGTACAGACATTTTATTGAGACCAGAGATCTCTGCTCTGCTAAGTGAAAGGCACAAAGGATTAATGTATCTTTTTAATCATTTAAACTCTCTTATTGAGTATTCAATTCTTCAAATCAATCGCACTAATTTTCGAAGACTTAAATAAGAAAAAGATCTTCAAATGAAATGAAGGTAATAACGGAAAGAGAGGAGAGATTTATTGACAAGTTAGTTTTCTAGTTACTCCTTCATGAATAAGGCAAATTACATGTTTCAAGGCATTAGCCTAGCCTTCATCTTCTACTAAGTTTATCATCTTAACATACAACAATCCAACAGTTCTTCAATTCAACAACACATACAACATACATCCGTTCTTACATACTTTAGACCTCCCTCAATTCCTACGTGGCTCCAATCACTGCACAACGGCGTTTTGCTGGCCGTTCCACCTTCTCATCCTCAGATGCCTGCTGCATAGCATAAATCACTTCCCTTAATAGACTTTCCAAATATATCTTGATCAAGAAACTGGAGAAGGGACCTAAGTTTTTACCTGAGGGTTGCAAAAATAAGGAACTCGAACTCTCTTTGAGCCGTCAGGTAAACGTTTTGAGGGGTAGTGATTTTCAAATGCTGAATACTCGCTCTTCACCTGCACAACATTGAAACAAAGTTTGAACTAGTGTTTAATACTGCAGTTTTAGATAGTGGGGATTTTTTTTATGGTTGTAATAATTGTACGTATTGCAGTACCTGACTTTCAATGGTTTTGACAAGCATGTGTTCACAATCGGATGCATACACATTTTTTAAGTTAGTGCACTGAAGGAGCAGCCTCTCTGGTGTCAAATGCAGTAGCACAATCAGGTTTTCAGATTCAGACAGAGCAACTAGTAGTTTTCAAAGATTAAGTACCTGGGTGCAAGTTTCTACAAGAGTTGATGTTTAGTTCATAGAGATTGGGACAGTTCAGATATAATGCCTGCATAAAATTTTTCATGATCAGGTCATTGAACAGGAAAACACAAGTACATAAAAGGAGACCTAAGTGATACATTATATTAAACTTACATCCAAACCAGAACAGCCCCATAAGCTCAGTTTCTTTAACCGGTTATGTTTGATGATTAGCTTTTGATATATTAGGTGCATCTTGCTATTGGGAGTTTTCAGCAACTCAGATTTGCCATCTTCTTCATCAGCGGACTTTTCGGAATTCGGATCACATACGGTCATTCCACAGTCCATAAGTTCTAGATGAGGCAGCTGGGCAGTAGCAAATTGAATGCCACCTACCGAGGAGATCATAAGATGAGTTCACCAAAATGTTTACAGGAATATCTTACAAAAAAAGCAATGCCACATGAACAGGATACGAAACTTACTCGAAGTGATGTTGGGGCAAAGAGCAAGTAGAAGTTTTGATAATGTTTCAGGAAAGACATTGCAGATCATACCGAGGCCACTGTCACTGATGCTAGACCTGTCATAAAGGACATGAAATATTCTTAATATAACAACTTGAGTGATTCACATGTTTTCAAATAGCAACTATTTGAACCTAAGTATGTGTTAACTGAATTATATATATATATATATATATATATATATATATTGTCACTATTCTATCGTGCCGGTGCCAGGGCCCAGAACATACCCACTCAGATCAAGCAATTCCAACTTTGTGAAACTTGAAGCAATAGCTGCCACTGATGCATCAGTTATTCCAGAACCAAGGACAAGAGAAAGCATCCGCAATCCCCTGTAATGGAAGAATGATTATAGGCAATTGAAGTCACGGTTTGGTGCAACTAAGAAATATTCCACCACGAACCTCAAATTGGCAGCTGATAGAGCCAGAACAGCATCATTTGAAAGCAAAACAGAAGCAATGTGGATGCTTTGAATACTAGAGCAGCTTCTTCCGATACCATCCATAACAGTGGTAAGATCAGTAGTGTCAGTCTCTTGGCGAGAAAATTCCAGAGAAATCTCATTTAAATTGGGGCAGTTAAAAACCTGTGCATAAAAATGTACGCAGAACCAACTGTCAAAATAAACAAAGCTACTGTTTAATGTTATAAAAAGAACTAGACTCGTAAGAACAAATACCATCTTAGAGAGTGAATGAAGATCAGAAAGCCAAAGACTAGACAAGCTGTTTGAAGAAAAAACAAAACCCCCGAGGTTGGAGCAGCCTTCCATCTTGAGACTGGTTAGACATTTCTTCTCTGATATAAAACGGGTCAGCTCATCCCTAAACAAGAGCATAGAATAAATTATAATTAGCATAAAATAAGTGGATACCATAAAATAATCTCGAGACAAATAAAGATGTTTATATCAGAACAAAGACATGGAAAGTTTTCCTAGATAATACAAAGATTCCATTAGGAACAATGATTTATGTTTTACAAAAAGGATTTAGGTGGTGAGCTTCAAAAAAGTCTATATAAGATGAGATTCACACCCATCAAAATCACTCAGAACATGACTTGCAAAATAAATTTCAAGAGTTATAAACAGGAACCACTGAATGTATCATATTTATGGATATTAAAAACATATAGCTCATTCTTGAGGTTCAGCCGATCAATTAACTTCACTTCCTACAGCTTAACATATTATGTACTTCAGAAAGCAGCTATCTTTCATTCTATTTCACATATTCAGGAGATAGATCAACCAGGAACGAAGATTTGCTAACCATGTACAAAGAGTGAGAACCAAAAATATATCCCATAAATCACTATAACAAATTCAATCAAATGTACAGTACATCTACAATGGTAGATCCACTAAACCTGATGACTGGAAAGCAGATATACATACAGATCCTCTCATTTTACACAAACTAGTCAATTAAAATATAACAAAGATAGTATATAGATCTGAATCAAAGACAGAATCAATACCCCGAGATCCGGTTAACGCAAGAATCAGATGTCAAGATCTCCAGAGACTGCAAATCAGGACACGAGAACGCAATGCAGGCCAGCATTGTAGCATCAACATAACTGCACAATAAAAGCAGAAGCACATATAATCAGATCAAATGAAACCTTATTGTCAATTATATAATCAAAATCCTCATCAATCATCACTAACATTGGACTTCTAAGCAAGATCCCTAATTTTTAAACAAAATGAACCCGCATAACCCAAATCTTAATATCCACTAACAATCCAAGTTATCATTTTAAAGGTGATAAGTATTCGTTTATGCACCTTCACTTGGCATTCAATTAAAATTGATCCCACATCAGTAAGCATCAAAGTTTATTAATTGACGATCTGTGCCTTCTTATTTAATTGATTATAATCTTTAATAAAACAGTGAGTTTTAATTGGTTTTCTTGAAAATTCAACCGATCCATTCAATAAAAACTTAGATCTATCATCACTGTCTAAAACCCCAACCTTTCGATTTTAAGAGAGAGTTTTAACAGTCCAGGGCATTTCTGCAAGACAGATCCAACAAACCCAATCCCCGCCTTCGCCGGAACCCTAAGCCTGAGCTCCTCCGCAGCCCGCCAAAGCCTCTTCGTCGTCTCCCTCCACCCCCTGCACACCCTCGCCGCCGACAGCATCCCTACAGGAGGCAGCCTCCTCAAAACCTCCCATAAACAACTCGCCGGCAGGCCACCCGACCCGTCCACATCCGGATTCTCATCCATCTCGAACTGATCCTCCTCCCCCAGCTCATCCATCGACTTCTCCACACTCAAGTCGTCAAATGAAAGAGCTCTCCGCCGCCTCGGAGGCGGCACAGGCCGCACCACCGACGGTGGAGACACCAGCGCGGCGGAGGTCGAGCTGACGACGGACGACTCAGCGGCGGCGGGCTTAGAAACTGGAGTGGACAAGTCATCGCTTTCGGTTTCGAGTGGGCACTTGTGGCCCTTCTTGGGCATGCCGCAGCGGCCGCAGTTGTAGCTTCCCCGCTTCTTGCCGTTCTTGATGAGGAAGGCAGCGTCGGAGATGGGGGTGGCGGGGTGGGGTTGGTTGCCCTGCATCTTGGGGGTGGTTGTGCAGTTGAAGAAGTGTATGAGCTAAAAGGTGGTAGTGGGATAAATGGGGGACAGAAACAGGAGGCGCGGGAGAAGTGATGAAATTGGCGCCTCTACGTTTGAAATATATTTGGGTGATGAAGGGTGGGTGGAAGTGGAACTGGGAGGGAAGGAGCGTCTACTTGGAGGGAAGGAAGGAGCGTGCCCAAATTTGACCTAATAGTGCCTTGTTTGGATCGGACTTTTTCTCGTTTTCACTATTCCCTTTTCTTACAATATTTTTTCAGCTGGATATGAAATTTATTATAATTCCATAATTTTAACGTTGGGAAATAATGATACAATTTCTTAATAGCATACTATATATGATTGGATATTTTGTTATTTGAATATTGGATTGAGATTCCAAATTTATTAGGAAGAAGTCAAAAATGGGATTATATTTAAGTAATATTGTAATAAGACTTACTCCTTATTTTATAATTTATATAGTATGTTTGTTAGGTGAGGTGAAAAAGTGTGGGTGACATATTATTGCAATTGTGGTTGTGGATTTGCAATTGCAATGGTAGTCTACAATACATAAATGGCAAATTTAGGTAGTAGTCCGTAATGGAAAATATAGATTATGTGTAGGAAATAAATGACTCCTTCAATTATTTGATTTAGTGTTGGTGAACTGAATTGTGATCTACAACATATTTAACTTTTCAGATTATAAATCTCATGTCTTTAAATTATCAACTATCACTAATCACTGCATTCGAGAGGGGTTCAATTATTTTAATCTTCTAAAGTAATATATATATATATATATATATATATATATATCAGTTTTAAATATATTTTTTATGCCTCCACCTACACACACTTGATCACACATTTATTTTTTGAAAAATGTCGAAATTAGTTTTTATAATCAATGTTATCTATTTTGTTTTCATAATATTTTTTTTGGAGAAAATTTTGTTTCGAGAAGTCCCAAATCGATATATACGTCCTGTAAGTTTTTTCAAAGGGATTAAAGAAGCACCCGAAATCCACCAAATATTGCACGAGAGACTCTAAAATAGAGTCCACTTTAGAACTATGAAAGTAAAAGGCCATGGGACACTTCATATTCATTTCAATTGCTTTGCCTTATATAATAAAAATTGCATTGATTTCTTTATCCCCACACATCCATGAAATATGTTGGCTTCATTTTGTAAATAAACATGAATTTCAGAAATAATAGTAATACGTGATAATTTGTAGGTATGCGAAAATTATTTGAGTGGAAATGGTTACGGCCGTAGTAATCAAAGGATGTCACAGTACTTGCTTTTAGCTTTCATTAGTTCCTTTCTTTTTGTCTGTTTTGCTTATAAAATAAAATGCTCGAGTTCTTGTAACCCAAAACTCATAATCATGTAATATGAATTAACAAAATATATAAATATTGACCACCAAAAGAAGAAGAAGAAGAAACAAAAAGGGAGGGGTGGGGGGACAGAGACAAAACTAGAATGGCATAAAAATAAATTAAGATGTGCATATTTTACCACTCCAACTGCTACCCCATATGTATACCCTTCCACGCATCAGTATTTCGCTGCTTATACTCAAAATCTAAACGCCCACAGCAGCTTTGGCATCAGAACCTGATTTCCCCTGAGATTATGTAAAAGAAGATTGAACACAATTCAGACTCAGCAGCAACCTCCACAGTCAAAGTTGGATAGGAAATGGTTATATATCAGAAGAAGCTACATTCAAATTCGACGTCCCCCTCATAAACTGTTGGAGTAAACCAAAAGTGTCACACACATTTGACTCCAATACTTTCTCCCAATTTTCTTCATAAACTAATATACAGTGTCACCCCTATAGGCAGCCTATGTTCTACTTCTCCACATTCAACACTTCCACGAACCTACTACCTACCAACTTCAGAAATGAACTGTAAAAGTCATACCAAATAAACCCTAACTTACCCCCCGAACCAACTCCATTTTGTTACTTTAACAAAATTATCATTCCAGCCATAATGACAATTTCAGGGACTCCTTTGACATTCTTAAGAAATAAGATGATCTGATTTAAATATATCCAACTATAGCAGTCAAACGTATAGGTGTAGGGAAAATAGAAGTGTTCCTAGTCGCTGATACAAACTAGTGAAATGAAACAGTTTGGAGCCTGAATTTTATGATAGATAAATGGACACTTGATCTTACCTCGGATGGGGCATTTCGGATCTTCCGTGTAGGCGTTCTCATGGTGACAAATTCCTCTGCTGCAGTTGGGTGGACACCGATAGTTGCATCAAAATCTGCCTTAGTCAGGCCAGCTTTCACAGCAACTGCGAATCCCTGGAATCCATACATGAAGATGTTATACCATATGATAGAAACCAACCATCACATAAAAGGAGATATTCAGTATAAATAAAAACTTAGCAGAGTAGGCAACCTGGACTATTTCTGCGGAATCTTCACCACACATATGCAGGCCAATAACTTTGCACGTCTTTGCGCATACAATGAGTTTCATGAAAGCCCGATCAGGCAGACCAGAAAGAGTGGCTTTTAGAGGTCTAAAATTTGATGTATAGACATCAATATCACCATATTCCTCAACTGCCTGCAAGTTCGTCTGAATTAGGAACTGCTACCAATCAAATTAAAGTTGCACAGGTCATCATTTTCACCTGCTCTTCAGTAAGGCCAACTTGTCCAATAGGAGGTTGAGAAAATACCGCACATGGCACAGCACTGCATTCGACAATAATGTGGTCAGGAAAAATAGGTTTTGAGTATTCCATAGGAAAATTACCATGCTTCCAAAATAGGAATAAATCTCAACGAGCAATAAACTGGTACATCTGAGTTATCTATCAGGGTTTCTCTTTTATTAACATTTCTAACCTACCAAACCTTTCACCATACTAGAAATAGCACCTGTGATCAGGCTTTGTTGGTTCATTTGCAAAAAGTGTTTTTGCCAGTGCTCCTCCTTCCATCAAGGCAACTGGGGTCAGATTTATTCTGTCAGTAACATCTCCTACCGCCCAAATTGATGGAACAGAAGTCCGAGAGTATTCGTCAACCTGAATAAATTCTGTTGGATAAGCACCCACTGGACCAGGGATATTGTGATATGAGGATGATAAAACTTAGAAGAAAATACCTCTATAGCTCCATTTTTTGACATTTTCACCCCAACTGCTTCTAAACCTAAATTCTGTTGAAAATAAACAGAACATTAACAAATGTAGATTCGTTATTGCTATATCATAAGATATAATAAAGATGTCCAGATAATAACAGCAACAGTATAGCACGAGCAACCCATTGCAGCACACAATCTGTCATCTAAAAATATAATGAGCTAACAATCTATGGTGCACAATACGGCAACTGTTTACCTTCGTATTTGGTCTTCGTCCTGTTGCAAACATGACATGAGTAAAGCCATCAACTTTTCCTTTGTTTGTTTTCAGGGACAGTAATCCATCCGATGACTTAACTATAGCTTGAGGTGTCTCCTCCGTGTGAAACTCAATTCCCCTCAATGACATTTGTTCTCCAACAAAGTCTCTGACCTGCACAATAAGAGAGGACTTTCTTACATCAACACAAGAAAAAACGATGAAGCATTATGTATTTAATTAGATGAGATTTTATCGGCAGCGACACCTCTTCGTCAAATCCTCTCAACAGTTTTTTCTGTCGTATGAATACATGGACATCGCTCATCAAGCCATTGAATATGCCAGCAAACTCAACTGCGATGTAACCTCCCCCAACTATAGCAATCTTCTTAGGTTTTGAAGGTAAATCAAGGGCAGCATCAGAATCTATTGCATATTCACTTCCAGGAATATCAGGAATGAAAGGACGTCCACCAACTGAAATAAGAATATTCTTTGCTGAATAGAGCTTTCCATTCACGTCCACTGTATGTGGATCCACAATCTGCAAATGATTTTTTTTACATGATGACCACATAACATTCAGGGTTCAAGCACATCGAATAAATCTGGCTCCTGATATAGGATATCACCAACCTTGCCACGGCCTTCAAGTAGCATCACTCCAGAATTGTTCAATATGTTCTTGTAAATCCCTGTAAGGCGCTGCAACTCAGCATTCTTATTTGCAATCAATGTGCTCCAATCATGTTTAGGTTCTGCTTCGTAACTCCATCCAAATCCACCACTCTCTTCAAATTCGTGAGAAAACTTGGATGCATACACAAGGAGCTTTTTAGGAACACATCCACGGAGCACACACCTTCACAAGATTGAACAGAGACTTAAGAAGTTTTAAAGTGCTTCCTCAGTCTGTGCTAAGTAAAAGCATGTCATTTGAAATAAAACCATCTGGTCGAATTTAATTTGATCTAAAGAAAACAAGATAAAAAGAAACTTATTTCGGCTAGACTCAGAAGGATGTTTATCAGCCCTTGTGAGAGAATTCATTGATGCATGTCCAATTCTAGACTAAAATAAGCTTACTAGCTCATTGCTATTAGACTTAAAACTGCAATAAGCTCCATTCTTTACTATTCAGAATTATTTAGAGTATGTTGTTTCATGATGTCTAGTCATAGTAACTTGAGAACATGTCACGCTGGATGTGAAAATCATAGAAAACTAAACATAAATGAACAGGGCGTAAGATACTAAGATTTATCTTGATAAGAAACCAATGGCATGGATAAAGAACTTTAAGCTATGTGCCCGGACTCAAATTCTCATAGAGTAGACTAATTACATGCATCGCGTACATGAGGATCCAAGGTTCAGATAAGTAGAGACCATCTTCGTAGCCACCATCTAGTTGATAACAACTCCACTAAACTTTAATTTCTCTAGGCAGCCCTAAGTCCATTATATTGTTCAATATAACAACATGAATACAGCAAATTATCTATCAGTATAATTGTATCTTCTAGTAACGCATTGAATAACCGTTTCCTGAACCAGCCATGTTTATTCTGTTCCATTGAAAACGACAACTACACCAAACCAAAAACCCATAATACACAGTTCAAAGCACAGAAAATACAGCATCTGCCATAATCTTTAATTCAACAAAATATATAATAACAACAAAATAACAGAACAAAATTTTCATTCGACGTGATTTGAAAACAAAAATGCTAACACTATGAGTAATTTAAGCTCCGTGCTCACACCAGGGATTCGTAGAAATCATCAAACTAGTAAAATAAAGCTCCTTATGGTCTTGTAAAAAAAAGAAGAGGAAATCATTACGTTCCGCCAACACCGCCAGTAGAGTCGGAGGAGATAGTAGCAAATGGCAGCTCGCAAACCGCAACTTTAGCCCCAAAATTGGCGGCGAAGCGAGAGGCCCTGACGCCTCCGCTGCCGGCGCCGATAGTGAAGAGGTCAAAGTCGTACTTGGCAGACGGCTCGGAGCCATTGGAGGACTCCGCACGGACCGCAGTGGCGAAGCGACGGCTACGATGAGAACATGAGAAGGAATGAAACAAGCGTTGGGAGGTGAGAGATTTGGTGTGTTGAGAGAAAGAGAGAAAAGGAATAGGAAATTTGTAGTTGCGGAGGGGAGAGGAGAAACAGGAGCCGATCCTTGGCGCGGAAAGAGAAGTGGCCGCCATTGAAATGAATATGATTGTGGTAGCTTCAGCCTTCAGTTGCGTTGGTTATCATATATGACACGGCGTCCTCCGCCATCTAAGATATTAAATTATTATTTTATTACTGATGACATGACTCATGACACAATTATTTAATTTTAAATTTTTTTTAACTAAAGTAATTCAAATGGAGTAGATTATTGCTTAAATTAAATTAGAGCTTACAACGAGTTTTCCAACATATTAATATCATCCATGATTGTAAGATTACATAGAATCTAAACTCATGCAGTCTGATTAAATTTCAGCATTTAATCTTAAAATTGTTATCCATGAACTTATAATATATACGACCGAAAATATCTTGTTAGCTAGAGAACGATATTAATATGGTATTCACATGGTAAATCAACAAAAAAAAAGTAGTTAACAAAATGTCTTGAACTAGCAGGAATTTACCAAACTCGCATCATGTTACAACTGAAAAAAGAAAAAAGAAAAAAAAAAAAAAGACAACTAGATTGAAAATATAAAATTGATGTTTGGTGGTCAAAGGTTTATGAATAATATAATATATGAGGGAGTTAAATCAGAGAGCCGAATAGAATTCCATCAAGCCGTGCATGATACAGCGAACAGCAAGCATTTCCTGGTCATCATTGCCACAAAAGAATTAGGCACACCACAATCTCCATTAATGGTGTTGACATTCTTGATTGTCACACTCCACCGATCTAGATTCTGATTTGGTTGCTCTTTTGGTTAGGATGGATATATGTTGATGATGTCGTTTTATCCTTCATATTGCTACTTTGCCTCTGTTAGTGTTTAATAATGGTGCCGTCTGCGTGATGCTGCTGTGTTCTTGGAGTTTTCATCTTAACACTGCTGTTACGTTGCACCGGAGTTGTTGTGTTTTGCAGTCGTTGTGTGGTTATGGTTTGTTGTTGTGGTGTCAGTGTTGATAAGGATGTCTTGTCGTTGATGATTTGTTGTTCTTGTCGCTCGCTGCCACTGTGTCTCGTTTCCGTGGATGTTCCAGTTGTTGCGTTGCCGCTTCTGTTTGTTGCTGCGATTATCGGTGCGGTTCATGTTCCGTTGTTGTTCCTGCTGCTGCTATGTTGCGATGAGTTGCGAAGGTTAACCTTGCTACTGTGTTGCTGTTGCCGATGGTTTTCTGTTGCTATGCTACTTCTTGCATGTTTCGAATTTGTTGTACGGTGTTGTGGAGTTTGTTGTTGCGCCTATTATGTTGTTGTTTTCCACCTGTTTGCTCTTGCCGAGGATGCCCAGCTGTTGTTATATGGTTGGAGATGGCTGTTGCTACCATGGAGTTTTGCGTTGTGTTGATGAAGATGGTTGTTGCTATCTTGCTAGAGTTGGTTGTTGTACTATTTCTTATGCATATTACCGTGAGAGTTGAGAGTCTTGACGCAGTTAAATACCATGTTGCTGAGTTGCCGCAGTTGTCCACCCTTTGTTGATGTTGATTACTTATTACTTTGGCCATTAAGTGGCGACATATTGCCTAAGCGAGACAATTAATCTCACAGTAAACTTCTTTCCTTTTAGGAGTGCTTTGGTTGCCACGTGGATAGTCTCCTATGCCATGTGGATTTCCTTCACTCATGCTTAATGTGAGCCGTGTTTTAATTAGACATTGTTTTGCTTTATTTATTTATTGTTAGTATTAGTCCACCACGACATCAAATATTTTGCTTTATGATTTTTGTTTATTTCTCATACCATTGTTTGAGCATTGTTTTATGTATATCATCACAGTAGTTGGGCGGTTACTGCAGTTTACCTGGGCCTTCCGGGAGCCCTATTATTTATGTTATAACCTTTTTCAGGTTGTGATTTTAACTAAAACCCAAATAATATCACTTGCGAATTTCCCTCATCTTTTACATGATGAATATCATCAGAAAATGAATGGAGTGAATAAACGGAAGTCTTTTAGGGAAGAGAAGAGGTGATATGAAGTCACTTGTTTCCTTTTGTTTGTGGACGTTTATTTTCTGTATACATATCTTGATCAATCTCCACCAAATGCTAGATACTACACATTACAAGTCAAAAGATAATATGATGCTACAAGCAAAAACAATCTCAACATGACACTGTTTGAACAACCCAAGACTCTCGTCCTTCTATTTGTAAAGAATTATCATAATCAGCAGTACAGAATAAGATCTATTTATGTTCTAATTACATAAATACTTCCTCAATCAGTAGGAGTAGATGATCATACCAAGATATTTCACTATACCAAATTAGTCCCACCATGAAGTAGGGCCTAAACCATCAAGATCAAGAGTACCCTGCCACAAGTTAACAAGGCGTTCACCAATTTTGTTAATCGGAGATCAAGTTCAAGCACAGTATTGTAATTCACTCTCGAAACAAAACGTAGAAGCAGTGCAACAGGAAAGGAATAACAAAGGCAAGAAGCAGAGAAATTCAAAATAATAGCCCATGAATTTGGGAACGCAAACATCGAGAAAACAATAAGTCACTCTAGCATTTTATGGATCATGGGATCTACAAACATGAGAATGCAATATTAGAAAACTTAGTAAACACTCTCTTATTGCACATCAGTAAAATAGTCATTCGACTCATTCCTAAATGCTTTCTTATTCCTTTGATTGATTGTCATTTATAATGAAAATAACTACTCACAAAGAAAACAACACTGAACACCGCCAAAATATGTGAAGTCCTTAATTGTTCTCACTCAACCATAAGTAAATACGATAAATTATTTTTGCATGTTTTTATATTTTATAGCATCACCTTGTCATAATTAGTAAAACAATTTCGGAATCCAGGAATCACTCTAGTTTGTACTTTGTACTAGGCGTACAACCCTGTTACCATCAGGGGTCGCAATTACATTAGAAGTTCTATAATATTCTATAATATTCGTATATCATTTGTTCCCATCATTATTGTATTCCTACATTCATTATGTTTTGCTTTGATTAAATTCCTTATTCATATCATATTCTTATGGAACTATAGAAGAACTGAAAGAGCAAATTTAGAATATTTCTTAAGATAATTAATCACGAAAATAGACACTATACATACATACATACATGAGATATCTTCAAAATAGATGCTCTTATTGCATTTATCGATAAATAAAATCTAACAATGATTACTCAAAACACAAGACTACTAATTTCAAGAACCCCGTAGCTTCAGTACGTTTATTCTTTAAAAAATTAAGTATGACTTACAGTAACTACCATGGGAGCAAATGGTTTGCCATCATTTTGCCCTGAAGCGTTGCTTTGCCCTAGAGGTATAGGCGGATAACTCACATTCTGAACCATGAACATTATCTGCAACCAAGCAAAAAAGTTATGTCTTTGTGTATTTCAATAATTACGAAGGCAATGAATAAGGCTGTGAACTAAGTAACCTCATCCTGTCCATCCAATGGGTAATCCTGACCCATATAATCCCAGATCCAAGTCACCCTATTACTGATAAAGATAGAGAAAAAGGATTTAGAGAGTGATCACTTGTGAACCTAGGCATATATAAATTTGATGATGAGAGAGAAGCTCACTCGTGTCCCGGGACAGGTTCACAGCGGTTAGGAGAAAACAAGAAAGGGACAGGTACATATATGTCATCAAAAAATCCAAGGGACACTGCCAATGGTATTTAGTAACTAACATGTGAGAAACATGCGTACCAACCATAAGACATCATGAGAATATATTTATAATACACAAGTTTTCATTATCGACAGAATACTTTAAAAGAAAATTACATCCGTTCAAGAATTTTTAAAAAATATAATAATTAAGGCACTTTGCTCAAAATAATTTGCCAGGAATAAGAAACTACCAAGTTTTCAAGGAGTAATATATCTTAAGTGGTGGAAAGTAGGAGAGCAAATGACTATGAAGTGAGGAGAAACAATACAAATATCTAATGACAAAACAATATTTCATAAATATTGGGCATGCTTTTTTGCTTGTAATACCCTCATCAACAACTGCATTAGTGTATTAAAAAATAACAGTCATCATAAAATATAAACTAGTAGGATTTTCTGCTTCACCCAATAGAGGATTGTATGCAATTTTGTGTTATAATTGAGAGATGATAATAATTGTTAGGAGTCTGTTTCATTTTATTTGGTGTAGCACTGACTATTGACTAAAGTATCATCCATAAGTATGCGACACTCGCGAGTGTTTCCCCTCGAAAAATCAAGCAGTACGCTGGCGTTAGCTCAGCAGGAACATACTTATATTTACACAATAAATATAAATATGTAAAATAATCAAGCAGAAGCCTGTTTTTAAGTCAACCAAAGGTCATAGTTAGGCTTAGTTTTCTTTCTTTTTTTACCATTTACACGTTTGGTTGACTTAGTAATGTTTATTTTACATATTTAGATTTATTGTGTGAATCCTGTTTATCTAACAATACATAACTTTACTTCTTATAAAATGTAAAGGATATGAAAAACCATGAGCTAACCAGAAATAAGAATGACACTTAATGATAAACAACTGGAAAAAAAACAGAATGTCTAAACAGTTAGGAACCATACATCTCAAACCATCCTTAGTCGATTCTTTAAGCCGAGCTGCTATGACCTCTCCCACATACGGGCGAAACATTACCAGCCTAAACTCCACCTGAAAGACACACAACCTAAACTATCACAATTCAACATCAACTCTACAAATTCCAAAAGCCACTTTAGTGTGATTATTAAAACATAAAAAATTTCCTTCAAAAGCTAGTGCCACATAAATGCATTGTAAACGCTAATGCGGTGGGAAAATATAATCGAAACCTATAATGAAACAAAGTTTATCATTCCGATATCAAAAGTTAACAACTGAGAACTCTAATTTCTACCGTGTAAGTGGAAGCGCCATCATTAGGAAATATGAATCCGCCATCAATTTTCTGAATATCGTACACGCTTACGCACAAGCCTAGTTTATCAATAACCTAGCATCATCGGTAAAGTGCAAAGTGAAGCAGGTTAGCAAAGGGAGAAACATATATAGAGAGAGAAGAAGTGTAGAGAGACCTTGTCGATGAAGAGTGAGTCGAGTTGTCCTTTAATGGCCTCTTTGAGGGGTTTATCGAGGAGGTCAGGAGGCAACCTCAAAGTGTGCTCTATTTTGCTCAACAAAAACATCTTCTGCTCCTATTTGTAGAATTCGAAAAGGCCGCCGGAAATTGGGAACAAATGAGGAGCGTTGGTGGCGAGCGTTTTTGTTTTGGCCGTGTTGCAGAAAATAGGCTGAGCGGCGGATTATTAGTACAATTTTGCTTAGCATAAATATTCAATCAAGTCTCATAAATAACAAAATTAAATAAATGACGTAGCAGATTATGGCACCAACAAGTTTGGAGTATGCATTTGCTGCCAACATCGACTCATTAATTTGTCATTCATACAAAAAATTATAAACACTAGACGTTCCAAACATACTTTTCGGATTAGTCTGCAATATTTACAATTTCAACTAGTGTTTGTTGTGTAAATTTAATGTTCCAACCCTCACAAAATTACCAAATAAAAATATTAAAAGTATAAATAATGGCAGAAAATTACCACGAGGATAGGCGGACAGAGGCTCGCGCCGCTGGAGGCTGGGGGTGCGGCGCGGCGGGCGGTGGTGGCGTCACTTGAGTGGGTTATGTTTAGGAGAATGTGAGGGGTAACTAAAGCAAAATTATATGATTAATATTCTTAAGAATCAAATCAGGTGACTGTTTATGAGCCCAACTTTTACGCGGCTAGGAATTTTAGTAGGGTTTTTAGATGACAATTAACTTCATAATTCATAAAATTTAGTGGGGGTTTTAGATGACAATTACACTAATAATTCATTTTATAAATGGTACATAAATATATATATAACACGAATTATCTATTAAACTTATGATAATTTCATAAATAATTTTAATTTTAGTGGTATTAACAATAAAAGATTTAAATATAATTATTAATTTATTTATATTTAAAAATAACTATCTTTTTCTTAATACTAATTTTATTTTATTTGTAAAAAATATTATATTTAATTAATAAAAATATATTAGTATATATCTTGAATTAAAGGTTGCATGAAAATTTTTAATTTGATATACAATAGATACAAAATTAATTTAATATTAATAAATTATGAAAATTTAAATGAATATAAATAACTACATACAAATATAGTTTATTTATATTTCTTTATGCTATCTTTTTATTCATATTATTAATAATTAATTTTAATTGATTATAATTATTAAATTAATATTTTATTTATTTATGAAAATATGGATATATTAACTAGTTCATTGACATGAGCTAATGAGGGTACATATGTACCCAAAAGAGGCTCGATAGAATTGAATCCTCTAACAAGTTTTACAACTACTATGTTCTAGTTATATTCATCTTCTTCTCTTTGACTAGACTAAACTAGATTATGTAAGACCTACCTTGCCATTTTGAATTACACATATACTTGTCAAGTCTCTTTCTGCATCAGCTATGTCCAAGGTCTTGGTTCATGTGATGCAGCCATGCCAATTCTTCAGAGCTCTTTCATAATATAATTATTTTTCGCACCCCATATTTCAAATCCTATATCCGCTGGTGGCTAGGTTGAATGACAATAATCTATAACGCGTGATCGTGAAAAGAAGGAGCATGCACTAGTAAAGTAAAACATGCATTATTAATAATTTATTTTGTTAATCACAACTGACTTGGGAAGGAAGGAAGGAAATGAGAAAATTACATTAAGAAAAAGGCCAAGTGTTTACATGCAGATAATGAAAATAGTTTAAGAGAGTAGTAAAAAGGAGGGTTCCGTTCAAAGAGATAAGCCGGATTCCTCATCCTCATCAAGAGAGGAAGCGTAGGTAAAGTAGAGCGTCCATATCAAACCGAACATACCCAGCAAGATCCACCCCAGTAGGTTGTTGCTCAGCCCGAACGGAAGCCCCGTTCCCTCTGTGCTCATTCTCTCATCCACAAGCGCCATTGCCGCCGGACTCCACATCGCCCCCGCCGCCGCCGCCGCCATCATCATCGACGCCCCCATCCCCACCCTTGCTTCATCACTCTCTTCTGCCTTTCCCTCCGCCGAGCATCTCACTCTCCCCATCTTCCGAATTGATGGAAGCCCTATATTTAATTTAATTTAATTCAATTCCCACAAGCACAGAAAGAAATTATAAACTATTAGTCTAGCTAGCTAGCAATTGAAATTCATAACTCAAATTCCATGCACCGATCACATCAGCAGTCACCGACGTTCGAGAGAGAGGTGGGTCTTACCGAGGATGGCGGAGGGGCGGGCGGTGGAGGAGGCCTTCTGCACGAGGGCGGCGCGTGCAATAGACGAGGTGGAGGTGCAAGCAGTGATGGTGGCCATTTTTAGTGGACTTACTAGTTTGTGAATTGTGATCAACTCTGAGCAGTGAGCAAAGACAGCAGCTAGAGAGACGAGTGAGGAGTAATCGGTTTTGGATTGTGTAATAAGGGCATGCAATTATCTATCCTCTCTCTATATGGACAGGAACCTCCACCACACACCTCGGATTACGCTAATACCTTCTAATCTCTTCTCACCCAATCATGCTTCTCCACGTGGCACCTCATCCACTCCCTGCCCACTTACACTTTACACTGGAATTTGACTCCATCCACTCACCCCCTAAAACTAAAATTTAGAACATATTAAAACTGGAATGTATTAGGAATAATAAAAATTTTAAAAGTTTTAATGAGATCCCATATCATGTTTAATGGGCCATCCAACATCAGTACAGTAGTGTGTATATACATTATTTAATCTGGGGGAAGAAGAGCCGATCTCTTGAGCATCTAAGATTTTTCACCCCGTTATTGCTACAACAGACTCAACTTCTATAAGACTAACCTTGCGACCGTGTTAAAAAAATTGATGGGGCATAACAAGACATTGAAATTTACATGTAAACTATGTTGAAAAATGAGAAAGAATGGAGTTAAGGATGTGTATGCTCAAGTGGGATCCAACTAAGAGTGGAGATTGCATTGTTGCAGATATGGATGCTCATACTTGACATGCTTCTTCCACAAGTTCTTGTACTTGTCTATCCCAATATCCGACCATGGTTTCGAGATTCCATCAAAATGTACAACTGCTGCCTGCTCTATCGCATCCGCACTCACACCAGAGTCGTATCCCAACCCAAGAACATGCCACCTCTTATCTAAAGAGACTGTATCTTTGTAAAAAGTGGCCCAACCAATGGGCAAGCTCCCTGCTTTCCATAATGCCCTCTGATTCCCCTGCAAGTAAATGCAACTATCAATATGCAAGAACTTTAATGTCAGTGTAAAAAGTAGTAAGAACAAAATCTAGGGGAGATGATTTGAGATGAGCTTTTCTGTTGTATGTGTATTAACATTTTGAGACCACACTACATATAAGGATTCTTTTTAAAGCAGCGTTTAGCGAACTCCAATTAACCCAGAAACTGCTTCAGTATCACCAAGTATATATGGTCATGTCACAATATAACAGCTTAAAACTAACTCAGCTGCTCTAAAAATCTAGAACATATTTTAGAAGGTTAGCAAGTCTGTGGATGGATGTTTTATAGCTTGTCCTTCAAGAGATGCCACCATAAATGAAAAGGTGAACACTCCAAGAAAACACGAGATCAGCATCCATTAAGTATCAAATAAATCAAGAGGGAAAATAAAACAAACCAAAAATAAGTTGTTTGACTCTAACACATGTTTGTTCAGGATAAAATATGAAATTGATTCTGTGAAAACCAAATGCAAGCATCAAGGTGGCTATAGAATGACTAAATTAACATGTACTGACCATGTGAAGGTATTTGTGGTATAGGGCAGTTAAATTCCGCTGCTTCCACCCATTAAGATCAAACAAATTCATTCCAAATGCCCATGTGCATGTATCGGCCTCAAATTTTTTAGCCACCATTCGGTCTGCAAAATTAATGAGCATATCCATACGATGATATGAAGGCTCCCCTTCCTTACAAGTCTCGACAGCCCCATTTACTTTGCCTCTCATGTTAAAGCTCCATAGTCTTGTTAGATCCTTTTTCACTACCACATCATGATCAAGAAAAACAATCTTATTCAGATGAGGAAAAATATCTGGTAAATAAAATCGGAGGTGGTTCAGCTCAGATGTATATCGCGGATCAACGGAACCCTCCTTCCTCAAAGTCACATTATATTTGGTGGATAACCATTGAAATTTCTCGACACTCTCCACATAAACTGTAGCTTTTCCTGGAGGGTTTGATAAGAACCACATAGAAATCGCTGGGACATTGAGTGAATCGGTCACTATATGAATAACGACTTTCTCAGTTTCCTGTCATGCAAAGAAAAATTCTTCTAAATTTAGTGTTTGTTTTGTAAGAATCAGCATTTCCAATATTGACCTAACCCAAAATCCCACATGCCATCACAACTATTTTGTCTTCTACTTTGAAATAATCATCACAGAGGTATATGAAGTACTGACTACTGACTGAGCCCGTTAGTTTATCATACAAACCAAAAGGCAATCAATTTTTTTTTCACTGAAGCACTATGTGTCAAACTTGACATGATAATAAACCACAGAAAATCTTCTCATGTTCTATAACAATTATGGTAGGCACCTTCAGAAAATCCGTCCACTTAAACTATTGGCAGGCAATGAACAATGATGACAATGGGTGGAGAAGAAGTAACAACTTACCCTGGCAGTTGAGACAGTTGAGTTTACAACAACAGCACAAGCCAATACATTGTCAGAAAACACGACAAAGTGGTAAAGATGTGGATCTTCTAATTTATGTTTGTTAGGGAGCTCCCTATCCTCAGGCTTCAGGGCAAAATATTCAGCTGTCAACCTCATAGTGAGGCAGTGAAAGCCTTTTGGAATGGTTCTTCCACCAAGCCCTCTAAGAAAAGATTCTTGCTTCCTCTGAGACCGAACCTGCTCTTCAGCAGTATAAGTCATAGCACGTAGTTTCTTTATAATGGCAGCACAATCAGGGTAAATATGACTGGCTTTCGACAGAGTGGCTTCCATTGCTTTCATTTTCTGCAGAGAACTAACAAAGCAGAGGTTTACATATTTATGCATCATCTATACAATAGCATGAAAAAATCTTGTGATTTGGCAGCATTAATAAAAATCTGTAGCTAAAATTATGCTGATATTGTAGTGATCTTCAACGGCAAGTTTCAACTTTCAACTAACTGGGACAGTCTCCTAAAATAAGTGCTAATAAATGAACAATTGAACTTGATTTAGCCAACAATTGAGGAAAATCAGTTATGATGCCGAAGAAAATCTGTGAGTTCTGAGCAATTAACATGATCTGAACAAATTTGGTTTGATATTTGTAGTTGAGAAAGGGTAGCATAAAGTGAAAGATAAGGAGTTCTAGCAAATGTCATACCTCCTAGATATATGATAATCTTTGGTGGATTGACTAGCGGCTCTTTCCAGCTCTTTGATCCGAAGCTTCAACTCTCTGACAAAATGAGAACTGCTATTTGTTGGTGTGAAGTTTAAGTATGTTCTAGCCCTAATCACCTGGTCTTTCATCTGTTTCACCCTCTCATCTAATATCCTTGAACTCATGCGTACAGTCGGGTTATCTACTCCCCTGTCCATATGTGACTTTTCCTGTGGTGAACCGAAAGAAAACGATGAGTAGAATAGAAAAAAGACTATGAATAGTTGAATATAGATAAATGAAACAGAAAATCTAGCCATATTTGACAGGATAAGTTTCTATTCCGAATCACCACATAAATTTTGAAAAGCTAGATCCATTTGAGTGGAGTGCGCAGATAAAATATACAAGAAAAGCAGCTCTTCTACCATCTTCAAACTGTACACAAGAAACAACTTGTGGACAATTGATGCCTTTTCAAAGGTGGTCGTACATGAAAGAACCATTAAAATGCAAAGTCTCGAAGGACATAAGTACTTATTAACTGAAATTTATCATCATAGAAGAACCTTTGTAAAGGTCAAAGTGAAGAAAATAATATATTAGAAACTAGAAATTAAACTAATATATATCCAGTACATTAAAATATCTGAACCTAGTAAACAGAATAGCTAAATAGCTATGGATGCTACAAACTACTTTGTGCATATACATAGAATTTCAGATAGTTCTACCTACAATCACATTTTCCAGTGCACCTTCTCAGGAAAGTGCACACAATCAAACTTTGGAAACAAATATGGCATTGCCTGGGAGACTCAATGTGACACTTCTTCTGATGATTTTGTCAACTTCTACCCACCATAGAAAACTTCTGTAATTTCTAGAGTGATAAACTAGCACATACACATAGACTCCAGCCACATGGTTGCTTCATCAGTCAAATGCATCACTAAGTACTGATTTCACCTTTAGAACAACTGATTGTTGTTTATTATACCATCAAAATTTAGCCATCCTTTTACAAGAGTTACTGACGAATAGTAGGCTTGCATGGTTAGCACTTAGCAGTAATCACAGCATGTAACTCAATATCTACATTCAGTATTTGCAAAACTTCGCACTAGCACAATAACACACCTTTGCTCTAGACACAGGCAATCCTTCCTCTGGTTGTCTTTTCTGGCCACCTTGAACTCTGTCGTGTCTGGTAGCTGAACTTGAGTTGAGAGCAGAGAAAAGTGAGCACTAAAATAATTGCATGATACCTAGTAAATAACTTTGGATACAATGCACACAAAACATACAAACCATTATCTTTTTGCAAGTCAGTACTATCTGTTGCAAATCCAACTTCACTAAATCTTGTATCATCACTAGAATTAATGTTAATTGAAGAATCAGAGCTCTCATCTTTGTACACCAGCAGTGTTGGTTCTCTCAAACCTTGAACTTCTTCCTAAACCACAAAATCATTTGGACATGCAGGAGCATGAAATTTATAATTGACATTAGCATATTACATCTCTAACAAGGACAGAACTAATCTATCAAAGTACCTGCTCGATTGCACTGAGTAAATGCGTCTCTGTCCTGTGTTTCTGTAAATAAAAGTCACATGGGTAACTATTTCAATATCATTCACGATAAGTACCGACCTAAACTCAAACATTATTTCATTGGACAAATCGCATTGATAATGGCATGAAGCCAAAAAAAGATGAGAAAAGGACAACACTAGATGTGATATTTTGTCACGTGCAACCTCCGTCCACAATGTTCGTCACGAGATGATTATAATACCCAGAAATAAAAAATAAGATAATACGAACTCCAAGCACAAACGACTAATCTAGCAAGAGGGAATCAAACAAAAACGCACAAACGTGAAAAAGTGAGAAACTTCAATGCCAAGCCATCAACAACAGTAGACAAACATCGTGACATCCAGATAGAGTAGTAAAGAAAGCATTTCGTTGGATCACTCATAATAGGTCAAATTAGCAATATAAGTAAAAAGGGAGAATGAGGTCCATACAATGATTGATAAATCTTCAATAAATTCTTCAGATACTGCACCAAAGAAAGCGAAGAAAGTTGAGGAACTAGAAAACACTAGAAAAAGTAAAGGGCGCATGATAAGTTAAGAGTGAGGATAAAACAGAAACAGAAGCACTGCAGCACTTACCATCAGCCTTGATATGTTTGAGGCGATAGGACAGTAGAAAAAGAGGAGCAAAAACAGAGAAAGCGAGAAAAGAGAGGATCAAAATCCTCGAGTATCTGCGCAATGCCCTCATGAAATAGCCTCCACAGGATCGAGTTAATCAACGATCCTCGGCATCCGAAAAGCGAACCAGCCGGACAAATAAGAGAAAAAACTAATTTCGGAAATCCGGTTACCGAAATCTCGAAAGTGAAGATTTAAGAGAGAGGGAGAGATAGGGGGGGGGGATAGTAGGTAGGGTTTTTGGAGGTATGGTGAAGAAAGTAAGTACAATAAGATCTGGAGGGAGGGAGGGAAGGAGGGAGGGAGTCACATTCATGTCATGTGCATTGTGCAGTGCAGCGCAGCGAGAGTTGTATTGGTAATAAAAAAAAAAGGAAAGGAAATTATTAGCGAGGGAGGTGGCACGTTTCGTTCATACAAGGAAAGGAAGCAGTAATAATTAAATGAAAATGAATTTATATTTTAAAGTTTTAAATAATTTTAGGACAGGAAGAGGAAATGGAATAATATAGTGGAGTGATTGGGGAGCTTTGCTTTTGGCTTTGCAAGGGAAGGGAAGGGAAGGGAAGAAGAGATTTGAAATGCGGGAATAACGAGGTAATCATGTAATCGCGATTGCTGCTACTGCCATGTGGCTGTCTGTGGGGGGGTAGGTTAGGGATTTCGTACCTATTCCCTTCCATTTCTCTTTTATTACTATTTCATTACATAACGCCGCTATTTCAGGGGTGATTATATTGGATTAGGTATTTCGAAAAGAAAAAAAAAAGCTAAACTAGAAATTTGAAACTGATTTCGTATTTGGTTTGCATCAAATTAATCTC
This sequence comes from Leonotis leonurus, assembly GCA_026898415.1. Lineage (NCBI taxonomy): Eukaryota > Viridiplantae > Streptophyta > Magnoliopsida > Lamiales > Lamiaceae > Leonotis > Leonotis leonurus. Next base: position 1,728,847 of record JAPKLX010000055.1, read on the forward strand.
TGTTTATATTTTAACATATTTTATCGATACTCGAGGCACAATAAAATGACTTAATTTAAGTCAAATTACTAATCGACAAATAATCAAAATCGATAAAGAAAGTGAGCGAATTATATATGTTCATGTTTAGTTGCATGACATTGCACCTTGGGATATAACACCTTGATTATCATAAGAAAAGTGTGATCCCACATTTTTTTTATTTCTTTTGACAGCTCGATCATCAAAATTTTAATAGGAGTTGAAAGCACGTCACCTTCCCCACAAACTAAAAAATATATAAACATTTAGTTTTAATAAATATTTAAGTAATGTTTACTTTGCTAATAAGATGTATTGATAAAATTAATTTAAATTAATATAATATTTATTTTAATAAATAAATAATAATCATATATTTTATCCTATCCCGATGTAAAGTCAAGCGGAGTGGTACGTTTGTGTACCATTTATTCATTTACTAAAATTTGGTACTTGTACAGCCAATCATTACTCACTTTTGTCTGATTTGGAATTTCGAGTGAAATTAGGTCCTATATTTTTAAAAAAGTACCAGTAGAAAGGAAAATTATTTGGGAGAAAATTAATAATACCCAATTTATTAATGAAACATGTATGATATACCCAAAAACTAAATACACATGTAAAAAATACCCACTTTTTCAAAATTGGAAACTTTTGACCAATTTGATTATTTTACCACCGGTGGATGATATATATGCATGTTGTGTCACCGATTGTAGTGTATTATAGGTGTAGATTATTTATGGAGCGCGGATAACTGACAACCGGTGGCACAAAATGAATATATACCATCCACCGGTGGGAAGAGGACCACCGGTTGTTGCTATTTCTTTAGGTTGTGCCACCGGTTGTCATGCCAACCTAAAGAAATATCAACAACCGGTGGTTATGACACCACCGGTGGTTGTTCTTGTGTGAGCGGTTGTCTATTTCTACCGAATAAAATACAAATTAATGAGTGAATAGTTGATGTTTTGGCCAAAATATCTTCAAATGGTTAAGAAGTGTAATAGAATCTTACATTTTTTATTAAAAGTGGGTAATTTCTACATGTACATTAAGTTTTGGGTATTTTGTACATTCACATTTTCAAAATGGGTACTTTTACCTATTATCACAAATTATTTTAGAATATTTTTGAACATGCATATGACACCTGATATTGAGCAATTAAAATTATTTGAGTGAGTTTGGCACCTGTGATGAAATAATATAACATAAATAACCATGTTACATCTTGGTATTGTTTGGTAAAAGTTTCTTCTTATTTGTCCGACCCGATATAAAATGAAAGATTTATTATTAATTTATTATACAGTACATATTAATAAATAATAAATTAACTCTCCAATGTAGGATGATAAGTTATATGTTTGAACAGTAACTAAAAATTTTTTTGTATCATATTTCGTCTCATCTACCATATCAAACTCATCATTATATAACATAGACGTTTTTCAAATTTGTATAATGTAAATATTTCTTACATATCTACAAATACAACTATGCAACATTGGGTAGATTCTACCAAATATCTTTTCAAGTGCATCCATGGTTATAACAACAAATATTTAATTGATAGAATTACACTTGGTGAAATACAATCAGGGTTTGGAAATTAATGGTAAACATCCTTAGATTAGATAGATAGAAGTAGGCAGTCAACAACTGCAGAAGGAGTGCGGTATCACACTCATTTTCTTGAATAATTATTGAACGATCAAATTTGAGTAAATATTTTGGATAAAAATAGGGACAGACATTAGAGTTTCCCATTTGTGATTCATACTTCATATACAACAACTAAATTTATCATTTTAATCAATATTTTATGGGATAAAAAAATTTGTTAAAACATAATACATCATAATTAACATTAAAATAATGACATTAAATGCTATTATATATTTGGATTGGATAAATCATAATATTATGTATAAAACTAAACTAAAGTATGTAAAATTTAAATTAAAAAATAAAATAAAATTTTAATTATAAACATGGAATTAGAGTGTTGTACACCAAAATGGAACTCAGGATCTAATATCATAAAAATAGTAGTACTACTAATAATTAATGCAAAAGAAATGCGTGAACTGTATGTTGCTTCATGGAGTGGGGTCGTGTTCATGCGTGCATCCAAGTTCATCGCATCTTTCTAAAGTTTATATTACAACTTCTGTATCTCATTTTTCTTCTCACTTTGTTATTTTGGTCCGTCCATCAAATTTTTTTCTACTTTTATTTTTATTTTTGGCAATCAATTCTCCACTCACAAGTCACAACACATCAATGTGAGTCTCATTTTCCACTCACTACACAATACACATTATTATCAATGTGGGTCTTATTCTTCACTAATTACACATTACACATCATGATTAATGTGAGTCTCATTCTTCACTCACTACATTTTACCCTTTACCAATGAAAGTCAAATCATTTTATTAAAACTCGTATCGGGTCAAAGTGGAAAGAACAATCGTGAACGGATGGAGTACTATTTTATTAAGGAGTCCATAATATTAACTACATATTTAATTAATTCTCCTTTATATCAAGACGAACCTAATTTATCATCTTCAAACATATAGAGTTTCTCAAACGAGGAACAAATCATGCATGTACGTGTGTTTTTAAATAATGAATAGTACTCGAGGTCTTCTACAACATTCTATTGTTAGGCTGATATTAGCTAGTCAATCGCATTTTACTTGTTTTAATCTAAAAAGGTAAACTAATATCACCAATCAAATACAGCCATTACACTAGAGAGAGTGGAGACTATATATGGGTTAGGTGAAAATTTAAAAAATTCACTTACTAAGTTAGAGAATGACACCAACCCCACTATTTATATATATATATATATATATATATATATGTATATACTTGCATATGGATGCAGCATCTCACATGGCGTCACACCGACCTAAGTAAAGGGGAAAATGTCATATAAATATGAATAGGTACCATATGACCCAGGACACCTTATTTTGCGGGTCCACTTGTTTGAATTAGTACTATACTATTAACATCAACTCATCTAGGTGCAGTTTATTTGAATGTTAAGTTGGATCGATAAAATGTAGAATTAAGTATTTAAAGGATAAGATTACAAAATTAATTCAAAATTAAGTAATTCATTATTTATTCATCAAAGTAAATATAAGATTAAGTTGGATTAATTTTATCAATATTTCTTATCATGCAAAGTAAACACAACCTTAATATATTAAAATAGAATCACTACTATCTATTTTCTCGTTCAAATTGCATGGCCCATCTGTAATTAATTCAATTTTGCAATTTTTTGGTTATGTATTACTTGGTTATTGATTTATTCAAAACAAACATCAATTGAAATGTAATTACTTATTTCTCAATCTTTTACCTTCACGAAAATAATACTATTTCCAATGCAATAATTAATTTCTTAATATTTATCCATGTCTATATGCAAAGTCATAACATTGATAGAAAACATTTATGGATCGGAGTGGAGTTGTCATCTCCTACAGGCTACATATTTAATAGGGACAACTTATATAATAGGCGTAAGTTTATAGTAAACCCAAATATTAGCTATCTAAATAAAAATTTTAAAATATAACCATTATCATCTAAAATATTCTTAAAAGTTAGTTGACAATTTACACGGCAGTTTCCCGTGAATTCTTCCAATATTTATTATCATCATTCAATATTGAATAAAGTCATTTTATAATTAATATTTATAATTAATCGTATATTATACTAATAAATTATGTATGTTTACAATCTAATCAACTAAAAAGTATAATAATTAAACCATTTTGCTGTTCACGATGAACACAACTTAAAATACTTGCGGCTGATGTGGTCAATAACTATATGAGTCATATAATTTTTGTTTTAATTATTTTATATTAAATAAATGTCAAATTATACCTTAATCAATAAACGTTAGTAGAAATGAGAAAAATAATAAAATGTTATCAAACACTTATTATTTATTTACATGATATGTCACATTAATGGTAGATATATTAAAGTATACCCGTCACAAGTAACGGTTTCTATTTATTAGACAATTAGAAATTGAAATAGATTAAGTGGTAAATATGACAACAATTTATTTACACAAAATAAAATGTAGAAAATGAGAGAGAGTAAGGAGACAATGGGGGCCATCCAATATGGATTACGTTTCTTTTCTATTAATAGGATAATTATGGCATTTAACATAAAATATGACTAGTATTTTATTTTATTTTTATTTTAATGGTTAGTATTTGTGTTTGCAATAAAAGAATGACTAGTTTAGCCTATTAACCCTATTTAATATCCGTATAGATTTAAATATTCAATTACTACAAATGAAAATATGAATAGTCTACCATTAGAAAATTTATTTATAAATTATTACAAATATCATCCAACATTTCAATGAAATATTTTTCAATATTTTAACAAAATATTTTAATGAAAAGGAATAAAGATAATATATTTTTCAAAAATCAAGACGTGATATGTAATGATACGTTTAGAATTATTTTATTTGTCTTATTCTTTAAACTCTTTTTTTGATATTACAAAATTGCAAAATATTCAAAATATATATCAACTTTAAATTCGTACAAAATTTATTTTGTATATTTTTAATTATTAAATAAGAATTGCATAATAGCAAATGATCATGTTTAAGGTAAGTTTTTTTGATTATATAGTTATTTATAATATTTATTTTTAAAATGTTATAAAATTTAAAATTTAAAATTAGTATTATCTTTGTATGAGTAAAACTTTTTTTATAAGTAAAATATATTCATTAAATGGAACGGTTATTTCTCAAAATAATATTTTTCTCTGTTTTCTTTTGTATTTTAAAAATATAATCTATAAGTATTTTTATATTTTATTTTTCTTAATTTATTTTTCTTTTTTTTATACAGATTTCTTATCGAAAAATATAAAAGAATATACTAAAATGTATATAATATATATTTCTAGAATTATTTATGATTCACACTCAAAAGAAAAAAAAAATTACAAATCTTATCATGTAAAATACAAATGGGCTAATTATATGATTTTGTCCTGGACCTATTTAATATACAAAGTGGCTAATTTTATGATTATGTATATATATTAATTTTTCTATTCGTACATAATTGATTTTGTATATTTTCAATTATTAACCAGGAATTGCATTATAGCAAATGATGATGGTTGTAGTAGCGGTAATTACTTTTCATATTCCAAATTTTCTTAAAACAATACGATTATTGTTAATTTACTATTTTATTGGTATAACATTCATTAAAAAGTTTGGTTATCGAATTAGTATTTGTTTTATATCGAAAGTACATAGAATCAAATGTTTTTGTGCATCAATAACTTCATAAAAAAATTAATTGAAAGTGAGCTCTTAATTTGTAAAGACAAAGTTCAATGGAATACATATAAAAGTTTGGTTATCGAATTAATATTTGTTTTATAACAATGTATTTGCTTTTTGAATTATATTATGAAAATAGTACTATGACTTTAGAAGATTGTGCTACAGAACCTACACGTAATAAGATTAGGAATTTATAACAACATGCGTGCAATTCCGCATCACTATAGATTATAGATGAACAAAAACAAATTAAATATTCTCTATTGAATATTTAGTAGTATTACTATTATATTGTAAAACTAAATTTATATTTAATTGGACAAAATCAGTGCGTGTGACAATATGGGCTTCAAATTTGTTACGTTCTAAACTCATAGAATGTAGGATTAATGTCTCTAAGGTCCACCTGGGTGAACTTGTAGGCAAAAAAAACCACCATTTTTTTTCATTGTCAAGTAGGTCCATTCTAATGCACTTTTGTTCAATTAAACCCAAAATATTGATGTGATTTCACGTTTTTAACCTTAGTGTATTAATTATATTTTTTAATTTTTTATTTATGGAAATATCAATAACGGTTGCAGAAAATCATATGCGAATCAAATTTTTGCATGATTCGCCGTCCATTATGCGGAATCCGGTGACCGGCTACCAGCAGCTGCTGCCGGTGACCGGCGGCCGGTGGTGGCGACCGGCGGCAACGGCAACGAGGCAAAGGGTGGTGGCAGAGGGAGAGAGAGAGAGAGAGAGATGCATAATGAACCATCAGTACAGAGGTAATGAACCATCTAGCTTGATGAAATGAACCATTACATCAGATATTGTGAACCATAAGAACAGAGAGATGCATAATGAACCATCAGTACAGAGGTAATGAACCATCTAGCTTGATGACATGAACCATTACATCTGCCCTTGCACACCATAAGAACAGAGGTAATGAACCATCAGCACATAAGTAATGAACCATCTAGTTTGAAATCCAAAACCATTACTGTTTTCATTCGGTTGTGAAATATAATCTCCAGCGAGAACTGTTTTCATGGATGTATATATATCTGCCCTTGCACAATCTCCTCCTCTCCTCGCTGTCGTCGACGGCGGAGGTGTTACTATCACTAGCAGAGGAAGATTGGGTCCTGACGACGGCGAGGGATGGCAGAGACGAGCGATCGGAAGCGTAGATAAGGAGATACCAGAAGACGAAAATAGTGCAAGAAACGATCCAGAATTTTTTGAGTGATCTGGGAGTCTCCATGGCTCTTATAGAGGGTGCGGCTGAGTGAGAGAGAGAGAGAGGGGGGAAGAAATTTTTTGAGATCTGGGAGTCTCCATGGCTCTTCTATAAGTAATTAAAGATCTTTCCGGTTGAGGTTTTCTCGGACACTTTGCTGTCCGTGTGCCTTGCAAACGAAGCAGGCCCCGGTTCAATCAAAATCGAGAGCCCGTGCTAATTATAAAATTAGGTCCTTAAATTTTATTAAAATATAATTTAAAAATAATAATAAATTACAACAATATCTTACAAAATATAAAATTAAATAGGCAAATTGTTTTATGAAGTTAGTGCAAAACTAGACGCGGAGGATTGCAAAATAGTTTTCTTAGTTTCTGCTGCGTCTCTTACTTTGTCCTTATTTTTTTGGTCCATGTTCTATATATCATGCTGGACACTCTAATAGTTGGCCCTGCAATGAAGGAGGAAGGATCAACAAATGAGATATGTGGTGAGGTGTCTTTTGTAATTTCCCATACGCACGCGTCACATCCATCGTTGCTATTCTAGCTACTTTTCATTTCCCAGGTAGTAATATTAATGCTCGTTATGTTCCACTAAAAAATTGATTCCGAAAATTAATAAAACATTCATAATTTTTGTTCTTATCAAATGAGACTAATTATCTTGGAAACGAGACTAATTTCTTTGGATGGATGGAGCAGTTGATATTTTATATTATAATGTTTGAGTTTAATGAAGTGATTTCAATTTGAAAAGGAAAAAATGAAACTATAACTAATTAAATATTCTTACAATTGGATACCATGCATGGTTTTATATGATTAAGTAGAAGATAGTAATTATTTACAGAACCAATTACTTGTAATGTACTATAGTACTTCATTTGAACTAATAATGATTTTCCACTAGATATGATGCTCAAATAAGGATAACAAAATACAAGTGTTGGAAATGGAAATAAATAAGAATTGTAAAGGCAAAATGTGAAAGATGAATGATGATACACGACTTGGCAAAGACACCGACTAAGCACGCCTACAAATTATGTGAACGACTAAAGGAAAAGGTAAGAATGAAATGTCATGCTTCCTTCATAAGTAGCACTAATTTAGAGACACACACACACACGTGTTTCCAGAAAATAAGACAAATATATTGACGAGGTGAGCCGGAGTCGACATCTTTCCATGTATGTGTGGCAAGTGGGGAAATTCACGACCATCCCTAGCTTCACCAAATTCATTATTACGAGACTAAATATTAGGTTCTAAAAGTGATAGTACGTGCTAAAAGTTGTGATAATTTTGAGAACACCATAAAAAGCCAAGACATATTTTTCTTATTATTTTATTTATAGTCTAGGAAAAAATAACTATGCGTAAGTAGTAATATTTGAAATGTTATGATTTGTGGCATCCTATACTAGCATATCAATCAATAAATTATTCCAATTATTCCACCTAAAATTGTATAAATAGTCCGAAGCGAAGGACTGTATTATAAACTCCAGGCTCAAGCATCCTACGTTTTAAGAGAACTTGACAATTTCGCACTAGTTTAAGGACAACAATGTAAATTCACCAACTTCATCAATTTTGATAAAGTATATATAATCGAAAATGTTCATCCCCCTCAACAGTCGGAGTTAATGCGTCCGCGAAAAATGTGACATGTCTCGTAATCGTAGATAAATATTAAAATTTTAATATTTTTTATATTAATTATAACTTTTCGACAAATTTTTTTATTGATTGTGATATAGTTTAATATTATTCGATATAAAATAATAATAAAAATAAGATTAATAAAAAATAAAAAATTTAGTGGCTTGTATATTGATGTGACATCAACCGTAGTCACATTAAGTTGTTTATGCCCACCGCGGGAGGTGAAGCAGTCATATATATAATATTATCATATGAGATTCAGTGTCCCGTTTTATTACCCATGTTTTGTGTCTTGTAATTAAATTTTAACTTACTATTTTATTTTATTTTTCAATTTTAATTTTATATATTTTAGTTGAATTTTATACATAGTGCTCGGTATTGTGTCACTTAAATAGAATATATAATTGTTTTAGAACTTTTAATGCCACTCTTAATTAATTTTTAAGATTCATAAATTCAAACACAAAATATATAATTTTTTAAACAAATTATTTTTTTAATTAATTATAATTTATTATATTATAATTAATTTTTATTTTTAAAAATATTAATTAAAATGATAAATTTAATCATAGATCATGAATTTTAGTGTGAGATAAAAAAAAATAGAACATTAAATCTTGCGCGATATATTATATTGAATGTTGGAACGAAAATTAATGAGTTATGACTTGTTATATCAACGTGAATTCGGTAGGGTGGAGCGGGATGAAGGAGTGTTTGTCAAATTTTGGAATTGCGGAGCTATTGCAAAGGCATGGACGTGTGCATCGAGGATTCTTCACATGAAGATTCCGACACGGGTCAAGCTACCGAAAAGACATTGTGGACTTGGTTACAACGGTTTGTCCGTTGTGCACGATCGATGAGGAGTCTGCAGAGCATATCCTATTTGAGTGTATGCGGGTGGCGGAAATTTGGTATGAATGCTTGAGGTGGTTGGACATCATGACTGTTTTTTCAAGAAAGTCATCTCAACACTTTTGGAGTTTCTCCAAGCTTTTCAAATGGAAGAAGAAGAAACATGTATGTGCATGTCTTTGGGTTGGTCTGGTGTGGTTGATTTGAAATGACTAAAATACGGTTGTTTTCAACGGGAGGAATTTGGATGTAAGAAAGATTATTGATGATCTAAAAATTTGATATTGGTTCTGGCTCGATTGCAGCAGCCCTAGGCTTTTTGTTGGTGATGATTTTAAAAAATGAGTTTCTTACCCATGGTACTGTATTTGAGTGAGTTCTCATCCTTTTGTTTTGTAATGTATTAATCTTTATCTCTTGTTTTGTGGATTTATTATTTTGATTTCTTTGATAATAAAATTGCTTGTGCTGTAAAAAAAAAGAAAAAAAAAAACTTGTAGCATTTGTACTAGGGGTGGGTCGGTACGACATACCGAAAATTTTTTGCCGTACCGATACCGTACCGAATGTTTCGGTATACCAAAAATTTGGTATCGAAAAAATTATTACGATATCGTACCGATTTGTTGGTATACCGATATGCCGAAATTTGGTACGGTATATCGAAAATACCGTATTTCATACCGTAAATTATACCGAAAAATTATGAATAAACTTTTTTTTTTAATTTTGTTTTCATTTGATCTTATACTAATAATTACTTATTAACATAAAAATAAGTGCATAAATTATAAATAAATTTATTCGTATTATGAATTATATTAATATTAAAAATTATTGATGTAAAAAAATATTACTATATAGATTATCAATATATGTACACTATTTATTAGCGAATTATATTTTAATCTTATGTGGAATTATGTTCAAATTTTGTTATCTATTTTTGGAATTATTATAATTATTTTTTATTAATTAATAATTTATATAATTTTTTATAATAAACACACTTAGAAATTAATAAATAATAATTAAATATATCTACTAAACTCTTAACAAATTTATGATATATATCAATTTGATTCTAGTTAAATAATGATATTTGAAATACTTATGATACACATGTTATATTTTATGTTATCTTTTCATATTATATCTACTAAGTGTCATCACATCTTATGATACACAATACATGTTTTATAATTTTATATGTTATACTCTTTAACAAATACTTATATAAGTTTTAACTAACATATCATACTATTTATTCATGTATTAATATATTATACTCTAATTTTAAATTTATGATAGAGAATAAAAATATTGATGAAATATTTACATCTTATATTATATTATAGGTATATTTAACAAATGTGAATTAAATTTGCAACACTACTACATAATATGTACACTTATTAGTATATTTATTCTACTCAAGACTATAATATATTGTATGTTATTAATATAAGGAATTAAGGTTATATTTAATGTTTGGTTAATATTAAAAAATAAAATAATATATAAAATTTTGATAAATATCAGTATATACCGATATACCGAACTTTTGGTATATACCGAAATATCGGTACATACAGATATACCGAACATATCTAATATACTGAATATACCGTATGTACCAAATTTTCGGATATACCGAAATTTCGGTATAGTTCGGTATACTGCGGTATGGCTAAAATCTATACCAATACCGTACCGAAAAAATTGGTATACCATTAATTACAGTATTTTCGTTTTTTTTTTCGATACGGCATAGTATACCGAATTTTCGGTATATTTACCTACCCCTAATTTGTGTACACCATTTCATAATGTGAAGGCAAATGAGTGATATATGAGAAGTACCCACTTTCATAACTTAAAAATGAAAAACACCCATTTTGTAAAATTTCTATGAAAAGTACCTAATTTTAGGATAAATTTCCTAAATTACCCTTGGTTAAATCATATTTTCTCTCTTATATTTTGTATTATTCTCAATGGTTGAATAATTATTATGTTATTTCGTTAATATAGCAATCTATAATTTTTTGTAAAATTTAAAAGTAAATAAAAGTAATAAAACAAGACAATATTATTTTTCATCATAATCGACATATTAATTACTTTCAACTAGATTTTTAAGATACACGATTAGATTTTTACATTTCTTAAATTTCACAACGCAGCATAATATATTCAACATTATAAGATATTTAAACAAATTAAATCATATCATATTGTTTCATAACAAATTTCATAGTGTGTAACTAAATTATAAAATTTTCAAAAACTAACATGAATTCAGAATCTAATTACAAATCATATACCGACACAAATAATACATACATGTAAAATATTACACAAAAAATCTAGTCGTTATTTTTAAAAACCTGATCGTGTATTTTTGAAAATATAAATTTTTCACGACCAGATTTTGAAAATTATTTTTCACCACAGCACAATAATAAATACAACATTATACGATATGTAAATAAATTAACTCATGTCTTTTTCGTAGCAAATTACATATTAAATAATTAAATTATAAAAAATCAAAAATATAATGAATTTAGTAAAAATAATTTCAAAGATCATGATAAATCATAAAAAAGTCATATTATTAATTTAAACTTAAAAAAAAATGCAAAATGATGTTTGATTTAGAATATATAAGGGTATTAAAAATTATTTGGATATTTTATAATTAAAAAATGGGCACTTTTTATAATTAACAAAGGCAAATTATATTTATTGCTTTTTCCGATTTCACTATCTCAATTCTCAACCACAGCCGCACTTATATTTTCCACCATTTTATTTGTATTCCTTTTTAATTGATCTTTACTTTATAAACGTTTCCAAAATGGTGGAAACTCATTTTCATGAAAATTCATTAGTTAAACTTGATATATAGGAATGAGATTTATCAATGTGGTCAATGTAATAGAAAGTTTTATACATTACCAAGTGAGGCCTTTAAATACTTTTAAAAATTACTATCATATCAATCTAATTAATCTCATTCATTAAAATAAATATTTTTAAAAGTTATGCTCAAAATAAGAAGAGTATGTATCCAATTCAGGTCTGACCCATCTACTTAATAAGTATAATTAATTTTTCACAAAGGGTTATGAATATAATGACTTACATATTTTCAGAATAATAATTACATGGCATATCTCATCGAGCCATTAAATTGTGGTAGTTATACATTAATTATTTATTATTTTTTAAAAATTAAAACCTTTTTATTTTAAAAAATTAATTATTTTTTGTACAATTTTATAAAACATTAAATTGAATCACGTGCCATGATTTTCCTCAATACTTTAATACTCCTTGTTAAATCTATTGTTTTAACGAAAAAGTATATCTAATTCATCTTTATTTAAACATCAAATTATTAAACCAAAAATTTACAAAAAAGTTAATCAATTCCTTGTACATACCGAAAACTATACATCATATTAATTAATTTATTCATTTCCATCTAAATTTTATTAATAATATTCTCATTCATTTCAATAATGTATTATATAATTATATTCATGCCTACTTCAGTCTCCCACCTTATGTAATATGCCCTCAGATATCATATGTCCATTTAGACTTATAAACAAGCATAACTTCTAAACTATTAGAAATTTAGCCCGAAAAAAATTATTCATAACTCGATTTAATAGGAAATGAACCGAGTTCATGTTTGATAATTTTATCGAGTCTGACAGTGCTCGACTCGTTGAGTTTGCGAACATGTTTGATTTCGTTTGTCTACAAACATTTTATCGAACATGTTCACAAACTTCTATCGAACATTTAGTCGAACCTCAAAATAAAATAGTTAATTTTGTAATATATTTTTACGGGCTCGAACTTGAATTCGAAAATTATTAATATGAATATCAAAACGGGTCTAATTCGAGCTCGTGCTCAAAAATAATACTCCCTCTATCCCAATAAGCATGACACAAAACTTTTGGGCACAGTTATTAATGAGAGTGTATAAAGTAGTGTAAGAGTTATAAAGGTGGTAGGGTCTACAGCTTTTTAAAGTGATAACTTTTACTATTTTAGAAATGTGTCAAGCTTAATGGGACGTCCAAATAAGAGAATTGTGTCAAGCTTAGTGGGATGCAGGGAGTACTATTGAACTTTCTACGAGCCGAACTTGAATTTAATAATTACATTTTGAGCCGAGTTCGAACAATATGCCAAAAACTCGAGTTGAGCTTGAGCCGAGCTCGACCATAACATTCTAAACGAGTTGAGCCAAATGTAATAATATTCAGCTCGACTCGTTGACTTGATTCGATTACACCCCCTATATATATATACTTCAACCGTACTTTAAAAGTTTGGCTCATTTTCTTGTGTTAATTGGTAAAAGTACCCAATTTTAACATTCTACATGTTGAAAGTAGCCAAAACATAATGTTACATGCAAAAAATACCCACTTTTGCATAAAGCAAGACACGTGTGTCCTCATTTTCTCAAATAAATTAGTTAAAACATTCAATCATAAGGTAATGATTACTTTGACTCAACCAAAATTCTCTCAAAATCCTTCGGTGCTTAGCTCGATCTCCTCCATTTGAAGAGTTCTTCACCAAAAAACCAGGTATTCAACTATTAATCTCTATTTTATTCGGTAGAAATGGACAACCGGTGGCAAAAGAACAACCACCGATGATGTCTGACCACCGGTTGTTATTGTTTTTTTATCTTAAACCACCGGTTGTAATGCCAATAGGTGTAACACCATGATTGCACCCATTTAGAACCACAACCGGTGGTAAAACCCCCAACCACCGGTGGTACCACCGGTTGTTGGCCTCTTTTTGGCTCCCACCACCGGTTGTGATGGATTCAGGTGTTTAAGCATGTTTCCAACTTGAATCCACGACAACCGGTGGTAATAATAGCATCCACCGGTTGTCGTATTCATGCACTTTTAACCACCGGTTGTAGTTGCTAATTTCTTATAAATGTCGATGTAGATGGAGGAATACATGTACGTGACCGTGAAAACTGGGGGAACTTGGGTTGGGTGCACGTACGCGGATCGTGAGGATAGGATAGCACCTCTCCCGATGAATAATATCATGATATCATGTTTGAGAGGCTGCATTGAGTACATGTGGAGTTCACTTGGCACACAATACGAGATCTCCTATTTGTCTAGATCGAGGAATGGTCAGCTTATCAAATTTCGAATGACCACCGATGAAGAACTCCAAATTTTGTGTAGGAACCACCCGTCTCCTATAGTGTATGCCAATTTCGCTGTGTCGTCTTATGAAGTAGGCGGGACATCGCGAAATAGTGACTGGATGGATGATCTCGACGACATCAGAAGGGTCGTGGCATCTTCCGAATGGTTTCACCAGCCAACTGGAATTCCTGATCTGAACACATGTGCAGATGGTGATGATGACGATGATGATGATGATTATGTAGCTTCTGAAGGCAGTTCTGAGCGTTCTTCGTCCGTTTCCGAAGAAGAACGACTCGGTGCTTTGAATAGTGCTACATTCGCCGATTTCGCAGCATGGATGCACGAGGCAGGAGGTATGAGAAGAGTCCTTGAGATGATGTATCCGGATGTCGATGGTGATGTGGAGTACAATCCTAACACAGAAGGTTGTTTAAGTAATTGGATGGTTCCAATGATCCCTTCTAATGCTCTGATATCGACATGTGACGTGTTGGTCGAGGAAAACCCTACACTTGAAGAATTAGCGGAGGGGGCGATCTACAACGACAAGGAAGACTTGAATATTGCTGTTGGAATGTGGAACCTGGAGAGAAGAGCTGAGTACCGAGTCATTAGATCGGACACATATCGACTGCACTGGGTCTGCAAATCGTCTTCTGACTGCTCGTTCATGTTGCTTGCTCATTGTCATGGAGGTATGTGGGCCGTGTCGCAGTTTTGCGCACATCACACATGTGTGGATGACATAGCTAATATTGCTCCGAGAAAGGTTCACTCGAAGGTGATAGGTTCTTATTTTGCAAAGAAGATGCGCAATGCAAATGAGATCATGAGACCGAAGGCTATTCAGGAGGAGCTTAGGAGGTGTTTCG
>JAPKLX010000055.1:1744515-1827912 GCA_026898415.1 Leonotis leonurus
ATCTCTAAGTTGTTCATATCATATACCTGCATCAAACACGAGAATTATAAGTATATTAAATAACAAATAACAATACGAAATTGAAATTAATACGAATCTAATTATTAAAATACCTCCAAATCCTCGAAGAAAGCGTGCAAGTCCGCAGTATCCGGGTTCTTCCAAAAATTCCACCGAAGGCATCTCGGATACAAACCTTCGCCTCCACGGGCTCTACCGGCGAACTCTCCTAGCCCGGGAATCACCTCGAATCCCCATATCATCAATGCCCATGCCGGGCCGTAAAAGTGATACTTCTTGTTGTCCGGCATCTTCCTCACATAGTTTCATAGGATCTTGTAAGAGTACGCACCCCAAGGATACCGGTAGAATCTCTTCATGTCGCCGGCTAGTGCCCAAAGCCACGGGAAAGCTACCCTCTGGCCGTCTTGCCCAAAGACGAAGATATATGCAACGAGCACGTGGGCTATGCCGATGTACATATCATCATCGGCGCCGGGGATCCGTCTTCCGCCCTTGAAGCGGTTAACCAAGTCCGCAGCGGTCATACGTGGATCGCCGCCGCACGCAATCTGAAAAAGACGTACATCGCTCGGATCGCAGGGGGCCGTACTGTCAAAGTTCGAGGCCCCGAATCTCAAACCCGTGATCAGTGCGTGGTCCTGCACCGTGTACTGCACATCAGATCCGTTGATGTGGAACCAGATACCCCGCACCGACCAGATAGCGCGGCAAGTGAGACTATGTATCGCCTGGGAAGACAGCGTGCCAGGTGTCCAGCCGATAAAATGGCCAAACGGCCCGTTCCGAAACCTCTCGAGCAGCTCATGGCCCCCGACCTCGATAAGTGTGTCCCTGACAATCTCTAACAGGCCAACCCTGTAGTATGTGTTCACCTGCGATACCCGATTCACTGATTCGGGCCGACGGTACCACGGACGCTCCGATTCCTATAAAATTTTGACATTTAATTAGATACAATATTACAGATCAAATAAGAAAATTATAATAACCAAATAAAGATGACAACCGGTGGTTGGAACCGGCCGTAAAGTAACGACCGGTGGTTCCTCTTCACCACCGGTTGTTGCGTAATAAAGGTATTTAACCACCGGTTGTGGTATAAACATGCTCCAATATATCATATACATCTAAAACACTAACAACCGGTGGCTAAAGATACACAATGAGCACCAACCGGTGGTGACAGCCACCGCCGGTGGTTGCTCTTAAGCCACCGGTTGTACAATATTTATGCACTACATTTAATATGCAATCAGAATATATACATGCTTAGTTATAAAGAATCAAACATAGACCTCATACGCATGTTTTACGTCCGGTGAACACCAAAATATTGACTACCGGTGATGAGAATTATGCGATGTAATACCTGGATTTCCTGTGGTATCTCATCGTCGGAGTGAGCCATTGGTTGTAGTGGTGTGTTCTGAGGCCCGTCGAGGAGAAATCACCGGTGGAGGAGGAAACCGTGAAGGAGGCCGTCGGTGGATTGGTTTTGGGGAAGAAGGGAGGGTTGGTGTTGGGGAAGAAGGAAGTAATTATTACAAAATAATTATTTGTTTCTCTCTTTTTCAATTCAAAAAGGTGGGACCCACGGAATCTAACAGTCAAAAAAGTGTCCCACTTTATTAAAGTGGGTAGTTTTTACATCTACCTTCAACTTTTGGGTATATTATGCATGATACATGTATGTAATTGGTAGTTTCAATTTTCACCCCATTTTCTTTTAGTTCGACCCACAACATTTATATAAATATTTTTGGATATGAACCCTACTTAAATATATTTTTCTTCTACTTACAATACACTCCTTAATTAATTTAACACTACACTTAAATGGTACCCTTATTACTCTTATTTCAATCACAATAAACTCAACTTCTTGTATTATAAACCCTTAGTGATTTACCTATTTGTGCAAACTTTTAGGGACAGACCGGCAAAGGGGTATGATTCAGGGCCAATATTATCAATAAATCAATTGAGACAATTGCCCCTACTCCCATAGTCAAATTTAGATTCTTAATATATCTTCAAACTATTTATTACTAATATTCTCACACACACACACAATATATATACACACATACAAATGTGTGTAAAATGATCCTACAAGTATTACAAGTTTATTGGTAAATGACAACGGTGTTTTCTACTATTAAAAAGTTGACATTAATAGCCTGCTTAATTAGAAAACGAATGAAAATTTTCGAATTGAACACTGATGGAATGTCAATCAAAACCTTAAATGCTTAAATCAATACGAATGATATGATAATAGTGACACGGTATCTATGAAAGTAATAAAAACAAGTAAATAAGACGATTGAGAATGTTGGTATGAATGTGCCGGTCGGTTAGTTCAACCAGACCGAACGTTCGATTGTTCGAAAGTGGAACTGGTGAATGACATGATATATTATTATGTCATTGTTTTGTGTGATTATTATAATGAAATATTTTAAACATAAAAAGTGAATAGAATGCAAGAAATATATGTGGTTTACAGGATTTAATGTATCAAAAGTCCATGAATAATTGAATATAAGTAAGTTTAATTTGAAAGAACAAAATTATATTATAAAATATTCGACAAGATAATGCGGTAGCCACATTCTTACACATAGTGATAGTACATAGAAAAGAAAACTGAGTATTTTTTTTTTCAAATAAAAACAACTAAAGTGTTAAATCTCATATATGAAAAAAAATAAAACAAAAACGAGTATATAGTTTTGCCTCATGCGAATTGTCTGAGCATCGAGCAAGGTCTCTTTCTACCTTTCTCTGTCGATTTCGCCTCCAAATCCACACACACAGATCACCCAGCTGCAGACGCCATCCTCAATCCTCGAATCATCTCTTCCTCGATCGTTTGCCCCCAGATTTGCAGGTTTTGCTTATCAATAATCCATCGCGCATCTCGCTTCTTCGATCTTTTCCCTCGCTCATGGTTTTTCTTCTATTTTTCGCGCTCCTCCTAGCAAATGCTATTTTCCAATGATAATTTGTGGTTTTGGTTGGTGTGCTTAATGCAGACGGCATCGAGCTGAATTTTGTGGACGTAAATCCCATCGCACATGCGGCGGTGATAGCATGCACTGCATAGGGTACGTGGTTTCGATTTAGGCGTGAATTGGACAATACGATGTCGCATCAGGTGGTGAGAGTGAAGCGGGAGGTGGTGGCGCCATGCATGTCATGCCCGCTCTGCCACAAGCTCTTCCGCGAGGCCACCACTATTATTGAATGCCTCCACACATGTGATTGTTTCTCTTTCTCCTCCTTATCTGCTCTATTCTGATTCAATATCCTGCAATTTGTCTCCTGATTGCTGGGTGGTTATTCAAATTTTGATTTTGTTTCTCTTAGTGCGTATTATATCTTTGTGATCTGGTTTTGGTTGCGCCGATTGCTCGCGAATGCTCTGAGTATTTGGGCTTCTTCAGTTTGTTACTTGGTTTCTAAGAGTATGCGTTTCTGTGGCCTTGTTCTCTTCAACGTATGCGACTGATTTTGAGGGTTTGGGGTTTGATCAAGTTTTATGCGTGTTCATGCGAACTGAGATTGTCACTTGGAATTTGTAGTTTTCCTTTTTATTTATTCATCTGATTGGTATTTTGGACTTTGTAATGTCTTTGTTTGGCACTGCTCTATTTATTTAAAACTTAACCTGAATATTCTTTGATTGACTGTATCGATATGCATGCTGAATTTATTTGTTTGACTCCAAATATGTCTTGAGAGGCTCTGGCTTAAACACGTCTTCACACCACCTCACTTGGCCTCTAATAAAAATATAGAGCTGTAAGTCCTAGCTAGCTTACGTGATTATAAGTTGGAGATTGTTCTCAATCTAGATCTTCAAAACCGCATGGAAATTTTTATTGAAGACTCCTTGCCTCTTGCCATGTCATATCCAGTGGCTACATTTTCGAAAATCTTGGGTCCTTAATTTTACTAGTAATTCATCTATAATAGTTAAAAGTGTGTTTGTGAAAGATACCATGGTTTGTTCTGGTGGCCTTTTGTTATTATGTGCACTTCTGTTATCAATCTTTGAAAATAAACCTCAAACTAGTACACTTTTGATTTTCTGTCATTCAGTATATATAATTCGAGAGAAACCTCTTTTTATATCCACTTTGTGTTATTAAATTTTTTTTGCTGATATATATGGCTTTCTTTTCTATCTATGCCTATAGTTTGCAGGAAATGCATAAACAAGAAGCTATCAGATGAGGAAATGGATTGCTGTCCCGTATGCAACATTGATTTGGGATGTGTTCCATTGGAAAAATTGAGGTTAGAACTGTTTTCCCCATTTTCAGTTAGTTTCTCTTCTCTCTCCATGTCTTTATCTCAGACAAGACAACTCCAGAATGGACACACAAACAGATTGACATATGTTTCAATAGTTTCAGAATCCCCTATGATGATGAACAGTAGCTTGAATAAAATTCTGAAAGGCTTACAAATGCTTGATCTATTTCCTAATCACAATCAACACCTGTTTTTTCTGAAGCCTTTGCTGTCATCTCCTCTATTATGTCCCTAGAGGTGTAAATTTGTAGCTAGATTCATGTACAGAACCACAAGGGTCTCTGTTTATGTGGTTTACACTGGCATGTGCTTCTGGTGATCGTTTCAGCACTCCACCAGACAAAATGAACACTCATTTTCACTGTGTATGGAACTCAAAGACATACCATATTTCTGACAGAAAATGACTGAGAAACTTCACGCTAGCTGAGCACTTAGGTGAAAAATACTATGTGTGTAATGCGGATACAACACAACTTTTGGCACCCCTGGATACTATGCTTGTGCAAATGAAACTAACCCAGTTTATCTGTTCACTATCAGTGAGCTCAGTTTGTTCTTTTTCTGCACGTGTGTCCCATACTTATAAATCTTAAGGAAACCTCCCCCATTTTCTCTGCCCCTCTATTGTATCTTATATTCTGTTTATCAGGCTGGATCATAATTTGCAAGATGTGAGGGCAAAAATATTCCCTTATAAGAGGATGAATGTGAGAGCACCTGAAGTTGAATCTCCTGTTACATTACCTGCCAAGAGAAAGGAAAGATCTCTGTCATCACTGGTTGTTAGCACTCCTAGAGTGTCAACTCAGAATGGAATGACTGGAAGACGATCAAAATCCATAACCAGGAAGGCATCAAGAGGTTCAAGTTTCACCATTGAGAAACTTGTTAAGAAAGAAGGAAGCTCCATGGAGGATCACCATGAAAGCTCTAACTCACCAGAAACGCCGACAAGATCTACTCCGAATACTAGACAGGTAAGACATATTCTGAAGCTTATGCATATACATCTCAGTGGATTCACAAATAAATCCATGCTTATTAGCGTGTTTTATGCAGATTTCTACGGCTAGTGAGCCATCCAATCACAGAAGAGCTCAAAATGGATCTGAAACTTGGGAAGTTAAGGTTGATCTTTGGAAACCATTGAATTGTTTGGTGGAGGCAGCAAATAGGAGCAAGTCTTCAAAGCTCAGAATCCAAGGATCTGTTGCTAAATCAGAAACTCCAAATTCCCTTGATAATGAGGAGCTTTCAAATAAAGGCAATAATAGAGAAAACAGGCTAAAACCGAGAGTTCAAGATGTGAAAAATTTCAGTCACAATACCCCTCCTGATTCAGAAAGGCCCAAAAAGTTCCGTAAAGTTCGCCAAAAGAAGTCTCAGAATTTTGGAGAATTTATGATCCCTCCCCAGGATGTGCTAGATGCTACTAGTGCTAGATTTGACAGCAGGAATTATCCAATTTGGTTTTCACTGGTTTCAGATGGACAGTAAGCTTCTCCTACAAAGATCAAACTTCTGAACTATTGAATATGGGTTCAGTTCTATTCATTTGCTTATCTGATTTCTGAATGTATTATTACAGGGAAGATGCACTGCCCTTACCTCAGATAGTTACAAGTTACTTAAGAATAAAGTGAGTTTGGATAAACTACTTTTATCATAACATTTTCTTTTATCAAAGAAAATCAGCCTTTGTCATAGTTTGGTCAAAGTATGCCTTCAGCCATCAATATTCTATGACCTGTTGAAAATATATGTTTTGTAACAGGTTTCTTAATTTAGATAAATTTGACGTGATTGTACTTTGGTCGATTAAAATCAGTAAAACTCATAGAAATAGAGTTACTGGTCGTTATACTCTCTTATTAGCTTATGAACAGGAGTTAAGACTTTGAGATCTCTGAAATTTCATGTTGATGCAGTTTTCTTCCACGAACATATTTGTCCTTGCATGTTTTTCTTATAACACAGTCTTACTCTTCAAAAATCCTTCTAAACACCTTCTATATGGAACTGTTTTACTTTTATTGTGTTATAATATGGTCTTAGCATCACTTCCCTGTACCCATCATTTCTACAGTCCACAATGATCGATCTTGGGATTATGCTACTAATGTCCGATTCTTATGCTGATCTTACCTGACTCCAAGTTGTTGGTATCAATGACATTAATTGAGCTTGGTTTCATGAAGGATGAGTTTCTTTTTATATATATATATAGTATTTTCATCCTTTCTCTATCAGGGAATTATTAGGATGATTGTTGGTATTGACAGGTTAAATTTACCCACAAGTATTGACCACATCGCTGTTGAAGTTAAACCTGTCTTTTTATTTCTCTTTCATGTATCTAGTTACTTCAGGGTTTGATTTATATATTTATACAGTCTACCACTTAATACCAACTACTCTGGAACATGTTTATCATTTTCTTGTTGGCTTCTATATAACTGTTGTTAGCATCAGTTTCCAGGGAACACCTCAGTAGCTCTCTTGTAAGAGAAAATTACTTGGCTTTACTAACATAGGGTTATACTTGACTATATATTGTCTGTGATGAAGATCTTCACTTTCATCTGTAATTATGCAACTGGGCTATTTTGCTCTTGCTTGTATGCTCATTTGTCTCTTGTAAATCCTGGATCTCTTAGGTTCAAGTACATAAGAAAGAGGACATTAAGATTTTGATCCAATTCATATCAGAAAATGTTAATTTGGTTAATGATACCTAGGGTTTCAAGTACTTCATTTGTTAGCATGATATATAGGTTAAGGCTTGACACTTCAGAACTATCATCAAGCAGTGGTAGTATGTCTCAAACAGATTAATGATTTTACAGAAAGTAATACTTTGCTCTGTTGACAGGGATGGTGCCATGCCGGTTTCTTTTATCCAGAAGTACTTAAAGCTGAAGCTAGATCTTCCAAGTGAAGACGACGTAAGTAATCGTCTCCATCGGTATGTCATCACCTTTATAGCTCAGTTTAATTGGTGACGTGCATACAAATGATGTGACAGGTCATGATAAAATGCATGGGCGAAGCAGTGATGCCGACATTGACAATGAACAATGTAGTTGATCTATGGCTCCAAACAATCACTGCGGAGAGAGTGTGCGTGAAAGTTGGGTCATCAGCAAAAGATTTGGTGATGGTATTAGGCTATGCTCGCAGCAACAGAGGACCTCATTCCTGAAAAGTGAAACCACATCACAAGAGCATTTTTATCTGAGTAAATCGCAGAGTTCATTATGTTTGATTCTAAGACGAAATGGAATGGAACCTCATCATTTCGCATAACTCAAAATGAGCGAAAGATGAAATGGTAGTATTATATATAAACGGGATCTTTATTGTACAAGAATATTTCAGAGTTCAGACTCTGCACCATATATATTTTCTGTTTTCTTGGAAAATATATACTATAATCAAGGTGTGAAGACAATTTCTTGGTCGGTCGCATAATATTATGCAGAATCCCATGAGGGTGTTATGGTCATTTTACAAATGGGCACGAAATAGTAAGAAGTAAGAACCATTATGAATCTACCGGAATCTTATGTTGTGCTTAATTTCAGGACAAGAAAAGAATATGAAAGTGAAGTCGATTCTTTCTCCATTTCCGATTCATAGATTTTCTTTTCAGAGAAAATTCCAATTAATTAAATAGAATAAATGGATCCTAATTCAAAGAAAGAAAATGAACGTAGGCTATGTAGCCCATTTTAAAAATCCGAATTAGTGGGTGTGTCTTGATCTAGTGTCTTGATACAGTGATAGTTAAGTTAATGTTTAATATAATATATATCAGGTTCGAGTCTTCAATGACAATGAAGTTAATGTTCAATATAATATATATCAGGTTCGAGTCTTCAATGACGTGCTATGTAATTTAATATTAATGTAAATTATTTTTAAAAAAATAGGAACTTAGGTTATTAAATTAACTTAGTTTTGGACGAGATTAACCCGGCCGTAACTACTATTCAAAGTATGCATGCTTAATGCCTTAATTTTTTTTTTATTATTGTTAGTTTCCTATCTCTTGTCTCCACTAACCAAAGCAATGAAGCATGTCGCCATTCTAATTCGGTAACAATAAAGTAGGAGCCCTAATATTTTTGGCTCATGCTCTCTCTCTCTATCTCTCTCTCACCTAATTACACACGCAGATCATCCACCTGCAGAGTTCATCTGGTATCGCGTGCCCTATTTTCCATATCATCTCTTCCTCGATCCTTTTTCCTCAGATTTGCAGGTTTTACATACCAACAAGGCAATAACCCCTCTCGCATCTCGCATCTCCCTTTCTTATGATTTTTCTTCTACGTTTACCAAATGCTATTATCTGATGATAATTTGTCTGGATTTTGGATTTGTGCTTAATGCAGACGGAATTGGGCTCAATTAGGTGGACGTAAATTCCATTCCACATGCGGCGGCGATAGCATGCACTGCATAACATAACCTCCGTGAGCTCGACTAAGCCGTGAATTGGACAGATAATACGATGTCGCATCAGGTGGTGAAAGTGCGGCGGGAGGCGATGACGCCATGCATGACATGCCCGCTCTGCCACAAGCTCTTCCGCGACGCTACCACTATTATCGAGTGCCTCCACACATGTGATATTGCTTCTCCTCTCTATCGATCTAATCTGATTAGATATCCCGAATTTATTTCCAGTGATTCTTGGGTTTTTACCAATTTTGACTTTTGCTTCTCCTCTCTTTGCGATCTGGACTTTGGTTGTGCTGTTTGCTTGTGAATGAGCTGGGTATTTGGGCATCGTCATGGACTCATGGGTTGTTTGTCTGTCATCGTCGCCTTGTTCATAGTCGACGTATGGGATTTAGTCAATTTTATGTCTGTTCGTGCGAGCTGAGAATGTCACTTGGAATGTTTGGCTTCCTGTTTATTAATCTGATTGTCATTTTGGAATTTCGCATGCAGATGTTTGGCACTGTTCTTATATATAACTTACCTGAATATTGATTGATTTACTGAATGGAAGCGTATGCCCATATTTTACTTTTTTACTCCTGTCATGGTTTAATCTTGAGGCTTCGGAGGGTCTGGTTCAAAGATGTCTTACCCCATTTCACTGGACCAGTTATTTACAATTAAGGATTTAGAGTTGTATGGCCGAGGTTAGGTCATTATAAATTTGAGAATCAATAATGTTCTCAATCTATATATTGGCAAACCCCGTGGAAATTTTATAAAAAAATTGGTAGACTTAGTGCCTGCTTCTGTTTTCTAAAAGTTCGGGTCCCTTAAATGAAACTAGTAACTCATCTCTAACAATTTGTTCCTTGTTTTGATATCTTACTAATTACAAGATTGTCTTGAAAAACTATGGTTTATTTGTTGGGTTCCATCATTATTCTGTTGTCTTTTTGCTATTATGTGTTCTATGTTATAATATATTATATTTAACGTCAAACGGATAGGCTTATTATCTTCTTTCATTAAGAATGTATCCTCTCTTTATGTCAACTTTGCCCAATTCTCAATATTTGCCTAATATGTCTGGCTTTCTTTCCCATGACTCTAGTTTGCAGGAAATGTATAAAAAAGAAGCTCTCAGATGAGGAAATGGAATGCTGTCCAGTATGTAACATTGATTTGGGATGTGTTCCTATGGAAAAATTGAGGTTAGAAACTGTTACCCACCATTTCCAATGAGTTTTTCTCATCCATATCTCTATCTCAGACTTGACATGAATCAACAATGGATGCACAAGCAGATATCTATAAGTTTCTCTTAGATTCCTCTGATGCACAGTAGCTTAGATAAAAATCCTAAAAAGATTACAAATAGTAGAAATATTAACTCCTCTATACTAGTCAATTTTCCTTTCAAACCCTTTGGTGCCTTCTCCTCTATTATTTCCCTAGAGGTGGTAGTTATAGCTTACAAAAAGGGTCTAGTTTTTTGCGGTTGCCGTTACACGCTCGCTATGTGCCTCTGGTGGTCATTTGATCACTCTGCTACACATGATTATCACTCAACTTCACTCTGTATAGAACTCAAAGAGACTATGATTTATGACGTAAAAAAGACAGAGAAGCTTCTTAAAACAATTTAAGCTAGGTTGGGTAGTTGAGGTCTCATTACACTACACTTGACTTGGCAGTTCAGTATTATGATTCTATAAACTTAAACTTAAGTGCTCCTGTGTAAAATACTCTTTATGTAGTGCAGACAGAGCACCTCATTGTGTACTCCTATGTCTTTTGGAACTACCCTTATGTAAAGGAAACTAACCCAGTTTATTCTACATAACTTTGTTTGTTTGTTTTTTTTCCTGAACATATCTCTCATACTTATATAGTGTAAATTTTAAGGAAGGATAGCCTTCCTTCTCTACATCCATCTTCCTCTATTGAATTTTATATTCTGTACCTCAGGCTGGATCATAATTTGCAAGATGTGAGGGCAAAGATATTCCCTTATAAAAGGATGAAAGTGAGAGCTCCTGAAGTTGCATCTCCTGTTACGTTACCTGCCAAGAGAAAGGAAAGGTCTCTCTCATCACTGGTTGTTAGCACTCCTAGAGTGTCAACTCAGAATGGAATGACTGGAAGACGATCAAAATCCATAACCAGGAAGGCATCAAGAGGTTCAAGTTTCACAATAGAGAAACTTGTTAAGAAAGAAGACAGCTCCATGGAGGACCTCCATGAAAGCTCTAGTTCACCAGAGACACTGAATAGATCTGCTCAGAATATGAGGCAGGTATGACATATGATTCCGAAGTTTGTGCATACGTCCATGTGCATTTGGAAAAACCAATCCATACTTACCAGCATGTTTTACAGAGTTCTGCTGCTAGCGAGCCATCTGTTCAACCTAGGTCCGACAAGGGAAGAGAGAATGCATCTGATACTTGGGAAGAGAAGGTTGATCTTTGGAAACCATTGAACTGTTTGGTGGAGGCAGCAAATAGAAGCAAAACTTCAAAGATTATCATTCAAGGATCTGTTGCTAAATTGGAAGCTGCAAATTTCCATGACATTGAGGGCATTCCAAATAAAAGCAAAAGTAAAGAAAACAAGCAGAAATCAGAAGTTCAAGATATCAAGAATTTTAGAGGTCATACCCCTTCAGATTCAGAAAGGCCTAAAAAGTTCCGCAAAGTCCGTCGAAAGAAGGCGCATAACATTGGAAAATTTATGTTCCCTCCCCAGGTTGTGCTAGATGCTGCTGGTGCAAAATTTGACTGCAAGAATCATCCAATTTGGTTTTCACTGGTCTCAGATGGGCAGTATGTTTCTCGTACAAAGATCTAACTTCTGAAGTATTGAATATAGATGATTTCTGTTTCTACTCATTTGCTTATCTGATTTCTTCATATTATTCCAGGGAAGGCGATGCACTGCTCTTACCTCAGATAACTGCAAGCTACTTGAGAATAAAGTGAGTTTGGATGACTATTGTTTTCATAACATTTTCTTTTATTAAATTTACACAACTGGGAAAAATTAAAACCAACCTTTGTAACTTAATTTGGTCAGAGTTTGAATATCAATATGGTATGACCTGATCTTATTTGGGTTATGATGAGAGTAAACATGTGTATATTTATTGGGTTTTTTATGATATCGGCCTCTTTAGTTAGATCTATTTGATGTGATTGTTGGTCGCACCAAACCAGTGAAACTCATAGGAAGAGAGTTAATTGTTATTCCTTCTCTTATTAGCTTATGAACATGATTATGAACCTTAAGATCTTGAAAGTTCCATGTTAATGATTCTCAGATCTTTAATTTATCCATAGTATTAACAAAATTGCTGTTGATCCTCTTGGGAAATTTTATACTTTTGAAGTGTATAAGGAAGTTAACTGTATGATTTTCATTGAATTCATGAGAAAACATATTATTTTTGTAAAAAAATTATGTGTTTGACACATAGGATGCAGTACATCATTTTTCAGTATGCTTGATACTTTTTAGCATGACATGTTAGGGCTTAATATTTTACACTTTCATGCTTCTTTATTTGATGTTGGATATAGTGGGTATTTATCTTTTATTTATTTTTTCTTATTTATAGAAATAAAACAGCTGATGTAATTGTACAAGTTAATAAAATATCTAATTGCATTGTTAACAGGGATGGAGACATGCCCGTTTATCTTATTCAGAAGTACCTGAAGCTGAAGCTAGATCTTACGAGTGAAAATGAGGTGAGTTATCATCTTATTCGTAATGGCATCACCATTGTAAGCACGTTTTAGGTTGTGACAATGCATACAAATGATGTTACAGGTTGAAATTAAATGCATGGGACAAGCAATGATTCCGACATTGACACTGAATAACGTAGTTGATCTATGGCTCCAAACAATCACCGCAGAGAGAGTTTCTGCCAAAATGGGGTCATCAGCAAAAGATTTGGTGATGGTATTAGGCTATGCTCGCAGCAGCAGCAGCAGGTGACCTTATTCCTGAAATTATATTTGCATGTTGGAATGTATTTTTCCATTTCTTTAGTTGAGGCATATTCTATGATTTAATTCTTAACTATGTATGTTGTTCAAAGTTTTGATCCCGAGCTTCATATTTTTATTACTGATACATTCATCACGTAGTAAAACATAGTCCACCTTAATTTGAATGGTTTTCGAATAATATGTTTGATACTACTAGTATATCATTTCCAAACACAAACTGAATGAAGGATGAAATGCTACTATGCAACGTCCAATGAGATGATATTCGTTGTAATATATAGTAATATACTCACTCCTATTTGAGACTGGGCATCAAACTTTCCTTTTCTGAGAGAAACATAGACAGACATGCGTACAACTTTATAATCACATGTCAAAAGAGGGCATAAGAACAGTTGCATCACGGGTTCAATCACCTGGTCTGCTGTATCTATTTATATTTATGCAAGAATCGAAATCTACTAGCCCATCTTATCTTCTTCACTGCTATTTTTATAGTTTTTTTCAAATATTTTTGATGGGGTCTATTTGGGGCTCTTCATTTCGGGCTTCTGGATTTAATTTTCAAATATATTTTTTTCCAATATTTTTACCCATAAATAAAAACTAATATCTAATAAAATAAATTAACATTGGTTTTAAGAAATTACATTTAACTACATTGATTAAGAATCTATATGATAAATCTTAACAATAGTCAAAAAAATAATAATAATTCAAAGCATTGAAATATGTAAAAATTATTTTGATTAAATTGTGTTCAAGCGAAGTATAAGTGTTTATCAGTACAATGTCTTTTAGTATGATAGTTGAGTGATCTATTTTGACGAGTTTATGCACCCCTACGCAATCTTTAATGTACAATGTGTGCTGTCGATGTTATTAAAAATGTCTAAAAATCTTGTTTTTGTTCGTGCATCTTCAATAGACAATAAATGTTGTCTCGTGCAAGTTTCGTCAAATATTGGGGTACGAAGGTCTCAACAATGACACGACAAAATTATTAAGGCAGTCAATCCTCGTTAACACAGGAAAATACTCATCATATTGATATGCAACTCCGAACGACGTTAACCCACACATAAATGGTAAGTTCTGTTATGAATATACATGTAGATTTTCTATATTGATACACTCTGAATTCCGATTCATAGAATTAATTGACCCTTTCAAATTTCAAACAAACAAAAGAAAAAATATTGGCTTTTCACATTTTGTAAAACAGATAAGAAAAATGAATTTCTACTTTGCTTTCAAAAACCAGAATTTATAGTTGTACAAGTAATCTATATCTAACAACCAAAATTTATTATAAATAAATAAAAACACAAAGCCCTAAAACAGCAGCTGTTGTATTTGCGCCTACTCTATTTTCCCCATATTAATTAATATCATCATCGCTTCCTCAATCATTTCATTTGTCTCCAGATTTACATGCCAATACCCCCTCTCGCATCTCACTGCTTCTTCGCTCACCTTTTCACTCCTATTGTCTCCTCTCCTCTTAGCTAATGCTATTCGAAGATGATTATTATTTGTGTGCTTAATGCAGACGGAATTTTAGCTCAATTTTGTGGACGTAAACCCCATCCCACATGCGCCGCTGATGTCATGCACTGCATACAAAAGTGATTTCGATTTAGGCGTGAATTGGATACGCAATACGATGTCGCATCAGGTGGTCAAACTGCGGCGGGAGGCGGTGTCGCCATGCATGACATGCCCCCTCTGCCACAAGCTCTTCCGCGAGGCCACCACTATTATCGAATGCCTCCACACATGTGATTACTTCTCCTCTATGTTTGCTTTCATCTCACCCCATATCCTGATTTAATTTCCTTCTCGTGATTGTTCGATGGTTTTTCCAATTTTGATTTGCTTTCTTTTCGTGCGCATATGTATTTGCGATCTGGGTTTTGGCTGTGCGTATTGTTTGTGATTGATCTCGTGTATTTGGGCGTCTTTATGGATTGTCTATGTGTTTGCCTGGCCTGGTTCATTGTCAACGTATGCGACTAGTTTCGGGGCAGATCAATTTTTCGTGTGTTTATGGGAGCTCAGATTGTCACTTAAGATTTTGGTCTTTCGTGATCATATTCGTATTATGAATTTTTGAATAATTTACGGAAATATTGATTGATTGACTGAATGGAGCCAACTTTCATTTTTTGACTCCTAACATGGTTTGATCATAAGAGGCTCTGGCTCTGGCATAAGTCTTTACCCAACATCACTACCAATTGTATTTTATTAAATGCATAGAGTCGTAATACTTAGCGTAGGTCATTCCAAGTGTGATAAATTAGAGTGTTCTCAATCTAGATCTTGATAATTGCATGACAGTTTTTGGAGAAGACTTTCATGCCTGCTGTCATATCATATTCACTGGCAACATTAACTCATCTCTAACAACATGTTCCTTGTTTTGGACATCATGCTAACTATAAAAGATTATTCATAAAAGATACTCCCTCCATCCACGAAAATGGTTTATATTTTGACTCGACATGAGTTTTACTAATGTGTTTTGACTTTAATAGAGATTTGTAGTAAGTGGAGTTTATATCTCATTTGATATATTATTTTAAATTGGGTCGTGTTTAGCTAGTGGAGTTTGGGTCCTACATAGTAGTATATTATTTTAAATTGAGTTGTGAGTAGTAAGTGTGGTGGACCCAGTTATTATAAACGGAAAGTTTCAGATGTAAATTATTTTCGTAGGCATACCAAAATGAATTTTTGTGGATGGAGAGAGTACTACGGTTATTCTGGTGATCTTTTGCTATTATGTGCATCTCTATAATCTATATAAATGTTTATCTTCAAACTGACCAGTCTATGATCTTCTTTCGTTCAGAATATATAGATACTGAGAAGCCTCTTTTTTATTTTCGCTTATGCATAAATCTCAATAATTGTCTAATATATATGGCTTTTCTTTCATACGCCTATAGTTTGCAGGAAATGCATAAACAAGAAGTTCTCAGACGAGGAAATAGAATGCTGTCCAGTATGTAACATTGATCTGGGATGTGCTCCAACGGAAAAATTGAGGTTAGAATCTGTTATCCCCCATTTTCAGTCAGTTTTTCTCATCTATCTCTTTATCTCAGACTAGACACAAATCTACAATGGGCATACATGCAGATTACAATTTGTTCTTTCAGAATCACCTTCATCAACAACGGCTATGAAATTCTGAAAGGCTTACAAATACTAGAAATAACTGACAAGCATGATAGGATAATTCAAGCTAGCTGAACACACTCATGGCACTTGATTTGGCAGTTCTATATTTATTTCATAAGCTAAAGTTTTCATATAAAAAAACATTTACCTAATGCGGACAGAGGACAACTTTGGCATAATCCTAAATCTTGTGCAGTACAACAGTGAGCTCAACTTTGGTCTTTTTTCTTCTCATACTTATAAATCTTATAATACGTATAATCAGGCTTGATCATAACTTGCAAGATGTGAGGGCAAAAATATTCCCTTATAAGAGGATAAAAGTGCGAGCTCCTGAAGTTGCATCTCCTGTTACATTACCTGCCAAGAGAAAGGAAAGATCTCTCTCATCATTGGTAGTTAGCACTCCTAGAGTTTCAACTCATAATGGAATGACGGGAAGACGATCAAAATCCATAACGAGGAAGGCATCAAGAGGTTCAAGTTTCACAAATGAGAAACCTGTTAAGAAAGAAGACAGCTCTATGGAGGACCATCATGAAATCTCTAGTTCACCAGAGACGCTAAATAGATCTACTCAGAGTACAAGGCAGGTAAGGCATATGGTTCTGAAGTTTATGAATACATCCCCGTGCTTCTTTTAAATTGAATACATGCTTACGAGCATGTTTTATGCAGAGTTCTGCTGTTAGTGAGCCATCCAATCATCTGAGTTCTGATAAGGGAAGAGAGAATGGATGTAAGACTTGGGAAGAGAAGGTTGATCTTTGGAAACCATTGAATTGTTTGGTGGAGGCAGCAAATAGAAGTAAAACATCAAAGTTTGTCATCCAAGGACCTGTTGTGAAATTGGAAGATCCAAATTCCATTGATAATAAGGACATTCCTAATGAAAGCAAAAGTAAAGAAGACAGGCAGAAATCAAAAGTTCAAGATGTCAAAAATTTCAGTGGTCATAATTCTCCAGATTCAGAAAGGCCCAAAAAGTTCCGCAAAGCTCGTCCAAAGAAGGTACAAAATTTTGAAGACAGGATCCCTCCCCAAGATGTGCTAGATGCTGCTGGCGCCAAATCTGACTGCAAGAATCATCCAATATGGTTTTCACTGGTTTCAGATGGACAGTAAGTTTCTCTTACAAAGATCAAATTTCTGAAGTATGGGATAGGGATATTCCTATGTCACACGTTTGCTTATCTGATTTATTTAATGTATTATTCCAGGGAAGGTGATGATTTGTCCTTGCCTCAGATAGCTGCAAGTTACTTGAGAATAAAGTGAGTCTGTACAAACTACTTTTATCTGAACATTCTCTTCTAGTGCCACCATAAGTGGGGGTGATTAAAAATCAGCATTTGTAACTTAAGTTGGTCAGAGTACACCTTTATCAATATTGTATGAATTGCTCTTGTTTGGATTATGATGAGAGTAAGTTTTTTGAAAAAGATATGTGCATGTTTTTAGAGATTATTGGCTGTTATATTTTTCTTATTAGCTTATGAACATGATTATGACTTTGAAATCCTTTCAGTTGCATGTTAGAACAGTTTTCTTCTACATACATATATTTGCTTGCATATATTAGCAACACATTTTCATCTTATATCTGCAATTATGGCATCTTAGTTATTTCGATCTTGCCTTTCTGTCCATTCGTACTCTTTGATCCTCTTGAGGATTTTTTTAGTTCAAGTGTACAAGGACGATAGCTGTATGATCTTGATTGATGACAGCATGCATGATACACATATTTTTTTGTCAGCGTGATAAGTTAAGGGTTGATACTCTGTAATAAGGTACTGTTAGCATGATAGGATAAGGGCCACAAGGCTTCATACATATTTACACTTTTATGCTTCCTTTTTGTTGTTTAATAAAGTGGTATATTTCATATATAAATAAAGAAAATGCTGATTTACCAGTCAGAACATGCTGCACTTTTGAAGCTTTTTCCTTATTGATTGGTCATCCTTGAAAGTTGAACAAGTTAGCAATATAATTGTAATTGTATTTACCAGGGATGGGGGCATGCCAGTTTCTTTCATTCAGAAGTACCTGAAGCGGAAGCTCGATCTTAAAAGTGAAGACGAGGTCAGTCATCATCTCCATCATTATGGTTTCACCTTTATAGCTCGTTTTTTATATGGTGATGATCCATGCAAATGATGATCCAGGTTGAACTTAAGTGCATGGGACAAGCAGTGACTCCTACACTAACACTGAATGATGTAGTTGATCTATGGCTCCAAACAAACACCGCAGAGAGAGTTTCTGCTAAAATCGGGGCGTCGGCAAAAGATCTGGTGATGGTATTAGGCTATGGTCGAAGTAGAGGACCTCATTCTTGAGACTATATTACATGTTGAAATGTATAACACCATTTTCCAATTTCTTCTTGGCTAAAATGTGACGCAGACTTTACCCAATCTTGTCTTTCAATCATTTTATTCTTGAAATTTTTGTTCCCTGCTTTGTATTGTATCTACAAAATTGGCTAAATAAGAGGGGACTAATGAATGGTCTTTATACACGGGTTAGGCTAGCCATGATTATGAAATGTACAATTATAGAAAGAAAAAGTAACAAGAAGAAAAGAGAAATAAATCCCTTTCAAGGAAAAGAAGAGAGAAGTAGTCGATGTTTTTAGTAATATTTCTTTTTTTTGAAGTAAGAAGGAGTACTCAATGATAGAACAGTAAAGTGTTATTCTAAATTCCCATTCACAGAATTGACTCAAGTTTTAAAAATGAAATCTACAATACAACCCCTTTCGGAATTCACATTCGACCTGATCAAAAAGTATATTCTCATTCAGAAAAACAAGATAAGATTTCTCAAAATCGAAGCCCTAATTTCTCAAAACACCACAGAGGACAAACCGCCTTCAGGTACCTCGTCTTCATCCAGGAACAAATCATCCCTCTTCCTCAACGACGCGTGCACAGCCACCGCCGCTACCCCGATCGAAACGGACACCAGAACATTCAACCACACGCGCGTCAGCGCCAACGCCACCGCCGTCACGACTCCGAGCACCACCAGCACGACGCGGTCATCCACCGCGCGGCCGAAAATCAAGAACGGATCGTCGCGTGTTAAGTAGAGGAAATACCAGAAAACGTACATCACTAGGAAGACGATCATGGATATCGGGTGGTACACCAGGCTGATGAAGACAATGGTAAGCACGATCATGACGTAGTTTACGCGGAAGTGTCTGAGGTTGCGCCTGAAGCGGCTGCAAAAACCGGCCAGGCCGTGGGGCAGGGAGTAGGAGGAGGGGTGCGCCAGTAGCTCGAGCCACGGGCGGCGCGGGCCGATTAACGAAGTGCGCGATTGGATGCGTTGGAGCACTCCGGCACCGGCGGTGGAGTAGGTCGGAAGACTACTGTAACTCACCGGCGATGACATTTGGCCAATATTTGGGAGTGAGAAATGAAAATGAAAAACCCTGATTGGGCGGAAGGCGGCGGAGTAGTGTTTTTGTATAGCTGATTATTTGGTTTTCGCATTTGGAGGTGGTTGAGTTTTCTTGAGCGATAGTCGTAATTATAGAAAAATTTAGCAGTTATTTTCATAATCTCATCTCATGAAATAGATATATACTTCTAATATTATGCTGAACGAATGGAACTCATGAATGAATTGCACCAAAAACCACTCTCTCTCTATCCCACTCTATTTAGTACTATCTATCTATCTCTACTCCAAACGAAAATTAAGAATCAAACCTTATCTTCATATTTCTACTTCCCAAAGAAGCATCAAAGTTATTCTATTAATTAGTGTTTAATTAAAGACTCAAAATTATCAATTCAACAATATGAGTAATGACTAACCAATTAGTATTAAAATAAATTACTTGAGATTAATAACACTGAATGGAATGTGCATGTTTGGGTAGAGCGAGCATTGAGGTAGGTAGGTAGGTTGGGGGTTTTAATTGAGTGATACTGATATTTCATGCCATATATATATATGGAGTTAAGTATTGAGGATTTGACTCTTGAGTCTTGAGTATGGTGATGACTGATGATATGCAATTATATTGATAGTCGTAGAAATTTGCAGAAAAAAAAGAAAAAGGAACTGCTGCATGCCTTTTATTTCATTTAGTGTGATTAGTCGATCGAAGCCCGAAGTTGATTTTAATTCTTCCAAGAGCCATTTATTTTTTACTATCAGAAGAGCCACCTTTTCAGTTATTGCAAGAATAGTAGTAAAGTGACGTCACATTTATTTTTTAGCATAATTAAAATGTTAATTATATATTTAATAAGTTGAATTAATTTAATTTATAGACTAATTAAGCATACAAGTTATGGGGCTTGACTTAGGTTTATGGTTTAAATTAAGACCCAATTAGATGAAGCCGAATCAGTGTTGAATGTGCATATAGGCCACGTCTAGACGTGCTTCCGGTTCAAGGACCGGCGGTTCGAGGCCGTCCCCGGTTCACAAACACATGAACTGTAACAGGACCGGCAGGGATGCTTCCCGGTTCCGGTCTGGGCCTGAAAACCGGCGGTTCGGGCCGGTTTGAACCGTCGGTTTTCAACACATTTTCCTTTTCTTTTTTTTTTTGTAAAACATGCAATTTTAATTTTTGGGTACATTTTGTTGTAAATATATATTGTAATATACATGTATTAATGCAATATAAACACAAACAAATTAAGTATTCCTTGAAATTGCATTAATAATGTTGAAATTTACAAATTTACAATCTAAAAAAATAAAAATTCATTGATTGAAATTGAAAATTACAATTAACTTGAGGAATGAATACTTCATTCTTCATACTTGTAGTTTACAACTTTACATAGTAGAAGAAAAAAAAATAATAATAATAAGGACTTTTGCTCAATTTTATAATTAAAATCGAGTTGCCTTCGTATCTTCGTAGAGGAATCAAAGTCCACGTAGTTCTCTTACCTTAATGTCGTGGCATTCTAGCTTTCGCCCGCCCCCGATGCATCCGACTCAGTGAAGAGTTCATTTGGGCTCTCGTCTCCATCATCATCCCAATTATTTTCTTATTCTCTAAGGTCGGCCCTCGACCAAGACGGTGGATGCCTTGACGGAAAACAACTCCTTCGCCATAAATGAGAGTATTGGGTACTCCGATCTCATTGACCATCACTTTAGCACATCGATTGGAGCACTATCTTCAACACCAAAAATATGTCGAGTACCCAAATACATATCTAATTCACTATTTCCTTGACCTATATGTATACTATGTGATCTATCTTGATACATGTTACTTAATTGTTGAACTAAGGGATCTAATGAATTTAAATCAAGTGGTATGTATGAAGAGGTATTAGTACTATATCTAGGAGGTTCATTTATGTTAAGATTATGACCATGAATCAACCTATATTCGGCGAAAAGAGATCTTAATGTTCTTTCTAAATTATCTTTTACTTGGCTTACATTAGGAAGATCAAAGTGAACATAATCTCCATCAATTCGAATATTTAAAAAATCCATTTGTCTAAAAGCTCCATAATAAATATCTAACATTTTGACAAACACCATCATATTTCCATTTAGGATCTAAGCACTTAGGTACTAAGAAAACATCGGGAATGTAGGTAAAATATTTAAACTATTTTTGAACCATAAAATAAATCACACCTTGCAAGTTTGTTTGAGCAAAACAAGTTTTAAAACTAAGAGCAATATACATGCAATGTTCTAAAACACGAATGGAAGTACAATAATAGACACCCGATAATTGTTTAGCAGCAATGTTAAACACCTTCAATAAACCATATAAATCCATGCATTGGTCCCAATGAGAAGACAATAAAGTTAATTGAGTTGTTGCAAATTCTTTCCTAAATAAATCACATAAATGTTCTTTATACTCTAAAGTACTATTAAGCATGTCATAAGTTGAATTCCATCTATGTGATACATCTCTAACAAAACCCTTATGTTGAATAGATTTTTGTCTATAATATTTTTGTTATTTCTTTGCTAAAGATATATTTTTGCCCAACATGTTCACGACTTTTCTAATCGGTAAAATTGTATCATTAAAAATTTCAAGTGCATCTTGAACACATAAATTTAGAATATGACATATGCATCTACTATGAAAATATTTACCGGCAAAATTGGGTTCACATGCTTCTATAAGTTGAGAAATACTAGCGGTGTTAGCCGATGCATTATCAAAACCAACCGAAAACACTTTATTAATCAAATAAAATTCATTTAGAACGGTAACAATTATTAAAGCAATATTATTAGCCGTGTGTGGCTCATCAAACTCCCTAAATGCAATCAAACGTTTTTGTAACATCCATTTAGCATCAATC
Organism: Leonotis leonurus; assembly: GCA_026898415.1. Classification (NCBI taxonomy): domain Eukaryota; kingdom Viridiplantae; phylum Streptophyta; class Magnoliopsida; order Lamiales; family Lamiaceae; genus Leonotis; species Leonotis leonurus. The sequence continues at coordinate 1,766,852 of JAPKLX010000055.1, forward strand.
CAATGACAAGTAAATCTCATATAATTATTCTTATGATAAGCATCGGTCCAAATATCGGCACAAATAGAAACTTTGTGATCTAAATTAGTAAAATATTTTATTAAGTGAACTTTTTTATCAAAAACTTGTCTACTAATTCGCCTAAGCATGTTAGTTCTACCAATTTTTTTAGCTTGATGAGCAAATGCAGATTGGACAGTTATTTCATACGTTTGTTTATCGGCAAAATTGAAAGGTCTTTTTTCCATAGCACAATATCTAGCCATAATATCTTCGCCATTGTTTTGATCATATTTAAATAAAGAAGACGTACCCGTCGCAGAATGTGTTGTTGATCTACGAATTTGAGTTTGAGTTGATGTCATCCCGTATTCTCCCGGATGATAGTTCTCCATGTGGCGCTTCAAAGTGCCATAGCCTCCTCCGTGATTCCACTTGTAACTAGAAGTGCAATAGTTGCAATACGCCGTGTATTTCAGTTTGCCATCATCCTTTTCGCCTTCGGTTAAGGCTCTACGGACCTTCTTGAAATGCACCGTGAAGATATCCGAGTGTAGAGTTCGTGTGCTTGGTGGTGGTGGTGCTTGGACTTCTTCATCCTCTTCTTCTTCTTCTTCATCGTCGTCGTCGTCTCCAACGTTGGATACTCGATTAACCTCCTCGGAGAACATTTGTGATTCTATTCTACGAATTTCGGCCTCGTATGCTCTTTGCTCTTGTGCTTCGAGCTCCTCGGCATTCTTTCTTGAGTTTTCTTCCGCCGCCAAAGCTCGAGCTTGTTTCGATCCGACTCGAGCTCTTCCTCCTCTTGTGTTTTGAGTACGTGTATCGTCGTCTTGGTTTGCGGCGGTGGCCTTCCCCTTTCCCTTGTCGGCACGAGATGAAGACATGATGATAATGGAGAGTGAGTGTGAAGATTGAGATATTGAAATTGAGAGAGTGAGGTGTAGATGGAGAGATGGAGTGAAGATGGAGAGTGAAGAGATGGATAGGAGTGGAGATGAGGTGTAGAATGTAGATGGAGATTGAGATAATTAGATTAAGATTGAGATTGAGAATTGAGAGTGAAGATGGAGTGTGATAATGGTGATGAATTTATAAGAAAAGGGGAAGAGAAGAAGAATGGGGGAGGGAGAAGAAGGTGGGAGAAAATAAAAAAAAAAAGATGAGCCAACGGCTTTTTTTTTTTTCCGTTTGAACCGGCAGGAACCGGCCCGAACAGGTGGGCCCGCGGTTAACCGGCGGGCCGCAACGGTTATATTGAACCGACGGTTCGGGTGTAGGCCCAGCAGGCCTGAACCGCTGGTTATGGTTCACCACGAGCTTGAACCGTAACCGGCCCGGTGCTACACGGTTCAGGGCCGGGCCTAGGACCGTTGACCCCGGTTCCGGGCCAAACCCGTTGACCGCCGGGCCGGTTCCGGGCCCAGCCCGTCGAGCCTCCTAAAATGGGCATGTCTCACGTCCATATTCTTTATCGGACTTTGGCGAAATTGAACATGTAATCGACTGACCGCCTTTAATTCTCGTAGGCGCTTCACCTTGAAAACATTGCGCTACCAATTCGTAAATATAAGTGATTAGGTTTTTATTTTTATATTTATAATTATTATTTAAATTTATTATAATAAAATAATTATTATAAAATTTAAAATTTTAAATAGATAATAATATTCTTAATATTTAAATTTGTGGTCACAAAAATATATATTTAAAATTTTATATTTATAATATAAAATAATTTTCTGTCAATTTTGGATGGGTTACGCATTAATTTCAATACAAACATGAGGTTATACTATGTTATTAAGCACTATGCAATTCAACTAATTTAGTGATGAAAACTTAAGAAGCATATTCCACTAAAAATCTGTCTCATTATTTAAGCCTAAAAATTAATAAAACAATCGTAATTTTAATTAAATGATAGTATAAATATTGAAATGGAGAGAGCACTAATTTTGGGCATAGATTAGGCGAGTAATCTTTTGAGAAATTATCAACTTTCTTAAACCCAGAAACCCTTTGTTGAAAAATATATTGAAGCAAAGTCGATAAGTCGTCGAACACTAAGAAGACGGCGCCGTTTTGGGGTTCTGCAGTAAAAGTTTGAGAGACGCTCCAAAAACCTCATATAAATCTGCCTGCGATCGATTTCGACTGCGTCTGTGCTTCAGCTTAAATTCTGCTCCTACTTATTTAGCATTTGAGCCACCCCAGAACAAGGCTGATTCTCAATTTCTGATCATGGTTTATATTGATTCTTGGGATGATTTCGTGGAAAAGTCCGTTCAATTGTATCGATCCGATCCCGAAAAAGTAATTTTTTTTTCTCCAGCTTAATTATGCTGCATTTATGATTTTGATTTGATTCGATGTTATTGCATTATTTTTTTATTATTAATTTTCTTTTGGGATCGTAACGGGTATCCTTTTACTTGGTGGCACAGACTCGCTATGCAATGAAGTACAGGCATTGTGATGGCAAATTGGTTCTGAAGGTCACCGATGATAAAGAGGTGAATTTTTTTACTATTTATATTTTTCGTTGTTTCTGAAGTCTTCCGAATTATAGACTTGTTTTTTAGGTGATAATTGATTGGGTTAGAGAATGTTAGAATGATTGCATGTTTATAGATAGACTGGATAGTATAGAATTGAAACCCTTTATTCACTCCTAGAAGGCCTTATAAGAGGGGAGGGTGTTCCAACTTATATATTGAGTCAGGAACCTTTACCAAGTCGATGTGAGACAATTTAATGGGTAGCTTCTACAGATAGTTGCTTATACGAGTTGGGAGATAGTTTTCACGCCTTGACTGGAAATTTCTGGGGTTCTGTTAGCAAATATGCTTAAGCCGTTTCATGAGTTGATTGAATGTTTCCTTGTGTTATAATTTAAATTATCACAGAGCAGAACCTTGTCTTCTATGATTATCATTTGTTGTCTATCTCTTTATGCCATAAAGTTATACTTCCAGCTGTATTGATTGATTGAAGATTCGGGAATGTTCTTATTAAGTTTAGTGGATAAGTTCTAGCAACATACAGAATGTGTTTGGAGCACATAAGAGATAACAACTTCAACCATCTTGTGATATCTCGAAGTTCAACAAATATGTTAATCCATGCCCTGCAACTGAAAATTTTAGTTAGTATACTGTACAATGAACTTTACTTCAAATGTGTGTGGGATTCTGGTCCTTAAACAAGCCTATGTATTTGCATGTGATTCAGTATGTTATATATAGATTATTGTTTTTTTCATTTTTTGGTCAAGCAATTTAAATTATAAGTTGGTTCAGGTTCTTAGGGAGCCCTATTACCAAAAACATTTGATGTGCAGACCTCTTAATGGACGAGTCTTCAGATTGATACTGAGTTACTTTTACAAAATGAAAGTTGGAATACCTGTCAAGTTTCAAACTAGAATCAACATTTTCACTTGATAGTTGTTGTGTATTGAAATCTTTATTGGAGGCATGTACTTTTATTTGCATCAATACCCAATTGGCTTCATCAAATTATTGTCTTGCTTGCTTCAATCATTTGTTATAAGTTATGGCATACTTGATTTTGCGATGAGACTGATTACTTTTCCATTTTGTGTGCCTTGAATTTTCTGATCAACCTTGCAAAGCAAGATTCAACTCAAGTCTTGGTGAATATCATAATTGGCTGACGGATAGCTGTACATTTTTTACTTTCTTACACACTTCTTATAGGGGTTTAGGACTTACGTGGGTCATGAATCTACATATGATAAGATCAGTTTTCAGTTGCTGCTGCTCAGTCTTCTTGCACTTCAGATGTTAGAGTCTTTTGCTTTGTTTGCCAATATATGAGAATAAAAGTGTGATATGAGAACTGTGCATAGGGGACGGAAAGGGTCGTAACTGGAGTTATGTTATTAGTAGCAATCTTATTTTGCATAAGTTGTTACTCCATCTCTCCACAAAATTGACAAATTGTTACTCAATTCATTTTTTTTTGTAAGTGGACCTCTCCACTCAATACACACAACACAACTCAATTAGAAACAAATCAAGTGAGAACTCAAATTCCATTGAATACGCACAACTCAATTAAGAACAATAAACTAAGTGAAACTCAAAATCCACTTAGTACACAATACAAAAAACCATAGTATTACTTTTTTAAGACGCATGTTGGGTCGAATCAAGTTACAATTTTTGTGGATGGAGGGCCTAATTTTTATCAATTTCCATGTATGAGCAAGCTATTGTTACACTAATAGGGAAGGATGATTATGAAGTTATTTGGAGTTTGGACTACTGAGTACTGATGTATCATTCTGAGTGGGTACTTTCTTTGTCTTACGTTTTTTAATCCCCTGACTCGTAGAGTCGTACTCTCTCCGTTCACGAGATGTGTACTCTTATTGCCTGTTTGAGCCGTCCAAAAAGACTGTATTATTTCGTTTTTAGACATGGTTCCATAAAACACTCAATATTTTAAACCTCGTATATATTCTATTTTGTGAGTTATTTTCTCCACTAAAACACAATTTTCTATTTTTTCTTAAAATTTGTGCCGACTATCTCATAGCACACTTTTCGTGGACGGATGGAACTTATGTCGTCAATGGAATGTGAAAGTTTAAGTAAAAAACATTGTTCACTAACTCTCTTTCATTTCTTCCTTTTCTTCTTGTTTCAGTGTATCAAATTTAAGACAGACCAAGCACAAGATGCAAAGAAGATGGAGAAGTTCAATAACATCTTCTTTACTTTGATGGCTAGAGGGCCTGATGGTACTGTCCTGATTCATTTTTTCCATATCCATGTGCATTAGCAAACTAGGGGGTTTTGTTATAAATTTCTTCACTGGCATCTAGTCGTCTTTATCGAGGTTTTATATGATAAAAATCGCAACTGTTAATTTGGAAACTATTATATAGGGACAAGCAGGATGTAAGGATCTATAAAAACTCATTGGCTTGTAGTTTCAGGGTGTAATTATTGTTTTTATAGTATAGCAGCACCTTAAAAGGTGTGATATGGAAATTCATACCCTGTCTATCCAACTGACAGGGGAACAATTGAACCTTCCTCGCCATTTACTATTTTGATTAAAAGTTGTACAATAGTGATTCTAAAATTGGTGTCTTCTTTTCTCAAAAAAGATAAAAAGAAATAAATAATCCAGTGTTCCTAAATGTCGAGGAATCTCCTCTCCCCCTATTTGCATATTATATTACAAGTAAACACTATAAAAGAACTTGTGTTTCTGTGCTGGACTGATTGCTAATGCAAAATTGCATTAATTCAATGATTTGAGTTTGAAATTTGGAACTGCTTTACCTCAGCCACATTCTTGTATAAATATATCAAGTCCCTGAATTGTTGTCCATGGTACCATTGTTATGTTAGTTCCTTACTTACTTCTAATTCAGCTGTTGTTGTAGTCTCTCTTGTAAGTATTTTAGATGTGTGTACTTAATGTAAATTGTGTTATTCTTCTTCAGCTGATATATCTGAAGGTGGCGGAAAAGAACAGGTTGAAGCACAGCCCGCAAGGAGAGGAAGGGGAAGGAAGCAATAGTTTTCATCACCAAATCATAATCTGTTCATTAAACTTCAGATCTTATCATTATTTCAGTCCAGTTGCAAACAATTTTGGTGTAATACTAGTTTTGAAGTGAATAGTGTGCGTAAAACGCCTTTGCTAACTTGAATTGATTGCTTTTTATTTTGTTGCAAACTATACTCCATGGTTGAAAATACAAAATAATTGAAAGACCATTTGATTGGTTTTGCAGGAATACAACTTCTAGCCACTGTTTTGCTGTGTTTCCCTTTAACCAGTCCTTTGTCGCCATTTCTTTACAAAGTTTAATTTCCTTTCTTCGTGCGTCAGTATTCAAGATGACTTTATACTCACGTTCTCTCTCCTCTAAACACATGCAGATATGCATTATTATTATAGAAGAAACTCATTTTCTTTTTATTTTAATATAACTCCAAATTTCATTTTCTCTCTACTTCAAAATCAAAATCACATAAAGTAATATGTGGAATAATATACAAAGAATATTATTTTGAATTTTGATTTATAAATAAGAGATGAATTACTCTTTAATGTGATTAAGTATAAAATTTGGTGCAAAGTATTGGAGATTGGAATGTCCTTAAAGCAACCGATTTCAGGGGAAAAGAGAGATGCTGAAATTATTATTGGAACTTAGAGATAATAGTGTTTTGGTTTTGAAATTCTACAACTTTTTTGCATTGGAAACTTTAGTATTGTATGTAAATGTGTTCACTCTTAGGTTCGAATTGTAATTAAACTATTGTTCACAATTTCATTATTTCACAATTATAATCGAATTGTGGTTATAAAGGTTCACGATTCAAAATCGTTTTTAAAAAATTTAGTTTTATATGAATTTACAAACTAAAATTGAATTATAAAAAATGATTCTATTTAAAATAAAACATATAATTGAATTAATGGTAAAAATCTATTAATTAAGTGTTAATGAACCTATGATTCATCGCTCCAAATATTTAAAATCGAAACCGAACTGTTTATTACACGATTAGTATTCGAAATCAAATTGTCGCTAACCGTAACAGTTCTTAAAACTGACTATGTTGATTATATGATTGTCGTGATTGAGTCGATGAAATGTCTATATAGGGGGTGTTCGGTTACGTAGGATTAAATTAGCCCGAGATTAATTAAGATTAATTTAATCATAGAGGAAAGGCCAAGACAACAAATCATGACTAATTCTACGTAGCACAATCTAAAGATTATGCAGATTATGCTAAGATTAAATGATTCCAGATGGAATATTTTCCTCACTTTCGACAGCTTCGAGAAAGTTGTTCCTTTTTAGTGCACAGTTTGATAACATTTTTTTTTTCTTATGTTGAATTTGAAATTTGTTATTGTTTTTAATTACGAAACACCTTCATTTTTATCACTGACAGTAATTTTGCCACATTATTCATAAGAATAATTTACATCTAAAATGTATTATTTATAACTAGATATTGCACCCGTGCTATGCACGAAATTATTTATTTATAAATAATTTATGTATAAAGATATTTAAAGAAATAAAAAATATTGTAATTTGATTTTATACGGTGCTTTTAGAACCATACTAAATAGTCATATTCTCAATTGTGACTATGTTGAGAACAATTTGATTACAGTTTCAAAATTTGAAAATCATGATCAACGATTTCAAATAATAACTATTAATTTCAAATTATTTCTTAATTTATAGTAAAGGGTCATTTTTTATTAATTTATGAGAACACATTAAAATTAACAAATAAGATAATATTACATAACTATTTAAAAATATGTGTATATTGATAAAAATTCATAATACATATATTTGAAGTCATTATTATTTGTAGTTAGATTTTATTGTGAAATTCTAATTTTGTTATGTAATAATAAATATTTGACATAATTTTATGTAACAACGAATTAATATTTTGAAGTCAACTACGAAGTTATCATTCAAAATTGATTTTCAATTTTATAACAAATTTGTGTAATAGTTATTGTTTAAAAATGTATTTTAATATATTAATATTAAATATATTTTTAATCAAATTAGTTATCACAACATATATAACATTGTTATACATTTTTCATATATCAAAACTATATTAATAATTATATATTAATTAATTTTAATAATATATGTATTTTAATTTTATATGATATATGAATTAGTAAAATAAATTAATTTTTTATAATATATATGTATGAAAATATGTATATATATATATAATTATTTTCAATTTACTAACTTACTATAATTTTTATATATTAAATTTATTTTATGTTATATCAAATTAATTCTCTTTTCAAGATATTTAAAATTAGATGTATATTATAAATATTTTTGCGAAGTGAATAATATAATTTTAATATAATTTTAGGAAGCAAAGGTTAGAGGAGAGAGAAAATAAAAGTAATTATTTGTTTAAATTTTAAAAATTATATAATTTAATATATTTACTATTTATATAATTTTTACTAATAACGTTATAATTATCTACAAATAAAGTTAATAAATTAATAAATTTGAAATTATTTAATTAAATATATTTAATATTTATATATAACTTGTATCTTATAAATTAATAGAGCTCCTAAATGGAATGACTGTTTGTATTTTACTCTACGTTTCACCATTAAATTTAGCATTTAATTAATATTTATAATAATATATTAAAATTAATATCTTTTGAAAAACTATACTCCTTCCGTCCCGCTTATTTAAATTCAATTACTTTTGACTATGATAACAATATTTAGTTGTAATAGTTTTTTAAGAACATGATTTGTACTTTAAAATTTGTTAAATAAAGAAATGTGTCTAAATAAGTGTGACGAAGTCAATATATGTTAGTTTTGAATTCATCAATTATACAAATTAATTATAATTATTAGTATTAAATATTAAATACAATTATATATTCTGTTCAAATAGGATAAGTTTTTAGTACTAAATAGATTCCGTTTGTACATGTATATTATGAATTGTTTAATGTACAACTTATCTTGCTACTATAATAGTTTGTTGTATAGGCTATGATATAAAAGGTATTGAGTTCGAATCTTGACAATGTTAATTTTTTAATCTAATAGTTATAGTATTATATTTGCCATTAAAATTGGATTTAATTACAAAATTGTCACTCAAATTGATTTGAAATTGGATGCTTCCTGTTTTATATATATATAGATAAATAAACTCATGTAAGTTAATAGACATATCTCAAGTAAATATAATAGTATATCGATTTAAACTATAAATTCATACTTAAAATAAAAAGAACTCCGTATATTACTAAAATGGGAGTGGCGCATAAATAATGTAGATGTAGAAAATGAGAAGAAATAGTTAGACAACAAAAAGTGGGAGTGTGCGAAGATTACACCTTTGCAATTTGGTTTAGGCATTTGTTTTCTGGGTTTGCGCCAATTCTCTCTCCCAAAGATCTTCTCTTTCACGCCTTTCAATCCCTTTTTTCCTCTCTATCTCATGGTGTCAGTGAGTCAGTGTGGCACACAGATTCAAAGCATCTTTTTCTAGGGTTGGGTTTGTTTTCACACCATTTTCTACCAAAAGTCTTGCTAACGTCCGTTTCTTCCGACTTTTTAGTACCTTTAACCTTCACTCCTCTTGAATTATTTTTCTTTTTTCGTTCTTGTTTGTGATCATCACTCCTCTCTCTCTCTCTAGCCGATAATGAGGCTCCAGTTTGAGGATGATTGCGTTTGGCATCTTTACGGATTGCTCAAGGTACTTTGATTCATTAGGGTAAAGGTTCTCAACCTTTTTCAGCGGTGATGCCGTGCTGGAATCTGGATTTTGGTCTCTTCTGATTTGGGAACTAGGGTTTACTTGCATTTGTTTAGTTTTTTATTTTATCTTTTGTTGAAATTTATTGGGCGAAGGAAGAGATTATGATGGAAGAGGTTGAAAGGGCAAATAGTGCAGCAGTTGAGAGTTGTTATAGAGTGATTAATTTGTTATCCCAACCCCAAATTCAGAATCATTATAGTAATCTCTCAGATCAAACAGGGGATGCTGTAAATAAGTTCAAAAGGGTTGTCTCCCTCCTTAAATCTACTTCTGGTCATGCTAGAGTGAGAAAATCCAATAAAATTCAAACTCCATTCTCCCAAAATCTGTTCTTAGAGAACCCAATAACAACAAGAACGGACGATCAGCATACGAAACCGCGTCCGCTTATTCAGATAGAGAGTAATCCTCTTCAAGAACTCACATTGGCATCCCCCTCTCTGGAATTGAGCTCACATGCGAAGAATCCAACTCGAATTGCGCAGCAAATGGCAAATTATCATCTCCTCCAGCAACAACAGCAGCAGCAGCGGAGAATACAGTTCCAGCAACAGCAGCAGTTGAAGCAGCAGGCTGAGGTGATGTACCGCTGCAATAGCAATGGCATTAGCTTGAATTTTGATGGTTCAACCTGCACTCCAACCATGTCGTCTACTAGGTCGTTTATTTCCTCGTTGAGCGTAGATGCTAGTGTTACAAATACGGATGGAGGCGCGTTCCATATGATTGGTTCGTCGCGGTCTGCAGATCAAGGCTCCTATCATCAGAAGAGGAGGTGCTCTGGGAGGGGAGAGGAGGGAAGTGTGAAATGTGGAGGTAGCACTAGATGTCGTTGCTCAAAGAAGAGGTTCTCGCTTTTGGCTCGTCTCAGACCTCTTGTTCGATCAAATTGTATAACAATCATTGCTTGGAATAGTTCTATTTCTCCTCTAAATTTGTGTCCATTTATCTTTGCAGGAAAAACAAGATTAAAAGGTCTATCAAAATACCTGCTATAAGCAGTAAGTTAGCTGATATTCCACCTGATGAATACTCTTGGAGAAAGTATGGTCAGAAACCTATCAAGGGATCTCCTCATCCTAGGTACTTTCTCCTTTTATCCCCAGAAACTGCACTTACTGCGATCAAGCTATCGAATCGAAAATTTTCGTTCATTTCTTGTGAAACTCAATTTTGTTTGTGCTTCCCGTAATCTTGACTTTTGTAGAGGCGTATGACGAATAGAGCTAACTTACATGCCACTTGTTGATAATAGTAAGAAAATAAGGATTTGCTTGGAAGTGATGGTAGTTGATGCCACAGGACAGAATACTTGGTTTATGTCCAGTGATATTAGTTAGTCAGTAGCTAGTCTTTTTTGTAGCATCCTGAATTCTGATAGTAGATACTTCTTGGACATTATAATTTATATACATGTTTCTCAATATTCGTTCTTTTTCTTGTCCCATCAACGAGCAATTGCCAGCACAGGGAACCTTCTATGTACTGGTATTGCTTTTTCTTTTATCTTTGGCGTAAATGCTTTTGGACCTTCACTTCTATGGCAGTACACCATACCTTGTTAGAAACTACTAATGGATTGGTATTTTATGGGGGTTTTTGCAGGGGGTACTATAAATGTAGCAGCATGAGAGGCTGCCCTGCTAGGAAACATGTCGAGAGATGCTTGGAAGATTCCTCGATGTTAATTGTTACTTATGAAGGTGAACATAACCACCCAAATCTACCTTCACAATCAGCCAACACATGAAAGCATGCATGATCAAGATTGCAATGGCTTACTAGCACAACCTCGTTGAGATGCCTGTAAAGGCTAAAGTAGGGTTGTATTGTTAGTGTAAATATACATGGTTTGGATTTGTGGTTTAGATCAATTTACATATGATAGATAGAGCTTGTATCTGCTGCAGCATCATATCATTCATCTTTCTTGTGCTTGCATGTTGATTTAGTGATTCCGGAGTGACACTCATGAGGATTCTGTGCTTTTAAAGCTTTATCATAGCTTCGGCTTCGGCGACTGTCTGCATTAAGTTTCATGTAGAATTCAGCAGGTAATCGGTGTAGAATCAGCTGTAATCGGCATGGCCATATAGCCTAAGAGAATTGAGGTGATTTCTTCTGGCTCTTACAAAACTGCTTGTTACTTAACCCAAATGCATAATGGAGTACTGTACTAAAATAGAGAGAGAATATGGTACCCAATCGAAATTAGATTTATCACTATTTATAATATGTTTGTACAATCACCAACGCGTCATTTGGCCTTAATCAACAACGCAAACATGATTAATCTTCTCTCTTGAATACACCTGTTAAACCTGTTAATTTACACTGAAAGTCAACCAAAATACGTTTAAAGGAAATTCAACCTTTTATTGATTGTAGAAAGCATCGAAAGATAACATTGCTAATGTGTTTTGAGACTATCCATAATCCGATTATATATCAGTTGGATTATATATATATTAATGAAAATAGATCGGCTTGTGTTAACTAACTAAAAATAAATCTGAACCATTCATATTTTTCATCCAATGAATATAATTAAACTATACCCTAATTAATAAACCCTAGTAAAAAACAATAACAAATTCCCTATTTTTAGGGATAAAATATTTTAAATTAGATATATACCAAAATTATCTTTTAATCTGTACCATTGATCTAAATAATTTAACAGTTAAGATTTATTTTTAGTTAACTCATACATAATCATTTTTATTTGATATCTTCCTCGTACATATATATATATTATTATAGATTCTTATGCTGATGTTTGTTTGAGTAGGTCTGTAAACTAGAGGGGTTGAAGTTTATTGCGTTTTATTGTAGCATATTAACAAAAATTCAACATTTATATAAGCACGTCAGGCTTAGGCCGGCTATTAACAAGCTGATTAAGTTCTCTAGGGTCCCATAAATATAAGTACTTCAAATATTGAATTATTATTTTCTAAAATATTTAAACATCAATTCAATTTAATAATCTGACAAATTTTAAAAAACTAAATTTATAATTAATACACGGACTCAATATTGATCGAGACGTCTGAAGCGTTAATATAATTTCAAAAATACGTTAATTAAATTGGTAATGCTTCACGTGTACCGTCCTAACAAATTATTGCAGAGGTGTCCAAAAGTGTCCAGGCCGGATTGGCCCGGCCATGCCCATTGGATAAAAGGATAGAATTTAGATGGGTCTGAGAAAAAGTCTCACCATAAAAATACAAGATTACACTCGTCCAAAATATTATAAATGGTGGTGGGTCGACCAGGCTTGTATATACATGTAGACTTGTTAATGGTTGGGTAAAATTTGTACCGAACTTGAAATCGGTCAAAATATGTTCATTTTAAAGTTATGATTTTAGTTTCAGACCCGTCCAAATTCGGTCATATTCGGTTTGGACCTGACCCGACCCGATAGAAATTGTTTCGCTTCTAATCCGGCCAGGCACGATTAAATATCTTTTTCCAATTTTTTCTAGACATGTCCAAATCCGATCATATTCGTTCCAAACCCGACTTGACCCGCTAGATACGGTCATGTCGAGTGAGGCCCAACCCATGCCCATCGGACTTTTCATAATTTTGAGGCCAGTCGAGGCCCGCTCGAATATTTTCGAACTTCAAAATGTGAGGCCCAACCCAACCCCGAGCGGACGGACTTTTTCCTGGGCAGACCAAAAATTTAATTTATTTAAAATATATTTTTTGAAAATTTGACATTTACAACATAAAATTAAACTCTGCAATTAACATCTTTAAATATTAAATTATGAATAAATAATTATAAAACATAAAACATAAACATCACAAGATCATAATTTAAATATATAACAATCTTCAAATAAACAATTAAAACTTTAAAAGTCTTTTATTCATTATCTATCAAAATCACACAAATATAAATATTACAATGATAATTAAATTAAATAAAAATTACAAAAAATAGTATTTTATCTTATATTATCGGGTGAGCTTTTTAGCCCAAAGCCCATCGACCCTAAGGCTATTTTGTGGCGGATTTTTTAGGTCCGTTTTTTTCTCGGACCTCTTTTTTCCAAGCACAAGCCCGTTCAAACTCCGGGCTTTTGGGTGGGACTATGGGGTTTTAGGAGCATCCATGGACATTTAGGCAACATTATTAAATTGAGATTTTTCCAGAAACTAAATTTTCTACTTCAATGTTACTTCAAATTGAAAAAGAACTTCTACACCAGAGAACTTCGCATATTCAAATAATGGTTGAAGTGTTTACTTTCGAGAAAACGACTTGCCTTGTTGGTTAAGATAGATGTGGCAGATTTCCCCTTAACAGCAGCGGTGGCGGCAAAGATCGGTGGTGGGTGGGGGTGGTTTGGAGGAAAGGAAGAAGAAGAAAGTAGAAACAACATCGGGAGCACCGAACACAAAATGGGTATGTCAATTGTCACACAGTCAAAGTTAAACTTATATTTGAAAATATCCATGGGTGACCCGGATTCGAAAAATACCATGGGTATTCTCCCGACCCCAAACCATTAATCATTTCATTAAAGGTTCGGTTCCGGTCCGGATCCGTTATTTAATAGGTACAGTTTCAATTTCAGAACCGTAACTATTTTAACAGTGCTGGTCCCGATTTTACCAACCCATTAACAAACCTAATACTAGTGTAAACCAAGGTTTTAAGATCATGCTTTCATACTTGTGGTTAGAGCTGGCAAAAATGGCCCAAGCCCATAGGCCCGCTCAAAAGCCCGGGGTTTAGGCGGGCTTGAAAAAAGGAGACCCGAAAAAAAATGGGCCTAAAAAGTTTGCCCTAAAATTGCCCTGGGCCCAATGGGCTTTGGGCTAAAAAGCCCGGGGTTTTCGGACTAAATAGTCCGCCCGATAGTATAGGTTAAAACATTATGTTTTGTAATTGTTATTTAATTTAAATTAGCATTATAGTATTTATATTTTGTTTGACTTTGATAGATAATGAAGAAAATACTTTTAAAATTTTAATTGTTTATTTTGATATTGTTATATCATTTAAATTATGATCATATAGTGTTTATATTTTATGTTTTTAATTATTTATTGAGAATTTTATTAATATTTAAAAGTGTTAATTGCATAGTTTTATTTTACGTTGTAATTGTCAAACTTTCAAAGAATTTTCTTATTTATTTTAAATAAATTAAACTTCGGTCCTGCCCAGAAAAAAGCCCGCCCAGCCGAGGTCAGGTTGAGCCTAACATTTTGAAGCTCAAAAATATTCGGTCAGGCGTGGACGGACCTCAAAATTCTGAAAAGCCCGTCGTGCCCGGGCTTGTTGGGTCAGACCCGCCACTTTGCCAACTCTACTTGTGATGGACACTAGAGCTATCAAAATTACCGAGTCAAGATACTAAATCGATTTTGTCGGACTTTTTGAAATTTTGAGACATGTTCAAATTTGTCTGAAAATTTTTGAACATAAAAATATGTGGTCAAATCTGACCATTTATGGGTTACCATGCGCGTAAACTTTATCCGCTCAATTAATATTCTCCCTCCGTCCACCAAAATGGTTTACGTTTTGTTGTTTTGGGATATCCACGAAAATGGTTTACATTTGAAACTTTTCTTTTATAGCTAGTGGACCCACCACTTCCACCACACACAACTCAATTTAAAATAATACTTTAAGTGTGACCCAAACTCCACTAACTACTCACAACCAATTTAAAACAATATATGAAGTGAGACTTTAACTCCACTAACTACATATCTCCATTTAAGTCAAAACACAATATTAAAACCCGTGTTGAGTCAAACCGTAAACCATTTTCATGGATGGAGATAGTAATATATTCTAAATTTAATAAAACTAATTAATTTCATAATTCTTTAATTATCTTAATAAATCATTATAAAATAATTGATAACCATTTTTTGTCTTTTGCGTGTGATTATCTTGTATTTTTCGAGTCAAGTGATTTAGTTGTCTTCGAATTACATTTAAAAAAAAAAAAATCATATTTCAAGTTTGTAAGTTCGAGTGTGTGATTTGATGGAATGCGACTTGAAAATGCCGAATAAATCACAAGGCGATGGTTGAGTATTCACGCAAGAACAAATTAGCGATCTCTCACGATTCAGATAGGGGTGAGCAGTGGTCAGACCTGGACCAAACCGGACCGACCCGCTAGGACCGAAGACCCGCTGGGGTACACCTGCAGAGAAGTTCAAAGGCCAGGGCCCAGCGTGAACTGTGCGCCAGAGAGTGTAAGCCAGCGGCAGCTGGCTGGCAGTTATGCGCGGGTTTTAAAACTCCTTTAGGCGTCATTTTTAGAGCCCCAACCTATGTAACTCAAGATTAGACTCTCAAACACCTTTTTTTACTTGCTTTCTTAAGTAGATTTTAGTGAATTCCAACCGATTGAAGTGGATTCCGACTTAAAATTCTTACGTTTCATCTAGTAAGCTTTCTTTGATGGTTTTCTTTTGGAATTCTACCATGTATATTATACTTGGCTAGATTCTTACTAGGGTTGGATGTTAATGCTTCTGTTTGATGTTTGATTGATTCATGTTAGTTGATTAACTTGTTTTGATTGAGATTTAGTGCTTGATCACCATTGAATTCATATATATATATATATATATGTTTAAGTAGATTGATGAATTGCTTTTACATGTGGAATTGTGGTTAATGAACATTATTCTTTAATCGGAAACGTTTGAATAAGTGTTTGTACGAAGTTAAGTAATTGCTAGAGGTGTGAGATTGATACGAAAGTGAAGATCACGACTTAGTATATAAAAACGAAAGTAATTTGCTAAGCAACCTCTCGTGTTACTAACCAAGTATGAATGCATGATCAATTTGATATCAAATAGGAGCTAAAGTATCCAATTCTAGACTTCAATCATTTGATATTCATATTTATTGTTTTGATCTTTAATTTGTTGTTGAATATATCAAAACCGTTATAGCATGTTTATGATTCCCTTTTTAATGTTGTAGTACTAGTAATTAATAGCCCTGCATAATTTTCCGTGAGATTCGACATTAGTCAACTTGACATGTATTACAACACTCGTTTAATGGCAAGAACTTGAGATACGTTTTAAGTTGAACAATCGGTATTTCATGCGGTGGACTAATTTTCGGTTGCGTTTCCCAATTAAAATGTTTGTAATTCGAAATTAGAAAGATATTCAATTATTTTGGAAGTTTATGCTATTCCATAAAATTTTCCAACTACCAAAATTAAATGGTAGTATAATATATATATGTATAATGCAAATTTCGTAACTATACAGTGCAACACTACATATATGTTTTATGCAAAATACATTACTATACAATTCAATAATAAACAAACAACAATTTTCTCTTTCTTTAATGAAGTTGCGTAATTTATGAGATTCATATCAATTTAAATATCTTCCAAAACCAGTGAAATTCAGATTTTTTAGGTAACTTACTTTAGTCGGTTTCCATCATTAATGGGATGAAAATAAATTTGAATATAATACATAAATCGTCAATCTATTAATGGACATATTTACAACAATGCAACGCGCCCAAAAGGGTTAATTTTGAATTTAATGGAATTCATATTAGTCGTTGGATCTATGAAAATAAATGAACATGATCATTTCTTATTTTATACCAATTACACTCTTTTTACGTGAAACCATCATTTTATACATATATATATATATATATATATATATTCTTTTTGTTATGGTGGAGACTGAAAAATCAAGATCATTGATTGACAACCAAATATATATCGCGATTCTACAATATTGAGATTTATATTCTTTTAGATTTATTTCGGTGTCTTTTTTTATTATGGGTAAACCACATATTTTGTGATTCTAGGTCTTTGTAAAACTTATTTCAATTTATAGATTCATATTATTAATATTTCTAAATTTCCTTCCAATTCATTGTTTATGTTTATTGATTTTAATTCTTATGTTTTAATACATGATCAATATTATTGTATGTTTGTTGTGTATTTGATAGTATATCTAAATTGAACTCATAATCGATCTCTTTAAATATAATATAGACATTTCATTGAGACATATGAGAGATATGTGACATGTATGAGGAAATTAATGTGGTGCTCATCTATTTCATTTAACAAAATAATTTGAATTCTATAAGTTTACGAAAAAATTAGTCATGTTATCATGTGATATATGTATTTTTCATTCTTTATTTTTAAGTTGATACTTTTTTATGTTTATTTTATAAAAGTATGTAATTTTACTCGTTAAATTGGATGATAAAACCAGTTAAACTTTAATTAATATGACCAGCTTAATTCAAGAATCGAATTAGGCACAATCTTGTGATTGTGCCTACTTCGATTTCCATCGATCTTCAAGGATAAACTTAATGATAATTTCATTCATTGATTCAAAAACTAACTTCTAACTTAATGTACATATAGACAAAAAAAAGCGTGAAATTATTATATTTATGTCAAAGCATTTTGAAGTAGCAATAGTAATTCATGCGATTTGAGATTCGATATAAGAAAACTATCTTGAGAACTTAAGATTTTGAGTTATGCAAGTTCAATTTTGAGTCGTTCATATTTGATGCTAATCTTTGTTTGATCTATTTTAGTTCATCGATCACACTTGTTTTTTCATTATGTTTCTTCACTATGTGATTCAAAATCCACTAAAAAACATAGCATCGTTTAACAAAAATATCATGAATTGATTTAGATAGAGTGTTGTGATAGATAATCTTTGTGGCACGTTGAGTGCACTTTGTATTGGTGTGAAAGTAATACACTAGTCTATATGCATGTATATTGTGAATCAAGAAATTAAAGCAAATTTGAAGCATAATTTGTGGAACTTTGATTGCCACTAGTTGAAGGTGTGGTTGGAATCTTCAACAAAAGCAATGAAGCATTCAACAACATTTGTTGCTATTGCAGTAACTATCACTTGCTCTTTCATGCTTATCTGTATTTTTACAGATAAGTTTTTGTACTCCTTTTTCATTCAATGTTGATTTATAGTAATTTGCTATGTAAATTAGAGTGCAAAGAGATTATTCTTTGACCTAGATGAATTAACAAGAGTTGAATAGTGCCAAATCTAGATAAGTTTGTTTCACTGTCAAATTCCACATCTATATTAAGTGATGATTCTTAGAAATCTGAAAATATAAATATTTTTTCCTACCCTAATGTTTTTATTTTAAAGAAAATTGATATGTGGATTTGTTATATAAGTTTTTGTTAGTGGAGTACTAGTTGAGAAACAAACGAACTATATGCATCATCCTAATAGTAAATAACTAGTAATGATAATGTATTAATATATATGTTTGAAATAAGTTAGGTGTTTCAGAAAAAAAATTTGGATGATAGGAAGTGACAATTAAGGCTGGTGTAAAATTAAAGTTGGCAAAATTAATTTTGTTAAACACCATATACTTTGATTGTAATATTCATCAAAATCAAATGCCATTTTGTTTAAAGCTATATGTAATTGACATTCCATAATAATAGAGTAGTTGAAAATTTTGGATCGATTATCAATCGCGTAGATTACATCAATGAGTAATCCATAACTACAAAATCTCAACGGTTAACGAAACAACTACACGTGTCGAATAACCTTCGTTGACTTTTTTTTACGCTATATTTCCAAAGTACAAATAAATCTCATGCACATAGAATTTTTATCTTTATTTTCGGTGAGCTTATATTTTCGATAATGGTAACATTGAACATAAAAATATTAATTTACAATAAGCATGATTTATCTGTGGTAATATCATAATATAAGATGTTTTTATCAAAAACCTTGTAATTACATGATATGAGACTACTAATAGACTTGCTATGGATGTGTTCATCTTCCATTCATTTAGAATCCATATTTCCCCTATCAAATCTCAACGGATTTGACTGATTCTTGTTTGTAAACACTCCTACATTAACCTAGAACCAAATCCAATGCAAAAAATATCACTACATCCCAAGCATTCACACATAATGCTCCCGAACCACATCATGGTCCGTGAAAACACCCATCCTGACCACTTTACATTCCGATCGCAATATCTTCCGAACCCCAAATCCTCACCGCACAAACAAACACATTCCTGAAACCTTACGAAGTTCCCTACAAAATAAATAAAGAATTACTCAAATCCAATAATCCTAGCTCGAGTTATTCCCAAATTTGTGAAGCATAGAAACACACCCTAACCCCCTAAAAAAATCAACTTTGCTAATGCTTTCCAATATGTCATACTCACTAAAATCTCCCACCGCAGATTAAATCTAATCGCACGGTCTAAATTTAAAATTTCTCCTTCACCTAGATCCGCGTCCACTGCCTTTCCACCAATCAGCGTGCAGCTTTTGGATATTAGTCTACTATTTAAATCCGCCCATTTTTTGCCTTCAGAATCACATCAAGCTCTCAATTGAGATTGGGAATTCATAGGTTCCAGCACAGATCTCAACTTTAATTTCCTAAATTTCGCAAACCCTAGCCCTAAAACCTAGTTTCTGTAGAGAATTTCCCATGGCCGCCATCGAAGAGCCAGTTGTCCCTATCGTGCCAGAGGTGGAGTTGCCCGTCGTCGAGGAGTCTGCCAAGGAGGACAATCCGGCACCGAAATCCGCCAAGGCTAAGAAAGCCGCCGCTCCCAAGGAGCCAAAGGCGAAGAAGGTCGCAGCTCCGAGGAAACGCAGCTCACCCACTCACCCTCCTTACATGGAGGTATTCGATGATTCGATTATCGTTTTTTATGTTTTTGTTTTTTAATTGTGATTTGTTAAATGAGATCTAAGTTCTGGTTGATTGCTCATGCAGATGGTCCAGGACGCAATCGAGACGTTGAAGGAGAGGACCGGTTCGAGCCAGTACGCGATTCAGAAGTTTATTGAGGAGAAACAGAAGAATCTGCCTCCGAATTTCAGGAAGCTCCTGTTGGTTCAGTTGAGGAAATTCGTGGCGGCTGATAAGCTCGTCAAGGTGAAGAACTCGTATAAGTTGCCCTCTGCGCGTGCTTCAAAACCCGCTACTGCTGCTGTTGCGCCTGCTAAGCCGAAGGCTGCCGCTCCTTCCAAGCCGAAGGCTGCTGCTGCGAAGGCGAAGAAAGCTGTTGCAGCGAAGCCCAAGCCCAAGGCTAAAACTGCTCCTGCCACAACGAGGACGGCTTCTGCGTCAAAGGCAAAACCAGCGCCTAAACCCAAGCCGGCTGCCAAAGCAAAGCCTGTTGCGAAAACAAAAGCTGTAGCCCCTGCCAAGGCGAAGGCAGCACCGAAGAGGAAGGCGCCAGAGAAGCCAAAGGCCGAGAAGAAACCTCCCGCAAAGGCTGCCAGGACATCCACAAGGTCAACTCCAAGAAAGGCGGCAGTGGTTCCAACAAAGAAAGCTCCGGTGGCTAAGAAGGCGACGCCTGTGAAGAAGAAGGTGCCGGCAAAGAGCGTCAAGACAAAGTCGGTGAAATCTCCGGTGAAGAAGTCTGCTGCAACGAAGAAGGGAAAGAAGTAGAGGAGGGTTGTTTTGGGAAATGGGTGTTTGTTTGTAGGGATAGTAATGTAAATTTACCTTTGTCTTTCTATGGGTATAAATTGTAGTTGCTTTTTATGCCATCAGAGTAGGATAGAACGGATTCTTTTCGTTTCCCCCTCTTTCCGGATTTGTTAGGGTTCTTTTTTCTTCTTTTTATTCAGTTACCAGTGATTAAAATCTGTTCTTAAACGGAATCAGTATATTGTCTATTAATAGAAATGCGCTTATTCCCGTATAAATCGTTCTTTTTGCCTTCAATTCTGCAAATCCTCTTGAATTTGAAGCTGATTGATTGTATTAACGTTGTTGCTATATCATGCGCATGTGGACTAGGGTTACTCAATGGCTGGCGCACGTTAATGAGATCGCAGCCTGGCTTGGAAATTGTAGAACGGCGTCGTGCTGTTAACATGATGCGCTTTCGTGAGAGTGAAGTTTGAAGAAGATGATTGATTTGAGGGATGGGAGGATTGGCGTTTTGTATGTAAAGCACCAAGGCACGCTTGCGTAGGCAATTTACATCAGTTTATGGGTAAATTCTGCACCCTTCTAGCTTGATGCAACATATTTATTATGTAGTACCTTGTTTGCAAGAACTTATTATACTCATGCATGTGGTGCTTAGTTGCTTATCTCGGTATGTTATTCTAAGGAGGCTGAGTTAAATATTTTTTTTGCCCTAAGTGGGACAGGAGGTTGCTGAGTTAAATGGTAATTATGAGCCTTAATACGCCAAGTCAGTTATGGAATCTGTGTAGCGGTTCTTATGCTGTCAGCTGTTCACTAAGTATCACTTATAGCAATTCGAAATTCACAAGCGTAGCTGTCAGCTCGGGATTTTAGTTGTTTTGTTAAAATTTCATGTATGTTTCTGCATTTAAAGGTGCTTTTTTATGTGATTCAATATTTGTGATCTGTGACTGTAAATTCATACGACCACTAACTACACAGCTAAATGCCTACAGAAGGTTAATTTTTAACTTAATAAGAATGACGCTAGAAGAGTAAAAAAGTATTCATGGAGTTTAACTGATAAGGAAATAGCTAGATTCCATTACAGTAGCGATGATATTGTGCAATCAAGAAAATACTGTAGGATCCCGGAAGCACATTACACGCTGCATCATCTAAGCATAATGCTAAGATGTTGCATGCTTTCCGTTACTCAATATTACAGTATTAAGTTGCTACCATTGTTTGCTCTATTGATTTAGTAAGTTTACTTGCACTTTGTGGGATAATCAAGTGCATAGTCAATTATGACATAAAATGCATTTTATTGAACGACAAATCTGTCATAAACTCTTGCCAGATTCGAACTGTCTTTTACTGTTCCTGTCTAGCTCTTATGCCCTACACACTTTTACGTACTTGGCTAACCTAATGATTGAGATGGTTTGACGCACCATTGATGTAGGGAAGCTCAGCAGCTTGTGTGTAACTCTACTAATTGTTGATGAAGTTTGTGTTTCAAAAATCCAATTTGGATCCTCATGCAAGTCTGGGAAAAGAGATAATTGCCATACTCTAAGATGGTTTATTTAACCTTATGAGTGTCCTGACATTATTCCAGTTTCTTTGAGGTGTTCAGTCATCATGAACTTAAATTTACATTTATGCTGACATGCAAACGGTTAGAAAAATACTGGGGCCTCGAAAGGTTACCAATATACGACTCATTGCTTGGCATTTAGCACTGTCAATTAACCAGTTCCTGGTTTTGTCTGAAGTAAATTACTTTACTAAAATGAATCTTGCCATGTTCTGTGACACATGCTCTTCAAGAACTTTCTTAATACATGCTTCTTGCCGTGATGGCGATGTTACCACCTGAAACCGTTCATTAACTGAGCAAGAGATATGTGGATAAACATCATTGAAACCTGATGTTATAATGTCATTTTATAGGAACCTTATATCTGAATAATGTGACTTTCTAATTATGTCCAGAAGGCAGAAGTCATTGGAGTAATCTTTTGACAGCTTAAAAATGACATCATTAAAAATTTATTGTGCGTTGCACGCACTCTGCTAGTCACCTTAAAGGGCTATGTGTTTCCTTTTATCAGTCTATAATCTCTCTACCAAAGGCATTTCGAATTGAGCTGCAAAGGATATTTAGGGCATTTTATTCCATATGTTTTTCATATAATATATGGTCAAATTTTGGCTTCAGAATCGGAGCACATTATTTGCCAATGCCGCTTTTGGATGTGACACTAGCACTACATGTTTTTTATACTGTTTAGAGGATATCGAATTAACTGATAATATTCTGAGAACAGGATCGATTCTGCCTCCTAATTGCACCTTGTGATACAACAAGTGTCGATTTTTCTTCTCTTTCTTTCCGGCCTTATATACTTTGAAGAGACCGTGATGCTATACGTCATGCACGCAAGAGTCTATGGCATTTTGTCTCTTTGAATATTACTCCTTGAAGATTGACTTTCTACCGTCATTTCTCATTCTTGTGCTTTCTACATATTTTGTCTCTTTCTTTTTCCTTTTTAGGTTTCTCAAAGTACTGGGAACTTGGATTCTATGGTACTTAATCTTTCATTTCTTATTCCCACCTCAACTTTTTTGAAATTTGAAGGACCCTTATGGGTGTTTTCGTTTATTGGGTAATAAGTCCTCCCTATCAATCCTTCTTCATTATTTTCTTCCATGTGTTTTATCCTGTAGAGTGTAGATTTTATATTGCAATTACTACTTGGAAGTACTTTTTTATTCAAGAAACTCTTGCAAATCTTTGTAATGAACAGAGGGCTGTAAATAGTCGATCAAGCAGAAGATACAGTTGTTCGAGCTTGTGTAGAAAGATATTGAGCTTTAAAAATTATGTTTGAGCTTGTTTGGTACTTAGTTGAGCTTTGAAATTTATGTTTGAGCTTGTTTGTCTACTTAATAAATTGAGATAGTTTGTCATTTGTTACTTGTTAGCACTTAGATCCAATG
Source organism: Leonotis leonurus (assembly GCA_026898415.1). NCBI lineage: Eukaryota > Viridiplantae > Streptophyta > Magnoliopsida > Lamiales > Lamiaceae > Leonotis > Leonotis leonurus. Next base: position 1,790,712 of record JAPKLX010000055.1, read on the forward strand.
AATGTGTCAAACTCGAGCTTGAATCTTATCAAAAACAAACTTATATTCAAGGTTGTCTGAGATGCTTATCACACTCAGTTCAAGTAATCTTTTGATGCATGATCATGAGAGGATCAAATTGTTAGGTTTGGTTTTCATACCTAGTTAACTAGTTTGCTAGGGAAAAATTTCAGAGCGGTAGGGATGTCTAACATGTATGACCAGTATATGTAACCCGTTATTATGTTCCACCAAAATTTTGGGGAGAGGAACGGGATAATCACTTGGATTGATGCCTATCTTTATTATATCCTTATATTAGGTCGGGTAGTAAATGTGTAATCAAAGTTGCTTGTTTTGAATGGATGAAGCTACACCCTAGAGATGAATTATTCTTTGTTACTTGTTAGTACTTCCTGTGAGGATTGTCGTCGTGGATAGGCTATATCTTCTCCTTGAATTGCCAACGGATACTTTGTCAAGATACCGTCAACAAAAATGGGGAAAACCGGAAAAGTATTGATTATGGGCTGAAGTTTCCATCTCAGTGAATTGTGAGAATTAGAGATATTTTTCTGCTCTGCATATTTAGTCACGAGCTTTGAGCTTAAGTTATTGCCAGGTCAAATAATCGCGATCATGTGCTAGTTACAGACTTCCATAATGTCTAAAGTTCTAATCCAAGGCACAGTTCGTAAAAGGCATTGTACACGGCAGTTTGCACTGCACATTTGGTGTAGTTACATCAATGTTTGCTAATCAATTATCCTCTTAGGTAAGTGAAAGGAAATGCAACTTTCACATATATCTGATTTTCATTTATGTTTGCTTTTTGGTGATTGGTCTCTCTTGAGAAAAACTTTAGTAATTGATATAGGTTGCTTTTCACTTCTTGCTGCTGAATATCTCTTTAACCTTAAGTCTTGCATGTATTGTGTTCTAACCCTGAATATCTCTTGAACCTTAAGTCTTGCATGTATTGTGTTCTAAAGGTAAGATTCAGCTTCACTTCCTCCAACTTGAATTTTATTTTTAGGAGTTTTGAAATTTTACTCTTTATAAGTCTTTGACTCTTTGTAATAATAATCATCTCATAATGCAGGCAGCACACTGAAAGTTTGATTTGCACATCATGATTTACTAGGTTTAGAAGTTATGATGTTCATCTTGATCAAAATTCTCCCATGTCATGTAAGTCAAGTGCTCCCGCTTCTGCACTATTGATGACTGTCCTAGTGTCCTTGTATTTCTTTGTTAAAAAAGTTAACTTGCAAATTGGAGTCTCTCCAGAAGTAGCAATTCATGTATGATACATGCTAAACCAAAATGTTTGTTTCTCCAAGTGTGTGAATTGACAAGAGTTCATTGACAAATAGCAATTCATGATACGAGCAATTTTTTTTTGGAGTCATAAAGTATGAACTGCTGCTTGATTGTTGGAACACCTCATTAAAAGAATAGCGGGAAGGATGAAAGGGATGTTCTTTTTCCCAAAGAAATCCCGCTCCGACGTGTGGCACTACCAAGAAAGCTCTGGCAGCTTAGGAGTCTGGGGTGGTGAAAAATGGAAAGGAGTAAAAACTGGATAGTAGTTTTGGAAAATGATGTTTGTTTGCGGAATAGTATCTTAAAATTTGCTACCCGTTGATACATACCAGAAAAGTCTGTATAGCTCCTCATTTTTTAATCGACATTGCTCTGATTTTTATATAATTGGTTGTTTGTTAGTCTTTATACTGTTTCACCGGCAACACGTGGTTTAGTGTTGATCATGGTTGGCAGGTCATGTTAGTTTATTGTAAGATGAAAAGGCAATCCAGTTAGAAGTGTAAAATTGTTGGATATGCATTTTCGCATGAAGGGGTTGCCTCGTATTATATGATTATATGAAACATGGTAGTTCGTACTTGCAGGTAGTGTAAAAACTCCGAAAAAAAAAAAAATCCTAATTATCGAGCTTAAGATATTTAGTTATAAATTTCTCTCTCGGAGATTTTTATTTTTTTATATATATATATTATTGCTTAATTTCACGTTTAAAATTTTTATACGTCATTACAATAAATATTTAATTGCATTGCATTAGCATCCATAAAGTTTGAAAATTTGCATGATTTTATTCTATTAAATAATTGTGTTCTTAATTTTATTTATGTGGAATTATCATGTCATTTTATTCCAACTTGTAATGCTTAATGAATTAGATTATAAATGTGTGATTTTATGAATCAAAACTATATAAGCATATATATAGATGGTGATTATGCATAAATGTATATATTTAAACACACCCACACAAATATATATATATATATATATATATATATATATGATTGTATGCATGTATGTGTTTATATATTTACACACTAGAGTATATATAAACATCTATATATGTAGGTTATAGGATAGTTCCAATAGAGATTGAAATGACAATAACACATATACAACCGTCACCTTCCTTCTCCCCTACACCATTATCTAACTCTTTTGCATTTTCACTTTCTTCTTCTCCCCCATTCTTGCTGCAAATTACATCCATCATATCACCATTGAAGCTCAAAGCTAAAGTTTCAACCAAACCATCATCTTCTATCCCACCATCACTTTGACCAAGCATCAATCTATACCTCTATCCTCCGCCCACACCTAAAAGCTTCACCTTCCCTTTCAAGCTACTGAGATAGGAAGAGGAAGAGTCTTCCATCATCCATTAATCCAAGCTAAAGAAGGAGAGTGGTAGAACTTGAGGTATATCTTCTTACCAACTTGTATTCTTGAGTTTGAGCTATAAAATTCTTATACCTCTTTCCCCTTGACTTAGGATGAATTATGTATGTTTTCTAGACATTTTTATATAATAAAGTTCAAATCTTTAAAGTCTCATGAGGAGAAACACGAAAGAGAAAAAGTAGAAATTGAGAATCTGCCAATGATTTTTCGATATAAGTCTCTGCATGTTTCGTATTGTTATACTTCTCCATTTGTTTTGAAAATTTTTATATGAAAACCTTGCTATGTGAACTGTATGTATAAACAATTTCAGCTTAATCTAAGTTCGTTTGGTATTTTAAAAAAATACGTGAACTAGCTCTCTCAACTGTGAAAATCTGAAAATATAGCATGTGCCATTGTTTTTAGGTAACTTATGCAGCTTGTTTCAACATGATTCACTTATCATTTTATGATGAAAAGTTTTATGTGGAAACCTGCTATGTGAATATTAATACTGTTAATTTTCATACATTTATATAATGTTTGTGATTTTTGAAAAATACTTGAAGATAACTATTTGAAGTAAAAACATTTGTAAATGGTGACACTTTGTATCTTTAGTTCATGTGGTTTTAGAAGGTGTAATTTATATTTCAAATTTTCTGAAAATATTAGGGTATGTATAGAGTAATCATGGAAAACTAAGTTTGTTTGATAATTTTAATAGATCCCCTAAAAACGTTGCATGAATCTGAAATATTTTTCTCACATAGTCGAACTAATTGTATTTGTTCATGGCATTTTATTAATGTTCTTTAATTGAAATTTTTACAGAATCTCCTTCACTATATAATTACCATATCTGTAAGTTTTCAACACTTTTAAACAAGTATAAATATTTTTAAAATATTTTACAAAATGACATCCCGTAAGATGACTGTTTTGGGCAGACCTTAGTATACCTTGAATAACTTCTGCCTCACTTAATATTTTTTACTCTAATTTTTTTTAAATGAAATAAGAATTCAGTAGCTTTCTATATGGATACATTAGAGTCGATAGTTATGACCTTTCAAAATCTACTGATTTACATGAATAATTTGTTCTAAACTTGTTCATAAAAGTATTATACTTTCTTTACTTTAAATTATGTTATGTGTTTCTTTTACAACATTTGATGAGATGTTATGTATATATGATATATGTGACATAAATTGTTTGTATAATTATTAGATATATTTTATTTTGTGAGTAGCATTTATAGAAATTGTTAAGAGTTATCCCTTAAAGCATTTGAAATTAAGTTATAGATATGTGTACTTAAGTTTATTTATTTTATGAATGATCTTAAACTTGATTATGTGTTTACATGATTTATATGACCACGAGCATCATGCATATCACGAGCATTATTTTCAAAATTTATGAAAATATAGTTATAATTAATTGTATGACATATAAATGTTTCTATTATATATATATATATATATATATATATATATTTCTTGTCAAAAACCCGAGAGTAAGAATAGAACATAACGATAACTTGTACGATTAGCCTCCTAAGTTGAGACTTGTATTGTAGGTCCCGTTCAGGCCGATAAGTGACTCCATTTCCCCGTTCAATTAATCCACAAGATTCAGATGAGTTTCCTATTTACACTACAGTATTTTCGAGCTAGTGAGCTCCAAATATTTTATTAAATGTGAATTAACATGCAAAGTTTTTGTATTGCTCATGTGTATTCTAAATGTGATGGATTGGTTTTACTGTACCCGTTGATTGACTTTGCCAATGATGAAGTTAGCAATTGTGCCTTGAGCCGCATCCGGCCAAGGTACTGTACACGGAAAGTCTGGATCGGGTGAACTTGGTCAGGTTCCCCGGTCTTGGCGAAATGAGATTATTCGCGGAAGACTTCGGTTTTCACCATCTAGTCGCAATAAGGAAACACGGTAAATGAGCAAAAAAGGTAACAAGCTCGATAAAATGTTATAATGTATGTTTTCATATGCGTAGGGTGGACTTTCGTTTTAAAATGCCTTGCGACATATGGTTGGGTATGTAATATTTCTTTTATGAATGTTTATGTTAGTTTTTCACTGAAAAAAGGGGCAAGAAATCCACGGGATACATTAGTATTTTAAATGTTTTTCACAGGTTGAGAGGCGGGCGTAGGCGAGCTAGTGTTGGAGGTTGATGTTGGCGAGGTTGTTCCCTCCTTCAAGCTAGTATTTCTTTTTTTTTCAATAAGCAAACCTCAAACTATTCTAAGTTGAATTTTCATTGTTGTTAGTAAACTTTGTTGTGCCTTATATGGCTTGGACCTTACTTTATGTTGAACTTTAAAAATGATTCGATCTCGTAAACTCTTGGTCTTTCTCAAGAGTTAGTTTATTTAAATAGATCATCTCCAATGTCCTCATACATTGTAAATGTTGTATTCTGAGTGATTTTGATCATTATTGATAATATTTGTATGACCTATTCCATCATTAATTATTCTTATTTATTTAAGTTATAACATTCGTCTCAACCCCGTCTTGGGGCCGTGACATATAGACAGTGGCGCGAGTTGGTGTTTAAAGTCACGAGGTACTTATCTGTTGTCAATGTACATTAGATGTTGGTAAAAATCTCCGTCTCCACTCCTCTTTTTCAACTTCAAAAAAGTAAGAGAGATGGATTATTATATTGTTAACTGCTATCGGGAGAGCTCTAATTTTATAAGTAATAGAAGTTCTTTTTATTCTCTCATTAAGTGGTGTAGGTTCTAATACCATTTTAGAAATGAATATTGAATCCATTTCCCCTTTATTTTAGTAGGCGTCAGTCTTCTTCATCTGGCAAGGGGAGGAGAAGCATCATAGGTTCTAGACATCATCCCTCACCAATGTGGGACAATTTAACATTTTGGAAGGACAAGAAACAAAGTTTTCTTGTATGTCTGAATGTTTCTAACTCTTTTTATTTGGATCATGGATTGTTAATCAACGCTGTCCTTTCATTGCATGCCACATCTCTGGTAATAGTTAAACACAAGCTTCACTCTCGAACATCAATCGCAATCCATATAGCAACATGCCCAACTAAGATGTACTTAAGATGCATTTCAACGTCAAGTTGGTGAAACTTTATATTCCTCGTCCAATTCAAATTTCTTCAGAACTCGACGGTCCAAAAATAATCTAGTGCAATAAGCAGCGCATAATTGGTTAGGCCAACTTCTAGACCGTAATTAAGCAATTACATGGTAAATCACGCAACATAGTGAAACTTGAGAGTATTGTATTTGTTCTTATCGATTAGACTTTGGTCTAAAATTTTAATGATATGTTGAATATAACAAATTAAAAGATGGATAATGAAAAACAACTTATGCTTGAAATTTTTATTTTTATTGTTTTGTTCCTGAATTAGAAGCTAAAATTAGATTTATTTTCAATGCTCACGTATTATTTGTTTATTGCCTATATTGATTGATGCGTAAGATGTATTGCATATATTGATTGATGCATAAAATGTAATTTTATAATGGTGAAGTTATTGGTACAACACTTGTGATATGACGTAAGGATTGTTTGCTGCGTTGTTCTTTGGTACATATTCTATCCGCCCGTATTTTTGTCATGTTTTAATTAAAATTGTAACAGTTTTTTGGTCAAAACATTACATAAATACTGAGACAGATAAAATATTAAATATTATTATTTTTATTATTTAATTTAATTTGACATCAACACACGAATTGGATTGACGTTCCAGCAAAACTTTTAAACGTTTACCTTACTTAGTATGTCATCATATTTAATGAATAATTTAGAATTATATTAATAACATTTCAACATGTCTATTATTATGAATTTGAGCTATTATAGTGAACGAGATGTATCCATATTAATATTATTCATTCTAAGGCTATAGTCCAACTATTCAACGGAAAAAAGAACCTGAGTCCAAACAGAAAATAAAATTTCAATTTTTTTAGCGAGGTAAGAAAAAAAAATTCATGTCTATTATATGTTGAAATATAATTAGAATTTATTTTATGCATTTATCTATTTTAATATATTGGAGTTAGTGGGTATGAATTAGCACTAAATGTGATGAATTAGTCTAGTTAGTGGGTGTTTATTATGAGTGTAGTGGTGTGTTAATTGTGAGAGTAGTGGGGGTTTTATTTAATGGGTATTAGATGAAAGGTCTCATTTTGAGCCTATAAATATTTGTAGTGAATCAAAGAATGATGTATCACACCTCACAAAATTTTATAGAGTCTACAAGTTGCTCCATATTCCATTGAGTGTTTATCTTTTTCATATATAGTAGCTCTCCACATTCTAACATTATAAAGGTATATTAATAATACCGGTTTTTTCGGTAACAATAATATAATACTTCATCCGTTCTATTAATAATGATTTATTTATTTTTTACACGAAGTTTAAGAAACATTCAATATATGGTTAATCCACAAAATTCAAATAATACCCTATGTGCTAATGTTTATCTAATAATAAAATGAATCATTATTAATTAGACGGAATTGGAAAGTATAATATTACTATAGAACACTTTTGTGTTGGTTGTCTCTTATCAAAGTTGCCTCAGAAATCATCACCACAAATAAATTTGTCACCTGATTCTAATTTCTAAGATATATACTGCCAAAACACAATTTAAATTTTCAGATTTCATATTTCATATTTTCGCTGTATATTATTGTATATAAATTTTTGGCTGATATTCTATCCATTGAATCTGCTCAACGTACTCCACCAGCTCGAATTTTGATGCCCAATTTTATATATGTGTGTTGTAATTCTCAGATTCCTGTTTATTTTGTATACTTATTTTATTGTACTAAAGTGAATCATTCTTTTAGCCCGTTTGTATGCGTGGCGATGGTGAATATGGAACCCACAAAGATCATCGTTAAGCTAGCTCAGTTCTTAATTAGTTGTTGATTGCTGAGAGTGTGGCATTCTTGGTACAAGATTTTTTTCTTACTGTAAACCTTTGTTCATCATAAAACAAACTAGTGAATGAAAATCCCAAGAATTTTGCTGCTAAGTTTTTCAATCTGCACAAATGAATTCTGACGTCTAGGTGCTTTAGAGAAGCTGTGCTTTATCAACTTGTACTTTCCCCACTACCAAGTGTCTGTCTTGATGCTGATTTTGATTTTGTAAGTCACATCTTAGTAACATCTAAACATTATCTATATAGGTAGAGAATTCCATCAAGATCCATCACCTCTTGATGCACTCTAGCTCGTACATGTGTCGGGACACATATATCAATTATCATCTGCTTGTCATGGCCCTGTACGGGCTATCACTCTCTCATTGTCTCAGCTTTCTGAATAGAGTACTTGAGCTCTTTCTGGATGTTCAACCTTGAAGGAGACAAAACTATGTCGTTCCAAACGGAGCCTTCTTCGAAAGCCGGGTGGCATGCCTTGTAGAGCTCAAAAATGGAATCTGCGTTTTCGTTCAGTCTTGATACCACTTTCAAACAATTTATCTCATCCGGGTCGACCAGTAGAGTCTTGTCTCTGTCTTTCCATCCTATCATCTTCAGAATACACAATTGTATTAGCATCTAATACACAGTAGAATCTGTGTAGTGGAAATGGAAGTTGTTGGTTATGCTCGTTATGTTGGTTTTTGGCAGCTGCAGTTCCTAAGTTTCATCACATTACTGAATTGGCTTGAACTTAGCAAGAGAGGGTCGAGTGCACCGTACCTTAGGGGAGCCTTCTAACGCGTTAGTGCAGTAAAGTCGAGCATTGTCTACTAGGTTGCAGTATGTCATAAAGGCTTCTGCGAATCTCTTGTGTGATTTCAGCTGAGAGTTCACCCTCACTGCTCTTCTACACATTATGGCTCTCCTGTGTCATTGCAAAGAGACAGAATCAGCTATCATTTCTTCTTCTATCCAAATTAAGAAGCACAACTTAATCTTGTGTGTGAATAGTGGAGTTGGTTTTATTCCCCAAGGAAGTAAACATGGTAGAAGAAATTCATAATCTTGGTCCCCTTATTTATGGCTGATATCGTTTTTTATGTTTACCTTATTCCTCTAATAACAGCTAAATAAGAATCACAAACAACGCCGACCAACTCCACTCTGTATGGTCTTCTCTTCTTATTTTCTTCATGCTCTTGTTCTTCATCCATTTGTTCCCAATAGTTCTCAGTCACGACCCCGTTGTCATCTACTCTATAGCCGGCTCCCATTCTGTATCTGCGACGGTGAACATTCCTAGCCATGTTTATTGTTTGCACGACAAATGGCAGCCACGAAAGAGTACCATCCATGATCACATCTCGCCCTTCGTTGAGTGCAGTTACTAGCAGGGATGATGCTGCATCTGTAGATGATTGGTGTACCTAGTAAATGTAATTAGAGCTGAGATACTATCATACAATCTTGCAAATGGAAGAGAGCTCAAGAATGAATGAAGCAAAAACTACAAAATATATGAAAATTCTACGTTTACAGACATATATTGATCTAGATGGAAGCATGCATCAATTATCTTATCATTGAAAAGATGAATATGAATACCAGTTCAGCAGTTTGAAGCAGGTCGTGGTGCCCCCTAGAGCTCAAGGCTCTGTAGATGACGTCCGACTCTTTGAATGCATCTGCCTCGATCACCACTGCATTTTGTGATGCTCCAGCCCAGAATGGTCTATCGAGCAGAGAAAGTAATATTTATTAACTCATCTTCCTATGTACAATTACCTTTGAAAACCACTACATGATAACACTATGCCTTTTGAAATATGTTGTTTGTATTCTTTGCAGTTAAGACGAGATTGGCTTACTCTTTGAGAATGTCCTTGAGCACAGTACTCTTCCCGGCCCCCATTCCACCGCCCATGAGGAGGAGTACCGGACTTCTGTCGCTATGAGCCATCGGTACCATTACATTTGTGCACTGTGAATCATCATTGGTTACAAGTCCAATAGCTTTCATTTCCTCCACTAATGTGGTAAACACTCTTGCCACCTTCAGATTCTTTGTCACCCTCTCAACTCTCTGTTCTCTTTATTTTTCAAAACAGGAAAAAAAAGCTAGTAAATCTTACTTTTTATATGAGTGAAATCTTAATATCTACGGTGACTTTTCAGTTTCTTGAATTAGTGACTGGGAAATTTATGCATTGAAGAGATAGTGACCTACCTCGTTGCTGCCATAACGATGTGCTTGAGCTTCTTTTTTGGCTCTTCAGCACCCAACACCTGAAATTTATGATGAGTTAGAGTAATATCTAAGGTAATAGTTTTCTTGAATTGAAATGAAGCTCAAGATGGACATGCCTGACTGAGCATATACGACGTGTGTCTCCAGTGGAACGCAAAGTAGCTGAGGATACATCTTTCAAATTCTTCCACGAGTTTGATGAAGAGAGAATCACAATCAGGATCATTTGCGAAAAATGCGTACATGTCCTCTTCGCATCCTTCAGCTTTTTTAATGTATTCAGATGCTAATTTGCACAAATGTGGGCATTCTCTTCTGTCTTTGAATCCCATCTGCCTAGCTGCTTCCATGCACACACAACACAACACGTAAATGTAGCATGGATCCAAAAGAAATAATATCTTAATCGCTGATAATAAAAGAGATAGAGATAGAAACGTGGCGTGTCTGATTCTTTTTGCATTGTGTTATAGACACAAACGTGATGGAGGATTCAAGGAGATAGAGAGATTTACCTACATAGTGCGAGAACTTCTCAATGCTCAAAACCTGACCCGTATCTGTGATTCTCTTGCGAGGTATGATCTTTTTGTCGCGTAATGTCCTAATTCTGTAATGCAGCGCGGCTGCTATGATCAGGCCCAAAGAGGAGGCGAGGAGGATCTGCGTGTACGTTGGTTTGGGGCTGCTATTCATGTCATCTGGTGGGGAAGAAGGAAACATAACCATTTAATGAAATCCTTGTGCAGAAATATGTGATGATTTTGTTGATGTGTGTTTTGTTATGTTAGAGGGGTTTCAGCAGGTTGCATGCATGCCTTGGCTTTTGGAAGGACAAGAAACAGAGCTTTCTTGTTAATTGCATGTGTTTTGTTTTTCCTTTGTCTGCGTGTGTGCTGTGTGTGGTGTCTATTTCTTGTTCCTAGGAATCTGGAGATGTTGATGTAAGTCTGAATGTTTCAACTATTTTTATTTGGATCATGAATTGTTAATCAACGCTGTCTTTTCATTACATGCCATATCTCTAGCAATGCAACTGATTTTTATTTTGATATACTGTAGCTTTTTATATGTTTTCATTAACTAAATATACTACTAGTTAGAATGCATTTATTTATAATCAAAACAAAACCATATAATTTGGAAATTTTGAAAGCTACAAACATCTAATCCGTAATGTAATTTAATTTAAAGTAATCCAAATTTTAGAAAAAAGAGCTCACATCGGAGAGTGAATCTCTTAAGTGGGGAACTTCCACCTCTTATTTTCCATTTTTTCATACGTAAATTTGTTTTTCAAAATTTTAAATTTATTAAATCAAATACTAGACCGTCCATTTTGAGAATTACCCACTAGGATTATTTTGACGAAACTATCAAAATATGATATATTACTAAAAATAATTAAAATTACAAAAAGATATAGTGAAAGGCCGATTTTTGAAGCCCCATTGGCATGCATGCTCTGAATTCTGATGGATTATGCCATATTTCAACATTATAAGATTAAAATTGGAAAATAGCAATTTTAACACCAACTTATATGATAATTTAGTTTTATCCATTATATTTTATTTACCAAACAAGATCTTAGAATCTTGCTTCAAAATATGAAATAATACATTTATATCCATAATTAATGAGGATTTATATCATGTTGAAAATTTACTCTTATTTCTCAACTTATTTCCAATAAATTAAAACCCGACTCAGTGAATCTCCTCGCTGTTTCGCAGCCATGGTTTCCAGAACACGAGCTCGTGAAGCCGCTCGTGCTATGACTGCTCTCGTTTCTCGCCCTCCTCAAAGTGCTCATCTCTCAACCATTATGATGGCGCACCCTCGCAATTCGTGCCCCACCAGAAACGATCGAAAAATCGCCGCAGCTGAAGCGCTGAAAGACTTCAACAAAATGATTCAGATGCGGCCGCGGCCGGACTTTTCATCATTCAACCCGCTTCTGACCGCCGTTTTGAAAGACAAGAGGTTTAGAGACTTGATTGGCATGTTCAATCGAATGGCGCAGCTCGATTTATTTCCTGATTACTTCGGTATGCACATTCTGCTCAATTGTTATTGTGATTCGAAAAGAGTTAGTTTCGGTTTTGCTGTTATGGGTGGGCTTCTGAAGCGGGGTTATCGCCCTAATATTGTCACGTTTACTTCCTTAATTAAGGGTTTGTGCATCGAAGGCAGAATAGATGATGCTAGAGAAATGTTGAGGAAAATAATTGCAATGGGTTTCTATCCTAATGTGAAAACTTGGGGTACTTTGATTAATGGGTTGTGTAGGAGTGGGAATGCAGAGATTGCTCTTCGAGTGCATCAAGAAATTAGGGATGGGAATGTTGGTCACGGTGTGATGTTTGATCCCAATTTGATTTACTACAGCTCCTTGATTGATGGCCTCTGTAAAGAAGAAATGCTGGAGGAGGCTAAGGAACTGTTTACTGAGATGGACGAGAGGGGGATTTCTCCCGACGTAGTAGCATACAGCACGTTGATGAATGGTATGTGTAAGATGGGAGTTTGGGAAGAGGCGAAGGAGTTGTTTTTCCAGATGATGGATAGAGGCATTCGCCCTAACGTGGTGTCTTTTAATATGTTGATTGATGTGTTTTGCAAGGAGGGCAGAATGGACGAAGCTAATGGGTTGTTGGATCTCATGATAGAGAGGGGTGTGGAGTCGGATTCCATAACGCATAACACTTTGATCGCTGGGTACTGTCACGAGGGTAGAATTCGTGATGCAAGAGGGCTGTTTGATGTAATGGAAGATAAGGGATTAGGAAGAGATGTTCAGTCTTACAATGTGTTGATTAATGGCTATTGCAAGCTTCGCAAATTAAAAGAGGCAATGTCCCTTTTCAGAGAAATGATTAGCAAAAATCTCAAGCCGACAGTTATTACTATCAACACTTTGTTAGCTGGTTTGTTTCAAGTTGGTAAAGTTATGGATGCACGGAAACTTTACTTGGAGATGGAAGATTATGGTCTTGCACCGGATTCTGCCACCTATAGTACATTAGTCGATGGTTTCTGCAAGAACAATTGCCTTGGGGAGGCTATAGAGTTGTTCCAAACCCTTGAAAAGTCTGGATATAAGCTTAATAGTCTTACTTGCAACTGTTTACTTGACGGACTGCGCAAGGCAGGAAAGTTTGATCTTGCTTGTGAGCTATTCAACAAACTCCCGGAGTTGGGCTTGGCACCAACAATGTTTACTTATTGCATCATGATTAATGGGTTCTGCAAGAACGGACAGTTAGAGAAGGCAGCAAATCTATTTCTGCTAATGGAGAAAGATGGTTTTACTCCCGACTTAGCAGCCTTCAATACGCTTATGCGAGGATTCTGTAATAACAATGATCCAGCCAAAGTGGTTGATCTTCTTCAGAAAATGGCAGAGAGAAGTCTCCTACCAGATTCATATACAGCAACTATAATCGTGGACTTACTGTCGAAAGAAGAAGGTTACTCAGATTATCTAAAATTAATTCCCAACTTTAGTAACCAGGTCTGGGAGAAGCTAGCAGGCTGAAAATTAGCTCAAGAAATTCCCAACATGAGACACGAACCATAGATTTGAATATTATGGAGACATATTGCTTGTTGGCGATTCTTATACAGTAGAACCAGCAACAGCATGGAGTTGGTTCTTCCGTAAAATATCATGCGTATAGCAATCAAGGAACTAGCATTCAGTTTCTGGTCATTACTGGTTGGATGGTGAGAACAAGTGAACAACAAAGTCCAGTCCGGTACCTCAAACTTTATACTGTTTGGAGTTGCGGTTGATAGCGCGTAACATGATGCGCACTGTTGATATGGTGTCACAATTATGCAAATGAAGCTTTAAGAACATATGAATTCATTTTTGGTTTCTAGAATATGAATTTTGTGCTTGATTGGGGGAATAGTGTTGTTGCTGCAGAGTCAAGAAGGCCTCTTTTGGCTCTCAACCTTGCATGTTTTCAATGAAAATGGCGACATCTGCAATCTTAATACTTGTAGCGTTAGTAGCTCATCTGCAGCTGCAGGCAGACCTTTATTTGTTGAACTAATAACACTTGGATGTTGAAATTTAGTTATTCCATCATAACATATGTATCTGCAGTGTTCCGATTCAGCCAATGAAATGAGGGAAGAGATTCATCTCGAGATACCTTGTCTACCTAGTTTTATAGCTCTTCCTTTCATTATCGAATCTCATTTTTGAAGGCACTTTCTTTTATACTGTCTTTTGAAGAATTTCAGTTTATCAGCACATATTGGGATCAATGTGGCTATATTTGAAGCTTTCAAATAGTGTAAAGTAGTAACACTGGTACGAGAAAGGGTTGGGGGCAATGAAGTAGGTGAAGTGGTTGGATTTTGCGAGTTGTTCCAACCACTGCTGGAGAAATAAGGAAGCTTGGATGAGTTTGGTTGGTTGATCTGAGTAACCAGAGGAACTAGGCAATAAAGGGCGGAAGAGCTTGCTTTGACTGAACTGGTTATTCTATCTAGAAAAAGAGAATTGTATGTGCTAAATATTGCGCTATTTACCGGTGAGTGGTATTATTGGACTGATGTTTTGATGGGAACAAGGGAGACTCCCACAATTGAGTTAGAACTTGACTGTGTTTAGAGCCTTTTCCATGTAGTCCCTTCGGATCCCCCATAGATGAGAACAGACGCATCTTTCCTTGCATCTCTGAGCAATTGAGTTCATGAGTTCTGTTCGGATTCCAACTTGTAGTTTAAATATCGACGGCAAACCCCAGTGACCAAGCACTCCTGCCCCCAAAAGAAAAGCGGAGACCGAAGAACCGCCAGGTTGTCAAGCACATGTCTGAAGAAGAGGCGGGTGCCCTCTAAGTTTACCGCCCTACCATCGTGACGTGAATTTGCCCTCTAAATTTACCACCCTACCATCGTGACATGAATTTATAATTTAAGTTTAATGTGATTTTCCGAATTAAATAACACGAAGTCTATATATTTAAGAGCTAAGCTAGCACTATAGGCATGTTACCATAATTCCACAAATCTTAATGTTCGTCGGTAATCGCACATGGATTGGCAAGAAGATTATCTCCGATCTCCTTAATACACTTAAACCCAAACCTATATCATTATTTTATACAATATATCCTCCTTTTATTTTCTCATATTATGTACATAACAGTATCCTCCTATATATATAAACCTTTTCTTGCAATACCAGCGAAAAATTAATAACTCAAAAAAGCCATATAGTAAGAAGGACATTGAGATAATTGAAATATTGTTAAGTCAACAATTTTAGTATATTTAAACCTTTTTCTATAAAAAGATAACTAGTCAGGGTCCCATTTACTAAATGTTTCAAAATCCCGTTTTTATTTTATTTACTATGTTATTATCTGTATAATAAAATCTTAGAAATAGCGTTACGACGGATCTAAACTCATACCTTTATCGAATGACTAATACATACACAAAAATGTGATGAAAATTATGGTTTCATCAATAGGCCATGACTTTGTTAAAAACGAAGGCGTTGTCTTTTGAGTTTATTCTCAGTCACAAACAAAGTATTTGTCTTTTGCATGCCATTAAGGTTAAGGATTTGTGAATTGTGATACTTGAAGAACCTTGTAGGTAGGTAGGTAATTATTCAACCAAAATTAGATGCCAAGCTTAAACGGGAAGCTCATTCGTACGACCCAAATCGAAATCGTATCGATAAAGAGCTAATCGAGACTTCGAGTGAGCTTTTACTCCATAAAAGAATAGAGAAATTTAGAGTAAAGGAAATGTATAGAGAGAGACATATTCATTTCATTGATTGATTATGTACAAGAGAATGACACACACACACGTATATATAAAGTAGATAGTCAATTCATAATACGCATAACTCGTCTACAAGTCGATTATCGCAATATCCGTTACAAATACTATGACCAATAATTAAACGTATCACGGTCTAAAAATTCCATCCATCTCAACGAAAAGACAATTTTTTTAAGGATTGATACAGGTGGAGGATCCACAATTTTAAAGCGTTAATTATGTTCCAAAAATTAAAAAAAAAAGAGTTATCTTATATTTCCATTTATAAATGGCATCTTATTATAATAATAAAGACATGTGAAAGTGATGTTTTGGGCTTACTATATTCTGTT
This sequence comes from Leonotis leonurus, assembly GCA_026898415.1. Taxonomy (NCBI): domain Eukaryota; kingdom Viridiplantae; phylum Streptophyta; class Magnoliopsida; order Lamiales; family Lamiaceae; genus Leonotis; species Leonotis leonurus. The sequence continues at coordinate 1,806,772 of JAPKLX010000055.1, forward strand.
GGGTCGTCATATCTTAATTACCTATGTTGTTATTGGCCCAAATTAATATAAATAATTTAATTCGAATAAAAAAGATTAATAATGGTAATAGGAAAAGTGCGAGGACCAGTTTGGAAACGCACAGATAAGGAATGGAGTAGAATGCAATTATAAAAAAGTTGTTCTGATATCTGATAGTGTATATAATATTGAAAACCTATGCGATAAATTTACACTACAATTCAATCTCTATCTCCCGCTTCGTCTATTCGACTCACTCCTTATTACTTTTTGCCATCACCAGCAGCAACACACTGCAAACTCTAAATTATGTACGTGTTTGTTTTGGGAATTGGAGTCGACATTTAATTGATCACCTTTGCTGTTTGTTGATTTGGGCATCTTTGCTCTCTATGTGCATTGTCATTTTCTTTTTCTATCACACTATGGATTTAGGGTTTGTATATATAGGTTTTTAGCCCGGGTTATTGAGTTTTCTGTTTTGATTTTGGTTATTTTGGTTTATCTGTACCGCGCCAGTTTCGTTTGTTTTGCTTGTCTTTTCTGACATGAGGAGTTTTTGTGGTAGAAAAATATGGTAGGTAATTTACTAACCCGAGCTATCTATGGGTATAATTTTGTTTGGTACATTTTTTCCCGGGAATTATGTTTGTAACACTCTAATGGATGTTAAATGTCATTTCCGGTTTTTCCTTTTCTCAAATAAATGCTGATCTGTATACCTTGGCATGGGCACATTCTTTGAAATGGTGGCTAAAGTCGAGTTCTTTTAGTTTATGGTTCTACTCGGGCAGTAAGATTCGTGTGATTTTTAATTTCCTCATGCTGTCAAAGTTGATGGAGAATGTTGGGGCTCATCTACTTATCTTTCTGATCAGTTACAAGTTTTCTTTAAAAACCTGTTGTTTCAGCAAATGTTTGAGGAAAACATTGAGGATCCGGGTTTAGACAATGTTCAAGAGACGGATGAGGTGCAAGAGAGGGATAACATGCCGGTTGACTTGCATCCACCAGAAGAAGTACAAGAGGAAACAACAGATTTAAGTTTTGTAGAGGAAAAGAAATGGCCTGGTTGGCCTGGTGAGAATGTGTTTAGGATGTTAGTTCCCGCACAAAAGGTTGGTGGTATCATTGGACGCAAAGGGGAATTTATTAAGAAAATATGCGAGGAAACAAAGGCACGTGTTAAAATTCTTGATGGTCCTCCTGGAGCCACAGAAAGAACTGTGAGCTACTGATCTCCTTCATAAATATTATTGTCTGAGAAATTTGATCTTGTTATATGATTCTCTTCTTTATAAGTTCCAATTTTGACCATCTTAGGAACATCTTAGATCAAGTGATCATCTTGCTTGTAAATTTAGAGATGCTTGGACTAGATGGTTCATTCTATTAAGCGATAGTTCCATTCAAATATTTTTTTACTCATTGATCTCCAGGTAACTCTAATATTTGATGTTAGCAAATCAATGAGGTGTGTACCTTACCGAAGGCTTTATCAATCTTCATAAAGGTTGTCAGCAGCCTGTCCATCAACCATCAACCTTAATGGTGTTACTTCCATTTCTTTAATAACTATTGCCTTTGCTGTTACTTTCCTCCAACTTTTAGTGCTCCAGCATACTTCCGCTTGATAGTGTAATTTTTTCAACTGCCAGATCTCTACTACTGGTGCTCTTCTTGTTTATGTTTTGTCGAGTGTTTAGTTTCATTAAGAACTGCGTGAGGTTTAGACCCGAGGATTAATAAAAGCTCTATTACTTAGAGCAATTAGGAATGATATCAGCTGTCTTTGTATCACTACTTGAATAACGCTTCATGCTTTAAATTGTCTTTAGAAACCTTTAGAATATTATTAGATTATTGCTAGGGGATCAATTCCAAAAAATAGAAATCCATAAATAACAGAACATTTTGCTTTGGTGTGAGGGAACTGAAAGCTTATAGAAAGTATCATATAAAGATGGAAAACATTTTTCCTAGAACTCTGAATGAATTTTTAAAGTTTTAAACATCATTTAACTAGCACACTCTGAAATATAATATATTAACTAAAGAAGATGAAGTATATCAACCCCCTACAACCAACATTAAGCAAGAAATTCTTTTTAGTATGGTGACCAAAATGAATCCTTTCAGGTATTGCAAATTAAGCAAGACATCAATCTATCATGTGGCTGCAAACAACAAGAATCAAAGATCCAGATTGATGCGATGAGTAATGAGCATTAGAGTGCCGAAATATTCTTCTGATTGTATGTCAGATTGATTTTTGTGTGGACAACTTTACCAAGATTGGCACATTGCTCTATATCTGGTAACTTCAGAACTAGATCAATTGATGTCTGCAAACAATTACAAACTATACAGAAAAATAACATTAGCAACAGAATCATGAGATGCTTTATCTTATAAAGTACAGATTTGTTGAGATAAATGAAATCAAGATGCAGGATATTATGAAAGGATAACAAGTAGCAGTCATTTTAGAGTTATTACCAAGTTACCAACACAAAAAAAGAAATATTCCGATATTTTCACTCCATTGGACATACACTGTAATTCTTTTGAACTTGCTTCTGCTACTTGTTAATTGGCACTTATCACCATTAAAAAATGTGTTTGATTTCGTTCTCTTCATTTAATCAGTTATCGTAGATCCATAGGTAATGTGAGACTTTGAAATGGAAATAAGTGATTAAAGACTGTTGATAACTCAATAGTGAATGTCAAGTTGTATTGCTAGTTTAATTAGAGCTTTTGAGTAACTGTGGTTGCTCATTTAAGTTGTTCTGCACGATGCAGAAGAAGGCTACAACCTATAATATAAGCAATTTTAACACCACTTCATATAACAATGCAATCTTAAATCTTCACTTGCCATCCGTGATCAATCTCCCTGATGAACTACACCTTCATATGCTTGTCAGAGGATGCATCCAACATATCCCAGCTATGATTTATTTCTTTCTAGTATTGTAGATTTAAGCACCTTGAGATGGCCATCTTAGCTATGACTGCTCGTGACCAGTGATGATAATGCTGATAATCAATAATAGTATACCAGAATTCAATAGATATGCTTCTCTGAAGTGCATGCTTGTGGTGCTCATTAATTTTTTATTAGCTTATTATATCCACTGGTTGCCCTATTATATTTATATATGTTGTATATTTATCTTGGTTTTCTCCAGCATTATAAATTTACATATTGCATCATTCTTATCAGGTATTGGTTTCTGCAAAGGAAGAGCCTGATCTCCCAATTCCACCTGCCTTGAATGGTCTTTTGAAGATCCATAAGCACATTCTGGATGCAGATTCAGATGCAGCTGGTGGAACATTTTGCACAAGACTTCTCGTGGCAGCTATACAGGCTGGTAGTTTGATTGGGAAGCAGGGTGCCACAATAAAGTCAATTCAAGATGATTCACATTGTACTATTCGAGTAATTAGAGGAGGTGACTTTTTTGTGGCTTTGCCTTTCATTGTGTTTTGTATCTATTGCCTTCAATTTTTTATAAAGTTGCAATAAAGTTCTCAGACAAGCACGCCTATTCTGAAAGCAGGCTAACTCATTTAAATGCAGATAGTTTTCTTTGATGCTTTATAAATGCGGTTACCCTATTTTATTTTATTTTTCAATATTTTTCTGCCCTTTTCCATTTTTTTGAATGATCTCATTTCTCTTCTCTTGTTCGAATGATTTGCTTTTTTGTTACTGCTGTCTCCTCTTGTTCGAATGGTGTGATCTTTGTTACTACTGTTCATACTCTTGTTTCTGTACTTGATTTTCAATTACTGTTTTTTTCTGTCTATGGTACTTCCTGAATATTTGAAATTTTATGCTAGTTTTTTATGTTGTAATACAGAATATAATGTTGCAATATTGAGAATCTCCTGAGACGAATAAGAAGTTTATCTTTTTGTGTTCATTATTGTTTCCGATTTACTGAAAGTTACTTATTGAACTATGTCCTATTAGGAGAGGATGTGCATGTTATTAGGAGTTGGTGTTTTTTTCGGAACAAGCTGTAAATTATTTGTTGCATGTTTTGAAATTCTTTTTCTCTTCCCATTTTTACTGAAGCTGTCAATTGATAAATTTGATGAGCAATCATGGTGGTTATTGGTTAAGTGTCTTTTTTAATGCAGAATTTTGTCTGAGCAGTATTTTTTTCAATAGTTATTTCTTCGATTTTTACTGATTTTTGCTTAAATGAAATAACTATGCAGAGAACTTGCCTCCAGTTGCCTTACCTGATGACAGTGTAGTTGAGATACAGGGGGATCCTGCAGGTTTAGAAAAGGCTGTTGAAATAATTGGTACACATCTCAGAAAATTTTTAGTAGACCGAAGTGTAATTGGAGTATTTGAAATGCAGGCATGTGCCCTTTTATAGTTTTGTCATTTTTCAAATTATATTAATGTTCTTTGGCATCTTTCAAATCTATATTAATGACATCCTAGTTTGACCTGGTCAGTCGCAAATGCCAAGTACTCAAGCGACCCGGAATGTGCATCCATCTCAATCTTGGGGACCATCCCAGCCAGCTTTTTCCAGGAACCCCAGTGGACATGGTTACGGATCCAATCATTCATTTATGGAACCTCCTCCACATCAATATGATGATTACTATCCACCTGCCGACATGCCTTTTGATAAGCAGCCTCTCTCAGGCCCACCTTCTTATTCAATGGGAGCTCAGGCAACTAATGTGCAGCCCCAACAAGCAACGATTGGGAAGGTAAATTCTGCTTCAGTCTCATCTGCAAACTTGAGTCCTTGAAGTACTTGTCTGATCTGATTTTTACTAGTGGAGTTAGAGGTGATACGATCTTTAAGCTTGTCGAGCGACTGCTTATGCTAAATGTCTGCTATTCAGTAACAGATGGCATTTCGGGTGTAGTTTGATGTAACACTGTTTTTTCTCTACACTGAATCTGAATATCTCAGGTATGCAGTAATTTTGACAAAGGTGTAATAAAAATGAAGGAACTAGGTAAATTTGAGAGTTGAACTGTGAAAACCCAGTTGCCCTGCTATATTTACTTAGAGCGCTGTATGTGTCACATGCTGTTCTAGTCAGTTTTATTTTCTAATTATCATTGCTGCTCTGTTTTTTATTTTATAGGTAACACAGAATATGCAAATTCAACTAGCATATGCGGATGCCGTAATTGGTGTTAATGGTGGAAATATTAGCTATATACGCCGTACTAGTGGTGCAACTATCGCGATACAGGAAACAAGAGGAGTTCCTGATGAGATGACTGTTGAAATAAATGGGTCAGCATCACAAGTCCAAGCAGCACACCAGTTGATACAGGTGCTTCACATTGCTGTTTTTAAATGCAACTAAAAGATGATGATTTATCACATGTTATCTTGGTAACTTAATTTGTCAAGATGGGATGTTGATCCTTGGTATAGTAAGAATTAGAACTTTGATATATCAGTTGTATTGGTTATTCGCATATATGTATATCATGACATTCCACGGCATGGTGCAGAACTCTATCGCGGATGCCATGAGCAATTCACAGAACTCGACTGATAGTTACAACCCGTATCCCCCTCATGGCTCAGGTCCAGTTTATGGTTCTTCAACTTCTAATGCTGCTGGACAAGGCAGTCACGTGCCATCTGGAGATCATGGTTCCATGTACGGGGGTAATTATGGTTATTAGAGATTAATTTAGCTTTAAAAAGAAGGGATTTAGGTGAGAGATTTGGGTGTAGTGTTGTATTGTTTAGATTGACATGGCCTGTAGGCTGTAGCAAGATCGTTTGCGTTTCCATTTTGTGTTCGACGATGGTGCGACTCTTGCCTCCTCTAATTCTCATCTATTGCTTATTTATTGGCTGGTTGAGTAGCTAGTGTGTTGACTATCTTTGGCCGTAGGAAAATCACGAGAGCCACTTCTTATTACGGTCTCCGGTGGCAACCAGTAGCAAAATCATTGCACATAATTTTGAACTCTATTATTATAGTGAAAAAGCAAATCAGTTTGGACCAAAATGACAATATGTTTGATCAGTGGATTCTACAATAATGAAGCTCATAAGATCATAAATTAACTGAAAAAATGTCATTTGAATTATAGTACATGCAAACTGTATATATAACACGAATCTATGGACAATAAATTCGTCCATGAGCGGAATGCAGCACAAGAAGTTTATCATTAAATCACATGTTAAGGACATCAAGGACATGATAGATAGTGAATCCTATAAATAGAGAGCAAATCGAGAACCATGTCAGGCGAAAATATGGTAATAACTAATAACACAATATCATCTTCCCACACCCACGAGACGATAAAGGATGTAATTAATCTTAAGTAAAATTAGTGTGTAATCCGAGACAGAAAATTATTTTATATTATAATTTATAAATATAAAATTTAAATATATATTTTAAATTACATATTTACGACAAAAAATTTAAATATTAAAAATGTTATTATTTATTTAAAAATTTGTGTTTTATAGTAAAATTTTAATTATTAAAAAAGTTATAATATATTTAAAAACTTAGGTTGTATAATAGTTATATTATTATAGTAAACTCAAATAATAATTATAAATATAAAATTAAAAATCTAATCACTTGTATTTACAGATTATTAGCTATAAAATTAAAATATATCGTTAATAAGGGGTGATTGAGGAAACGTAAATACATATGGAAACCTATTTAGTACTCCCTCCGTCCCATTCGAAATAACTCATTTTGCCATTTCCGTCCGTCCCAACAAGATGACTCATTTCCTTTTGTAGCAATTTTTTTAGGAGAACTATGTAGTGAGTAAGTAAAAAGAAGGATACTTTATTGCTCTGCGTGCCTAAAAAAATTGAGTCATCTTGAGTGAGATGCAGGGAGTATCATTTACATATCATATTCATATTATCAATTACAATATACTGGTTTTGTAAGAAATGAGTCATCTAGGGCTTTGTAAGACCTATTTCAATTTATGGATTTGTAATATTATTTTCTAATTTTCCTTCCAATTCGATGTTTATGTTTAGTGGTTTTAATACTCATTGTTTCAATACATGGTCAATATTATTGCATGTCAGTTTTATTCTCGATGTCCTGTCCGAATTAATTTCACAATTGATATCTTGAAATATAATATAGACCACATCTTGAAAATTAGCGGAGATAGGTGAACTCTAGAAGAAAATTTTAATCGTGCTTTTAAGAGTTAATTTTTTCAATCTTAATAGTTACATGTGATAAAATAAGTACTAATCAATGATAATAGACGACACCTATCATTGGCATATGATTATTTAAGTGAACCTTCTCATTAATCAATGAAAATTGATGTTGTTTCTAGAATAGCTAGATTGGTGTATTGTGGGGGTGGAATTTTTATATCCACTTGTCCTTCGAAAATTGTCTAATTGTTCAACATAATTTAGATAAAACAGATCGTTCATATAGGTGAGTATTCCTTGAAGTAATTTTTTGTAGGATAATTCTCATCATTTGAGTTGGACGACTCTTTAACAATGACACTTTGGGGTTTGTTTTGGAAATAATTATTTATATGTTTTGATGATGCGAAACCTTAATATATATGCATGATATTAAACAGTGATTACGTTTTAATGAATATTGATGCTTAGGTATTTATGCTTTATTTGTGTCTAGATTAGATATACAACAAATGGTTAAGTGTAAGGACAAATCGATGAAAGACAGATCGTGTCCCTAGGAACCATCTGTGTTCTCAATAGTAGATTAGCTAACTTGTAAGATCAAGTTGAGTTAACAACCTGTATCATAGAGTTTGATCTTATTTTGTCTATCTATTAGAAGAGAGATCAACCTGTAAGGCCAGATTAAAGTAACGATTTGTGCTATAAAGATCGACCTTGGCATGTAGCAGGTTAAGTCAAAATGTGAGAATAGATTGATATAACGATCTGTTCATAGGACTAATCTAATCTATCTAGACTTAGTTTTTATATCTATTTTATCGAACAGGAGGCCAGCATACTTACCAAGGACAGATCGTTAGATCGATGGACAGGTCGATAAGAAGACCAAGAAGCAGCGCGATAAGATCAACCTTGTATCAAACAGGTTTACATCAAGCTGCATAAGAAGATATACAAGGAACAGATCGTTATAAACGACGTGTGTCTAACAAATCGATCAGCAAGTGCACAAACGAGCTACATTGTGAGATGGACAACTAGCTGTGCGAGAAGAAACAATAAAACGATCTGTTGATCTGTGAGATGGGGAGTCAGCTCAATGTTTGTTGAATACAACCTGTTCACCTCCATATTGTTTAATCCACATGTTCTTATGAGATCCAAACGAGCTGCTCATCCCAGTTGGAGGAAGCTATAAGCTTACCTAACTTGATAAGCTTACCTGTCTTATGCCACGTCAACATCCACGTAGGACAAACTCCAACGGCTAGAAGTACAGTCAGCAGCCTTAAATGTCTACTACAAAAGAGCATTTAATGCCTACTACAAAAGCTGCAAAGACTTCCAACAACTATTGTTGGGAAATATTTTATAAATGTTTTGATTCAGATTCCAATACCTCCCCTGAAAAGATGTAATAAGACCAATACTGAATCTTAGTGTTTTGTCAAAGAACTCATATGTTAGGGAGTTCTAACTTTTTCAGGTACACTGAAGACAAGACTGAAGATTCAATGTTATCCCAAAACTGAAGGTCCATCCTGAAGTTTTGAAGATGAAGCTAGAAGCCAAGTCTTTGCCAAACTGAAGATCAGTACTGAAGTCCCACACTGAAGTCTGCACTGAAGCTACATACTGAAGTTCTCTACTGAGTGACAGCCTAGCTCTTAGGCATTTCCTCTTATGGCAAAAATCTCGGTTAGGTGAACAAGATCTTTTTGCAGACACCTAAAATGGCAAAAAGGACGAAGACTCCAACGGGAAGAATTCAAATTAAAGTTTCTCTCTCAACGATCACGTTTTATGAGAGAACTATAAATACCCCGTTGCTTCAAACGCTTCAACTACCGGTTACCTCTGCTATCAAATCTCCATCGCTATTTCTGTTTCAAGCTTTCAAAGCATTCAGTCCAGAACACTCACGAAGCTTTCAGATCCTATCTCTTTGTGTTCATAGCGATTTATTTGTAACCGAAGAACAATCATAGTATTAGATTTAGTTCTAAACTATTAGTGATCAGTTCAACTGTAAATCTGACCCTCGAGGTAGATCACTGTAAGATTGTTACACCTCCATTAAGTTGGAAACCCTCGACTAACATCGAGACTCGTGGACGTAGGAGTTTTTATCTCCGAACCACGCAAACCAAACCTCTGTCTCTCTCTCTTTACTTTCAGTACTGATTATTCATTATATTCCATCAATTGAATACTGATTAATAGAAAAGAGAAACACTGCATTAAAGTTTTCTGAAAAACAAACGAGTAAGATTTAAAGCCACCACATTCCGCACACTTAAAGTTATTAGTCCATCAGTCAAACACTAAGTGTAGACTGAAGGATTCCTAACTGAAAGTACTACTTTATACTGAAGTACCTCCCTTCAGTTCAGGAGCCACTGAAAAAGTTTTAATTGAAAAACTGACTGGTGTATTCCCCCCCCCATACACTCAGTTTCACTCGTTTCGGGACCAACAACTATAATTCAAATATGACTATATATACTTCAAGCCTTCTTCAGAAATGTAGTTGGTTCGTGTGTTCGTGATATTACCAGAAAAAGCTTCAACGCCACAAGATTCTCTCTCCAGTTTTCCATAGATTCATTCAACATTAGATATAAATCATATATATTCTTGAGTGTTGTAAATTAGAGAGAAATTACCATATTTCTAAAGATAAACCCGCTAGAACTTATATTAGATTTGAGCCTTCAAAGCCAATAGTTCTAGTTTCCTCCATAGCCAAAACATTTGAGGAAGAACGGTTATAAAACCGAACCCAGATCTCGTACTCGACGAGTTTAAATAAGAGAGTTGTAATCTCGTACTCAGCGAGAATAAATAAGCGAGTTTTGGCTCGTACTCAACGAGGATAAATAAGCGAGGGATCCAAGGTTAAGGGATTCATCGATCTAGCTTTGATCGATCGTGGACGTAGGAGATTTCCCGAACCACGTTAAATATTGTGTGTTCTTTTATATTTTGCATTGCATTGTTTTGATTCTTTGTTTATCATTCACCATCGAGCTTATCTAATTAAGCGAGCTGTGCATCTTGAATCAATTTCTTAAAGAACACTCGGTATAAACAAAATATATTTTCTAAGTGTAAGAGCAGCCAACAACATATACACAGCTTCCGCACACGATCTGTAATTGGACAGATCGTCTGGTATGCTCTAGCTAGCTGTCAGTCTATAATGCTCATTTACAGATTATTCATGTTATGTGTTGAAAACTTACTTGAGCAGTTGGATATCTCACTACATTAGAGGAGATCGACTGCTACACCCCCAGCGAGCTGTTGTGGTATAAATAGTGAGTTGCATCTCAACCTGCAGTCACAACCAAACGCGAGAAAGTTGGATTGTGGTGTATTCCCCCATACACCACACCTGCTCTCGCGCGACCCAACAAATATGAAAGAAAGTTTATGTAATACCAGGTAAGCTTTAAATTAAAAAGAGGACTTAAATATGAAATCATTTAATATATTATATAGATGATGAACATTAAATAGATCGGAATATCCTACTTTAATTTGAAGCTTATTGTTCACACAAGTTTTGTCTTAAACAAATACTCCCTCCGTCCCATTAAATTAGACCCATTTGAAAAGTAGATGAGTATATTATTTTAATACAAATGGGTCTAATTTAGTGGGACAGAGGAGTATATCCAACCAAAAATCATAGATTCCATAAAAAATTAATGCACAATAACATTTGTCGTACTATTAAATTATTCACCTAACAACCAACTGGCGACTCAACATTAACGACTAGTATCGTCGATTAAATTTCTTCAAGATAAACCAATATTTAATACTACTAATCTTATTTTATCCTAGTGATTTCTGTACGTATATATATAGGAATATAACGTTTATAGTTTAATTATTACTGAACAACATTATATAGATAAAGTGAAAATTGTTGACGATCTCACAATTTGTTATTCATGGCTGGTAAAATGGCGATAATGATTCATAATCACCTTCATTACCTTTTATTTTCCTGCTTTTCTCTCTGCCTTCCATTGGGTAACATTTCTTCTTCTCCATTTTTTCCTTTATCGTCTTTTTCTCCTTTTTAGATTTTGAGGTAATATTTTCAATGCCTTTTGAAGTGGCAGTAATGATTTTTTTTTTAATGCAATTTCTTAATTCTTCCAATTCTGATGATTTGTTTATCGGAGATTGGTACATTGTGATCTAGGGTTCCTATATTATCTGTTTCGTTTGCTTGCGATTTTTGTATGATTGGTGCATTCGAATACGTGAATGTGGCGAATTTGTGTTTCTATATTGTTTGACTTCCCATGCATTTTGTGAATCCGGTTGCTTTTTTCCGTGATTTGTTAATCGAAGATTTCAGAATTCAGCCGTCGCTAGTTATCTTTCCTTTACATTGATATGTTGCTTGTATAGATTGATGATTTCTGGATAACAGAATTGTGCAGGTAATGGTAGAGAGAAAAGCGTACCTCAGTAGAATTCGATTAGCTGTGAATTTTTGGTGATCCTGGAGTTCATATTGTTTCCATGGCTGCTGATGTTCCGTTCTCGAGGAAGAGGAAGCCCCATGGATTCATGAGCGTCTTGTCATTTGCTGCATGTGAATGGTTATTGATGTTCTTGTTGTTTCTCGATGCAGCATTTTGGTATTTGCTTGGAAGATTTGCTCGGTATTGTGAACTGGAACCGCCTTGTTTGTTGTGTTCAAGGTTTGATCATGGCTTTGGGAAAAAGAAGCCAACTATATGTTGGAGCTTACTGTGCAGTAATCATAGAGAAGAGATATCTTCTCTAGTGTCTTGTTCTGTCCATTGCAAATTTGGTGATGTTCATAGTATGTGTGAAGAGTGTCTCATATCGTTTACTATGCAGAAAAATTTTAATTCTCTTCACAACATGACATGTTCCTGCTGCAACAATGCGTTGAGGGCTAAATCTAACAGTGAAAGACTGATAGAGCTTGATCCCCCGCGTTTTGGGGATTCTAGGGCTAACATTAGGCCATCTCTTGTCCGTACCCCAGTTTCAAGTCGTTTCAATCGTAGAGATAGCTTAAAGAAGCTTAGAGAGAAGTTTGCTGGGACTCTGACAGATCAATCAGCTCAGGGAACTAGTACTGGTGCTGATGCAATGTCTAATGTAGCATATACAAAGCTGAAATTGTCTTCTGATTCCGAGTCTGAGTTTGCACACTCGGAAGATGATGATGAAGGAAATACTGATATTGAACATATCTTACACGATCCACCATCTGATACCAATGCTCTAGAGATTCAGACAGGTCAAGGTTTGGAAGCGAAACCTTTAGATCTTGATCAACCTCATAAGGTGGATTCGAGTGATCACAAGAATGGTGATCCTTTATCATCTGATGCCAATACAGAGCATTTTGAGGATCTTGATCGGGAAGAGTGTTACTATAAGCGCAGTTCATCTTTGACGCGGAAGCTAATTTCTTTATGCGACAGTTTCCCACCACGCGATGTTGCTGCTGGTGCGTTAACAGAGAAATTCGAATCCAGCGGCTCCCTCCCTCACTTGCCAGCTATCTCTGTAAAATCTGAGGTTATGTCTGTATGCAGTGTTCCTCCATTATCCAGTGACACAACACCAGAGAAGGGTATGCTCTTCTTTTTCTTCTTCTTCTTCCTTTTATGCCCCATCGCCCTTTTCAATAGGTGTACACACATTTCTGCAGAAAATTTAGACTCTATGATTTTATATAGCATAATGTTCAATATTCTTTTTTATCATCATGAGCTGATTTGACTTATTTAATGTTTTTGCAGCAGAAGATGCTGGGGAAACCAGTGAGAATGGAGAACTATATGAGAACAATCATGTAGAAGCTGCTCGCATCGATGCTTCTATTCGTGGTGCTGAGGCTCTAGAAGTATCATCTAGAAATGCTTTTGAGCCAACTAGCACCCGCGGATCTGCTAATATTGAAGAAGATGAGGAAGAATTATCTACTTCTGATATGAAGAATTATAATTATAAACTTGATGAATCTAGAACAGGAGAAAATTCGGATTCCCATGTACTACCAGTTGCATCATCATCAGAGACTAAACACTCGTATATATTACAGGATGAAATTTCCGTGAGCGATATTGAAGGTGAAAATATCATTGATCAGCTAAAACGCCAGATCGAGCACTATCACGAATGCTTGAATTCTTTGTACAAGGAATTGGAGGCAGAAAGAAATGCTTCTGCTATTGCCATAGAAGAAGCAATGGCAATGATTACGAGATTGCAGGAGGAGAAGGCAGCATTGCGTATGGAGGCACTGCATTACCTACGGGCGATGGAAGAGCAAGCAGCATATGATGCGCAGGCACTGGAAAAGGCTAATGATCTTCTTGCTGAAAGGGAGAGGGAATTGCAAGACTTGGAATATGAGTTAGAAGCTTACAGAAATAACTACCTTGATGAACCAGATGAAGATGATGAAGTACAAGAGGCCTTAGATCTGGATAATCAAAGTACAGGTCATGCAGGTATGAGTCCTGGGGCTTCAAGTAACTGATTAAATCTTGAGACCCTACGGAAACTGCAAACCTACGAGTGGCTCTGAATCAAGCTTTGATGCTGGAAAATATGTACTCTGCCAATGTTTTGAAGAAGTTGGAGGAGCTCCATCAAGCTCATTTTAGTAGAAACTTGAATGATGTGCCTCGTGGCCCAAGTTCTAGAAAGGTTAAGTAGGGGTTGACAATCTTGAATTTAACTTACAAACAAGAAGAAAGTTTTAGATCAGAAGAATGAAGGAGTGACTCTCTTGTGCAAAAAGTTATTTCTGTATCTACTCCGAATTGCATTACGATCATGACAGAGAAAATTCATGTCGAACTCAATAGCCGATGACCGTCCAGCCAGATCTGCATCTGTCAGTAACAAAGTAAGTGTAACCTTGATATACTATCTTTTCTAAGTTAAATTACATTCTAATCCAAATAAACCATTGCTTGTAAAAAGAAAAAGAAGGCTTGCTTTGCTTGATACCTCTAAAACATAAATTATCATTTTTATTTTGTTTTCAGATTCTACTGATTAAAATAATTTATGTCATAAAGTACAGTGGAAATTCCTTTTCCTATGCTAAAATATCCATTTCTAAAATTATTTTAATTATGCCATTGTGTTCTATGTAACTCGACTAGTCAGAGCATGAAAGTGAAGAGTTTAAAATAATTATTCCATGACTGGAATTTTATTCCAAGATGGTAAAGAAAAGGGCCATCTCTATTAAAACTGTCGTTGCTTCTTCTGCTTTTTCTCAAATAAATATACGTGAAATCAATATAATCGCAACATTTTAAAGATGTAGTGATTTGGTGCACTTATCTAACAATATAGTATGACCCTTTTTTAGACTAAAGCTACCTTCTCATAACATCAGTGTGAAGATGATGATACTAAGCAGATACTCACTTTTTTACTTATGCAATGATCCATCTAATGATTCATTTTAGTTCGAGATTATATGTCTGTCACAATTATGATGTAGCTTATGATTTGGTTTGAAGGATTGAACTTGGGTCGACTGCATTACAATATATCAGAGCAATAACTGTATACATCTTTGTTGACATTAAATTTGCAGTTATTGCCAGAAAATTTTCCGCACAAATGACTGGAAGGGATCTGCTTTGGCACAGCAAGAGCCATCGACATCATCTGTCATAATCGAGGAGGGGTAATTCCAAAATAGAGATGGTGAAGATGTTCTGATCATAGGTGTCTTCTTAAAGATGGATGAGATTATGCGAAGCTCTGATCTGCTCGGAACCTCCACTTAACCTTTTCCCAGAAGATAATAGTCGTGCTTGAGGAATGGAACATATGTATAGTCAGAGTATTCTTCCATTTTTTTTCTCTTTTAGTTGGAGATTCAATTGCTGAGATAGTCTTTTTCCTTTTAAATTTGTTTACAGTTGCAGATTGGTTCCATACTTTTGACAAGCTTGTAGTACGTAGGCGAATATGTAAACTGTGGATATGAATATATGATTGTATGATCAGGTGAGATCTTGCAAAGCTCTAATTCTTCTTTAAGTAAATTAATCGAAATATTTCCTCTGTTTATGCTATACACACAATAATATGAAAACTTACTTATCTATGCTTATTATTTTGTATATATACATAATATAATCACTAACAAAATGTATTTTCTTATAAATATTGAATAATTACCTAGTTTATCAAATACGTAATTTAAAGGCAAAATCTGAATAAATATGATAAATAAATTTCAAAATGCAACATCTTACTATGCATAACTAACATATAGTGACTCTTAATTATGTCGATGAGATTCGAGTTTCCCACATTTATGTCTCACTCGCCATTATCTCATAGTTAAATCTATTAGTTTAGATATTAATTATATAATTTATCATTAAAAGTAATTATTATTTACTTTTTTAATTGGAAAAATTATCTTTATGATTTTTTAAGTACTAGTCCTACACACCATGTATTAATGCAAACATTTATTAATAGTGATCAAGAAAATGGGCAGTTGTTCAACTCAAAACGTGTGAAGTGACAACTCTATTTAGAAGCAGCAATGTCCATTGAATAAAACGTGTGTTTGCTATTACACGCTTTTGGCTTCAAAAATGAAGAGGCATTATTAGTCTCTCTCGGCTATAAGATTTTATTATTAGAGATCCAGTGTTTTAAGCTTCACATTACAATAAGTGAAGACTGTTGTCTGAATTGAGTGTGGCCACAAAGTTGGTCTTCGACTGGTCACTCACAATCTTCATAGTTTAATGCAAAAATATTGACATTTTAACACAAATATTCACAAATACACTTGATGGCAATTAAGCCACTATTCAAAGAAAAGGTCAAAGTAATTAAAACCAAGACACTATTCAAAGAAATCCACTATTTTTTTTTTAGAAAAAGTACGGCAAGTTGTAGTTCTGAAGGAACTCAGTTCAAACTTCAAACCATGTGCTTGATTGAAGTATTTTATAAGACAATCGTTTCCTTCTAATTTATGATCAGATTAAGAGCATCCCCCAATGGGGGCTCTCACTTTAGAGGCTCAGTTACATTTTCGTAAATAAATGAATCTCTTTTTGTGCGGGGTCTACGAATTTTAGAGATATTGTGTTGGTAGGTAGCAGTGGGAGGCTCTCACGCACGGACTCCGAAGACTCTCTACTTTAATTTTAGAATGATTGAATTTGAGAAAAATATTATTAATTTAATTTGTTAATTTAAATTTATAATATAAAATAAATAATAAATAATACGAAAATAAATTAAATATTAATTTTTTTAATTAAATAACATTAAAAATTAAAATAACAAATTTTAGAAATTAAAATTTCATTAATTTTAATTTCAAATACTACAAGAAATTGAAATACGAGAATTGAAAACACACGGAATTAAAATACATGAAAAGAAACGAAAAATCACACTTAATTTTAATATTAATATTTTTTATTTAATTTGATTAAATTGAATAAAAAAATTTAATTTAAATACATTAATAAAAAAAATATTTTTGAAAATATGAGATTGAAATAAGGTATTTATAGATAAAGTTATGTATTAAAATAAATTAAAAAAGGAAAAGAAAGAAAAGAAAAGAAAATGGATGGGGCTCCGGAATCCAACCGTTGCAGCAGCAAAAGAGGGCAGCCTCCGAAGGACAAATGCTGCCTCTCAACCCAAAGCCCCACCTCCGGAGGCCGTCCCCCATAACAGGGGACTCTCTCCTCGGCCTTCGGAGGCCCCTGCCCGTTGACCTGTTAGAGGAACTCCCTAGCCCTAGCACTGGGGATGCTCTAAGAATACATAAAATTAAAAGAGCCAAACAAAAAGAAAGAGAAATAAAGATGGAAAAAAAAAAGCATTTCTGTATATATTATTGAAATATTTTATACTTTACCAATATATTCATTATTGGGAACCTTGCCAAGGGTTTCTTGGTTTTCAGCTTTAATTTATTATTAGACGTATAAATTATAGTTACTATGTCCCATTATTTTTTGTTCATTTTACTCAAAATCAATCATAATTTAAGTTAAATAGGTCAAGATAATGGTACAGAGGGAGTAATACTCAATAATTAGTATTAAAAGGATATACATATAGGGAAATAGATCAAAGCTTAAAATAAATTTTAACTATTGAATTATTTAAATTAAAAAATATATATATAACAAATGAAAATGGGCATGATACATGAATCTGGATGGATCGTTCAATGGTCAATGACAGTACTGATTGATTGTTAGGAAGCAGATAAAATCTAGCTTAATTATATTGTCGGATAGAATGTATGCAAATGCAAATGCAAATGCAAATGCAAATGCAAATGCAATGCACCACCGACATTCAATTAAATCGCCCAAGAAAAAAATACTGCCGTTTTCAACTCTTTTTTTATATTAAAACAAATTACAATCATCAATTTAAAATTAAAGATCGCGTTAAGAACAATTTGAATGTAAGCTCGGTATCAGAGAACCTCATATTTAAGTACGGCTTTTAACCACACGCAACACTCTTAAGGTAAATATCACTCAATGCCGTAATAAATCTACATGCGGTTAGAAAATTACTCATGCCAAATTATTTGGATGGAGTGAAAGTACCAAGCCAATCTCTACAAATTGATCTGGGAATAATTGCTGAGGGAGAATTTCATGGATTGCAGATGTACTTTCTAGGGCTATCTCTACTTGTATATAAACTAGTGGTAATGGGTGAAAGTACCCAATTTTAAAATCATGCATGTTAAAATTAACCTAAATCTAAATGTATATGTAAAAACTAGCCACTTTTTTAAAAAACAATATAAAACTATTATATAAATGTCTTGAAGTTATAAAACTATTATATAAATGTCTTGAAGTTATAAAAAAGGTGCATGGTCAATGTTAGTTAAATTTGAATGATATCATAATTATTAAGTTTTGACCAACACATTCCCTCAACTCACTTAAAATATTCTTCAACATAAAATATTCTTCAACATATCAATCCATCGTTTGGTGCTTAGCTCGAGCTCGACCATTTTAGTTGATTTTTGCGATAAAACCAGGTATTTACTCATTATTCTGTATTTCATTCGGTATAATTCGACAACCGCTCGGAGAAGAGCAAAAACCGCCGGTTGTCACACCATCGGTTGTAGCCTAATTTACACCTTTAGCCAGAGGTTGTCATAGATTTAGGGATTACAACATATGTTCAACCTAAATACAGTACAACCGCCGGCACAAGAGCAAAAACCGCCGGTTGTCACACCATCGGTTGTCGCCTAATTTACACCTTTAGCCATAGGTTGTCATATATTTAGGGATTACAACATATTTTCAACCTAAATACAGTACAACCGCCGGCACAAGAGCAACCACCGGCGGTCCCATGACCGGCGGTGGTAACCCTTTTTTGACCTTTATCCGGCGGTTGTCATTGATATTGGGTGTTTAGCATGTTTCCAACCCAAATCAATGACAACCGCCGGTCATTATACAATTTTGACATTCGGTTGTCATGTTTTCCATATGTTTTACTATCTTTAGTTGCTAAGTTCTTATAAATATTGATGCAGATGGAGGAATACATGTACGTGAACGTGAAAACCGGAGGATCTTGGGTTGGGTGTACTTACACGAATGGCGAGGAGAGGATAGCACTCTTACCGATGAGTAACATCACTATATCTTGTTTGAAGAGTTGCATCCAATACATGTGGAGTTCACTTGGCACACAATACGAGATCTCTTATCTGTCCAGATCAAGAAATGGTCGGCTGATCAAATTTCGAATGACAACCGATCAAGAACTCCAAGTTTTGTGTAGGAACCACCCATCTCCGACAGTGTATGTCAATTTGGCACTGTCATCTTATGAAACAGGCGGGACATCGATGAATACTGATTGGATGGATGATCTCGACGACATCAGAAGGGTTGCGGCATCTTCCGAATGGTTTAACCAACCTACTAGAATTCCTGATCTGAACACATGTCTTGATGAAGATGGTGAAGATGATGATGATGATGATGAGGATTATGTTGCTTCTGAAGGGAGTTCAGATCGTTCTTCGTCAGATTCTGAAGAAGAACGACCTGCTGCTATGAACAATGCTACATTCTCCGAATTTGCAGCATGGATGCACGAGGCAGGAGGTATGAGAAGAGTCCTTGAGATGATGTATCCAGATGTCGATGGTGATGTCGAGTACAACCCTAACACAGAAGGGTGTTTAAGAAATTGGATGGTTCCAATGATCCCGTCTAATGCTCTGACCTCGACATGTGACGTGCTGATTGAAGAAAACCCAACACTTGAAGAATTAGCTGAGGGGTCGATGTACAATGACAAGGAAGAATTGAGTATTGCTGTTGGACTGTGGAACCTGGAGAGACGAGCTGAGTACCGAGTCATTAGATCAGACACATATCGAATGCACTGGGTATGTAAATTGTCTTCAGACTGCTCGTTCCTTTTGCGTGCTCATTGTCATGGGGGTATGTGGGCTGTGTCTGAATTCTACAGACAACACACATGTGTGGATGACATAGGTAATATTGCTTCGAGAAAGGTTCACTCGAAGGTGATAGGTGCCTTTTTTGCAAAGAAGATGCGCACTGCAAATGAGATCATTAGGCCGAAGGCTATTCAGGAGGAGCTTAGGATGTATTTCGGCATGGATGTGAGTTATGATGTTGCACTCAGGGGGAGGAATCAAGCTTTGGAGATGATTTACGGCAAGTATCAGGAGTCATTTCAGCTACTGCCTGGGTATCTATATATGCTGAAAGTGATGAATCAAGGTACGATCACTGATCTCGATATCGGCCCTGATGGTAGATTTAGACATTTATTTGTTGCTCTTGGAGCTTGTAGAGCCGTGTTTGCTTTGTGCATGAGGCCTGTGATAGTCGTCGATGGCACTCACCTTAAGGGGAAGAACAATGGCATCCTATTCGTTGCAGTAACGAAGGATGCAAACGAGCATGTTTTCCCATTGGCTTTTGGGATTGGACCGATAGAGAATCACGAATCTTGGTTATGGTTCCTTTCCAGAGTTAGGAGCGCATACGGTAGCACGCCGAACACCGTGATTGTATCTGATGCACATGTGTCGATTGAGCATGCCGTCAGCATCGTGTTTCCTAAAGCGAAACACGGTTTGTGCTACTATCATCTTAGTGGCAAGATTAAACGATTCGGTAAGAACATTGTTGGTTTGTTTCAGAAAGCTGCATACACATACAGGCAGCATGAATACAATAAAGTAATGAGCGCGATACAGGCGGCAAAGCCTAATGCATACGATAAGCTGATGAGTGTTGGACCTGCTAAGTGGGCTCGATCAATGTGCCATGTCCGAAGGTATAGCTTTCTAACTTCAAATGCTGCCGAAAGCTTCAACAAAACTTTGTTGTGGGCTCGTCGTCTGCCTGTATGCTCATGTGTGGAGGCAGTGAGACTTGTTATGGAAGAATGGTTTGATGAAAGACGTCAGAAAATAGCTCAAGAATTTCATGAATTTCCTGCAGAGGTCAGACGAAAGTTGCAAGTGCAGATTGATAGATCTCGTGCATACACGGTAAATCGTGTGGACAGTAATACATTTAACGTGATCGTCCCGTATCAATCTCGATTGAAGTGCCATCATATACAGGTCGACTGTCTGTAAAAAAAAATGTCGTTAAGCTATGAAATGTAATGTCAATCACATGAAAACTCGACTTTAAAAGTTTTTTACCTCACAAAAATAATTTTCCTCGAAGTCCATCATCTGTTTGAACCATCCAACTGTCAGAGGATACTCAGTCTCGATGGTAATCACTAACTTCTTCCGAGACATCCTCCTAAAACGTTTGAATTTTTGACATGTTTCATCATCTGGATAAGTAGGCTCATGTGGAGGCTCGTATTGAACTTCTTC